>VLTN01000037.1:0-340868 GCA_008330645.1 Cafeteria roenbergensis
TCCGCACCGCGTTCGAGGAGGGAGGAAGCAGAAACGTGTGGTGGTAGCGTTGGACCAGGCCAACGCCTACAACTCCGTCTTCCAGACGCGCGATGATCGAGGAGGTGCGGCGGTTGGACGAGAGCTCGTGCCGCGGTGCTGGCGCTGTACCGGCTCGTCCAGCGCCGCTCCCTCTTTGCCACGGACGAGGCGAGGTCTTTGAGCTGGAGTCCAACAGGGGCTTGGCGTCAAAGCGAACCCGGCAGCGGGCGCACTGTTTGCGATTGCAGTGCACCCCCTGGTGGACGAGTGAGGCGCGCCTTCCCAGATGTGCTCATCTTGCAGATGGCCGACGACAACGACGCTCGTGGGCCGAGGAGGAGCGCCTTCAGGCAGCCCAGATGCTGGCCGAGCGGCTCAGCCACGGTGGGCGCTCTGCGGATGAACGCCCGACTAAGACCCCAGGTGCTGTTGCAAGCGAGGACAGCTCGAGAGAACCAAAAGCCAAGAATTCGCGGGAGATGAAAGCGGAGTAGGGAGCGAATTCCAGGGTCCAACTCACCCTCGTGCTGGAGGGGTGCCACCTCACCGAACGGAGCGTGCGGTGCTTGCAGTGTCCTGTAGGGGAGGAACCTCCCGCCGGAGGTGGCTCTGGAGCAGTCGATGAAGCGCTAGAGAGGAAGTAGTTCCGGGGCCGGCCGCGGAACGCGCTGCTCGCGGCATCGGAGGTCTGCCGGGCTCAAGCGGGCGCACCCACTGCTGGCTGTCCGGTGCTCGGACAGAAGTTCAGCTACCTGCACAGAAGCAGCGGGTGCGGCGGCGGCCAGGAGCTGCGGTGTCCATGCGGCGCTGCTGGCCAACCTGGCGGCAGTGGCGCACAAGACGGAAGCTGGAATGCGATCGGCCACGCGCTCTCGGACGAGATGTGCACGGTGGCCGAGGAAGGGCTTCCGTGAGGCCATGTCCAAGGCCATCGAAGGGCGCATTGTTTTCGGGGGCTTGCCGGACGAGCACGCAAGGCGAGTGGTGCCGGAGCGGGACCAGCCAGCATCGGCGAGGCGGAAGCGGAGGATGAGTCGGGTGCGGCGGCTGCTGCAGCGGGCGACACGCCGTGGGTGGACCACCCGGCGGTCGGAGAGAGCGAGTCCAAGGAGGACTGCGAGGAGGGGCCGGCGCACGGGCAGCAGCTTGCAGGTACGCTGGACGGCTGGCTCGTCAGCGGTACGGGGGGAGCGGCTGAACCGGAGCATCAGCCAACACCGACAAGCGGAAGCCAGACGGGCGGTGGAGGTGCGGCTGCCGCCAGCGCGGCGGGAGCGGCGACCGAGATGACGACGAGCGGCGGCGGCGCAGCGGCAGCTAGTGCGGCTGGCGCTCCAACCGGCCAAGAGACATCTGATGCCGCACAGCCGAGAGCGGATGCGGCACAGGTCTACTCGGTCAGGCGAACACCGGCGATCGGGTTGGCCAGGGACGGACCCGACGCGGACGCGGACGGCAACGACCCCAACTGGAAGGGCATCTCGCTCAAGAAACTCGTGATGCGGGCGCTGAAGCGCTCAGACCGCAGCGATGCGACCAAGGAGGTGGGCGACATCCTGCTGCGATGCGAGGAGGTCGCCAAGGGAGCTTACCGGGACTACGGGCGGGCCAGCAAGGAGTACAAGGACGCCTGCACCGAGGCACGGTACTTCAGGCCGGACAAGGACTGCGTCGTGGGCAAGGAGGCCGACCTTCATGCCGCCAGGGTGAAGAAGCGCTACCAGCTGGCGCACGTGTGGAGGTCGGACATCGCGGGGGCTGTCGAGGGCCTGGAAGAGCTGCGCGCCGAGATCGAGGAGCTGGCGCTGGAGGCGATGATGGAGCTCAGATCTGACGACGAGTCGTCGGATGACATGGAGGCAACTGCAAACCTGGTGGAGGAGTTCATCAGGGCCTGCAAGGGAGCCCGCTGCCTGGCCGCAGCGACAGGGTTCGAGGGCTTCTTGCCCGACACCCTGGGTAAGCTGCCGGGCGAGATGAAGGCCAAGCTCCGCAAATGCCTGTACGGCGACGGGGTGACGGCGCGGGCGAACGAGCAGACCGAGGCGCCCTGGCAGCGCAAGATGGTGCTGCATCACGACGACATGCTGCGCATCAAGCACGAGTGTGTCTTCCTGCGCCGTCTGGCCAAGGCGCGCAGGGCCTGCACAGCACGCTGCAGGGCCGAGGCGCTGGCAAAGGGCACGCCGGAGAAGCGTGTCGCCAACATAGACGACCCGGCCATGCTGCGCGTCATGAGCGACCTGGTCGCGTTCCGAGAGGCGTGCGTGCCGGGAACGCACTACTGGCTCCGCAACACGATGATGGGACCCCGCGGGCTCACGGACGAGGAGTTCGCGGTGGTGGAACGCTACCGCATCGGAGCCTCCGAGGCCGACCACGTGGTGCCGGACGGCGTGTCGATCAACTGCGCGTGCGTGCAGCGGGACACCACGGCGAGAGGCACCGTCCACATCGGCGGGGTCTCCGGCGTGGCGCACCACCTGGCGCGCTGCCGCTGCGGCAAGGGCTCCACCATCCGGGCGCACAACGACGTCCGCGACGTCCTGCACGCGGCGGTGCGCTCGGCGGGACTGCAGTCGGTGGTGGAGCCCTCCAGCTGGCAGGACGGGCAGACGCGCTTCGGGTCCCAGCCGGGGTCCAGCGAGGCCGCGCGCAAGCGACCGGACCTGCGGGTGCACGTCGACTTCGAGACCACCTGTCTCGTCGACGTGCAGATCACCTCGGCGGTGAGCAAGTCCTACGTGACGCAGGGCCTGCAGAGCATGGACGCCTTTCTCGAGCGCCGTGAGAATGACAAGATGAGGGAGTACAAGAAGAGCTCAGCTACAAAGGACAACTTGAGCTCCATTGTGCCCTTCGTCATCACGACCACGGGACGCATGGGACCGGCGGCCTTCGCCTTCCTCAAGAAGGTGGCGGACACGGCCTTCGGCGACCGGCCGAGGGAGCGTGCGCGCTGGGCCTTTCGCTGGCTGTCGAGGCTGAACGAGGTCATCGCCAAGGGACTGGCGACCCAGCTGATCGGGCAGACGCAGTACCTGCGACAGCAGGTGGAGCGTTTGCGGTGAGCAGGGGCGGCTGAGTGGCGACTCGAGGCAGTGTGATGGGAGTGATTTGGGCTTGGAATTTTGGATTGCGGGTTTGGCGGGGTTTGTGATTCATCGGTGATGGAGTTGCTGGATTGGTGATTGGTGAGTCTGTGAATCGAGTGTGTGGTATGGTGACGTGAGTTCTTGACCCCCCCCAACGATGTTCATCATCCTGAAGGTCAAGCTCCGCAAGTGCCTGTACGGCGACGGGGTGACGGCGCGGGCGAACGAGCAGACCGAGGCGCCCTGGCAGCGCAAGATGGTGCTGCATCACGACGACATGCTGCGCATCAAGCACGAGTGTGTCTTCCTGCGCCGTCTGGCCAAGGCGCGCAGGGCCTGCACAGCACGCTGCAGGGCCGAGGCGCTGGCAAAGGGCACGCCGGAGAAGCGTGTCGCCAACATCGACGACCCGACCATGCTACGCGTCATGAGCGACCTGGTCGCGTTCCGAGAGGCGTGCGTGCCGGGAACGCACTACTGGCTCCGCAACACGATGATGGGGCCCCGCGGGCTCACAGACGAGGAGTTCGCGGTGGTCACACGCTACCGCATCGGAGCCTCCGAGGCCGACCACGTGGTGCCGGAAGGCGTGTCGATCAACTGTGCGTGCATGCAGCGGGACACCACCGCGAGAGGCACCGTCCACATCGGCGGGGTCTCGGGCGTGGCACATCACCTGGCGCGCTGCCGCTGCGGCAAGGGCTCCACCATCCGGGCGCACAACGACGTCCGCGACGTCCTGCACGCGGCGGTGCGCTCGGCGGGACTACAGTCGGTGGTGGAGCCCTCCAGCTGGCAGGACGGGCAGGCGCGCTTCGGATCCCAGCCGGGGTCCAGCGAGGCCGCGCGCAAGCGACCGGACCTGCGGGTGCACGTCGACTTCGAGACCACCCGTCTCGTCGACGTGCAGATCACCTCGGCGGTGAGCAAGTCCTACGTGACGCAGGGCCTGCAGAGTATGGACGCCTTTCTCGAGCGACGTGAGAATGACAAGATGAGGGAGTACAAGAAGAGCTCAGCTACAAAGGACAACTTGAGCTCCATTGTGCCCTTCGTCGTCACGACCACGGCACGCATGGGACCGGCGGCCTTCGCCTTCCTCAAGAAGGTGGCGGACACGGCCTTCGGCGACCGGCCGAGGGAGCGTGCGCGCTGGGCCTTCCGCTGGCTGTCGAGGCTGAATGAGGTCATCGCCAAGGGACTGGCGACCCAGCTGATCGGGCAGACGCAGTACCTGCGACAGCAGGTGGAACGCATGCGGTGAGCAAGGGCGGCTGAGTGGCGACTCGTGGCAGTGTGATGGGAGTGACTTGGGCCTGGGACTTGGGATTGCGGGTTTCGCGCGGTTTGTGATTCATCGGTGATGGAGTTGCTGGCTTGGTTTTGATGAGTCTGTGAATCGAGTGTGTGGTATGGTGACGCGAGTTCTCGCCCCTCCCCAACGATGTTCATTCCTCCACTCTGCCAGCCAGAAACAAGACAGCATCATTCATACTGCAAGCAGTCTTCAATCGCTTGACGAGCAAGCAGGAAGTTGGGGTGCCCTTCTCCTAAAGACCTCGCGAAGATCACTGAGCACCTAGTGAGCATATCCAGCGCCGCATCGTACTCCCCCTTGGCCTGCCGACACTGCGCCATCGTGTACAGCGTGATAGCGAAGCTTGCGTGCCCCTCGCCCAGCGACGAGGCATAGATGTCCCTGCACCGCTCCAGCATATCCAGCGCCGCATCGTACTCCCCCTTGGCCTGCCGACACTGCGCCATCGTGTACAGCGTGATAGCGAAGCTTGCGTGCTCCTCGCCCAGCGACGAGGCCTGGATCTCCCTGCACCGCTCCAGCAGATCCAGCGCCGCATCGTACTCCCCCTTTTCGCGCCGACACTGCGCCATCGTGCACAGCGTGTTAGCGAAGCTCGGGTGCCCCTCGCCCAGCGACGAGGCATAGATGTCCCTGCACCGCTCCAGCAGATCTAGCGCCGCATCGTACTCCCCCTTGGCCTGCCGACACTGCGCCATCGTGTACAGCGTGCCCGCGGAGCTTGGGTGCCCCTCGCCCACCGACGAGGCGTGCACGTCCCTGCACCGCTCCAGCATATCCAGCGCCGCATCGTACTCCCCCTTAGCCTGCCGACACTGCGCCATCGTGTACAGCGTGATAGCGAAGCTTGCGTGCTCCTCGCCCAGCGACGAGGCCTGGATCTCCCTGCACCGCTCCAGCAGATCCAGCGCCGCATCGTACTCCCCCTTTTCGCGCCGACACTGCGCCATCGTGCACAGCGTGTTAGCGAAGCTCGGGTGCCCCTCGCCCAGCGACGAGGCATAGATGTCCCTGCACCGCTCCAGCAGATCCAGCGCCGCATCGTACTCCCCCTTGGCCTGCCGACACTGCGCCATCGTGTACAGCGTGCCCGCGGAGCTTGGGTGCCCCTCGCCCACCGACGAGGCGTGCACGTCCCAGCACCGCGCCAGCATATCCAGCGCCGCATCGTACTCCCCCTTAGCCTGCCGACACTGCGCCATCGTGTACAGCGTGAGAGCGAAGCTCGGGTGCCCCTCGCCCAGCGACGAGGCCTGGATCTCCCTGCACCGCTCCAGCAGATCTAGCGCCGCATCGTACTCCCCCTTGGCCTGCCGACACTGCGCCATCGTGTACAGCGTGTTAGCGAAGCTTGGGTGCTCTTCGCCCAGCGACGAGGCATAGATGTCCCTGCACCGCTCCAGCAGAACTAGCGCCGCATCGTACTCCCCCTTGGCCTGCCGACACTGCGCCATCGTGTACAGCGTGCCCGCGAAGCTCGGGTGCTCCTCGCCCAGCGACGAGGCATAGATGTCCCTGCACCGCTCCAGCAGATCCAGCGCCGCATCGTACTCCCCCTTGGCCTGCCGACACTGCGCCATCGTGTACAGCGTGTTAGCGAAGCTCGGGTGCCCCTCGCCCAGCGACGAGGCCTGGATCTCCCTGCACCGCTCCAGCAGATCTAGCGCCGCATCGTACTCCCCCTTGGCCTGCCGACACTGCGCCATCGTGTACAGCGTGTTAGCGAAGCTCGGGTGCCCCTCGCCCAGCGACGAGGCATAGATGTCCCTGCACCGCTCCAGCATATCCAGCGCCGCATCGTACTCCCCCTTGTCCTGCCGACACTGCGCCATCGTGTACAGCGTGCCCGCGAAGCTCGGGTGCTCCTCGCCCAGCGACGAGGCGTAGATGTCCCTGCACCGCTCCAGCAGATCTAGCGCCGCATCGTACTCCCCCTTGTCCTGCCGACACTGCGCCATCGTGTACAGCGTGCTAGCGAAGCTCGGGTGCCCCTCGCCCAGCGACGAGGCCTCGATGTCCCTGCACCGCTCCAGCAGATCTAGCGCCGCATCGTACTCCCCCTTGGCCTGCCGACACTGCGCCATCGTGTACAGCGTGAGAGCGAAGCTCGGGTGCTCCTCGCCCAGCGACGAGGCATAGATGTCCTTGCACCGCTCCAGCAGATCTAGCGCCGCATCGTACTCCCCCTTGGCCTGCCGACACTGCGCCATCGTGGACAGCGTGCCCGCGAAGCTCGGGTGCTCCTCGCCCAGCGACGAGGCCTCGATGTCCCTGCACCGCTCCAGCAGATCTAGCGCCGCATCGTACTCCCCCTTGGCCTGCCGACACTGCGCCATCGTGTACAGCGTGCCCGCGAAGCTCGGGTGCTCCTCGCCCAGCGACGAGGCATAGATGTCCTTGCACCGCTCCAGCAGATCCAGCGCTGCATCGCCTTCGCCTCTTTCCAGCAGGCGGAATGCACATGATCGAAGCCTCGTCCCCGCCGCATTGCTCCCACCAGAGCTATCGCTCCACCCCGCTGCCACGAGCAAGCACAATACCTCCAACCCACCATCCGAAGACGCCCGTGCGCATGTCTCAGACAGCGAGTGCGCTGCGCCGCCACGATGGTGACGCCACGTCTCGCCGCACAGCCGCTCACTCAGCCGCAAACCGCGCAGCTGCGACGCGATCATGCGTTCTGCCAGTCCCGCTGAGTCGCCCCCGAACGACAGCGCAGCGCCTCGCCGCTCGCTCTGCGCGCCGGACCCAGACACCTTCACGCGCCGCACGCACTCTCCCTGCATGGCCGCCCACGCCTGCCCGACGCCACTCCCGGCAGCGGCTGCTTCCTGGCCCACCAGCGCCGCCGTCGCCAGCGGCACGCCCCGGCCCCTGGCCGCCACACCCCGGGCCACGCAGCATGCCAGCAGCCAGTCCGCATCCGCGTCGGCGCCACCTGCAGCTCCCTCTGACACCAGACACTCCAGCGCCGCTGCCCCGCTCGACCCGGGGCTCGGCAGGCTGGCGCATGCCGCAGCGGCGCGTAGCACCGATACAGGCAGCCCTACACCGCCGGGTTCCCCTGCTCGGTCCAACATCGCGCCCAGCACCCGCCAGGCGTGCTGCAGCCCCAGCCCGCGGGTGTGAAGGCCGGCCTTGACCGCTCCTCGCACCAACGCCACGTCATCGGCCTGCCCCGCTCGCCAGCACTCCACCAAACGCTCCTGCACCGCGTTCGCCGCCCGGCCCACGTTGTCGGCGCCCAGCAGCACGCCGCCAGCTTCCACAAGCCTGCCCTTCGCAAGACCCCCGGCATCCCTGCCACCCTCCAACACGGCGTCCGGTGACACCGGTTCCGCCCCTGCCTCCCGCAGCACGGCCGCCGCCTCGGGTCGGAACAGTGCCGTTAGGTATGTTGCTCGCCAGAACTGCCCGGGCCGCGGCAGGAGCACTCGGGTCGAACCGTCGCTCGACTGCAGCACAGCCACCCCGCAGCACGCCGCCAGAGGGCCCAGCTCTACCGCGCTCCACACCGGAGCGGCGGCGCCCGTCAGAAGCCCAGCCTCCCGAGCGGCCAGCGTGGCCAAGGCAGCGTCAGCCGAGCCGCCCTCCGGCAGCTCCACCACTCGCAGCACCGGCGAGGATGAGGATGACGCGGCCACAGCTGCCCTGCCGCTTTCACCTTCAGCGCCAGCCGGGGCCCCGGGCGTAGTGGCCCACACGACCGCAACCTGGCCGCCCGCCGCCGCGCCGCCGGTCACGTCGGGGATGCAGAGCCGGTGCGTGTCCAGCAGCACCACCTCGCCCCACGGCAGCGCGTGCAGCTCAACGTCGAACGGCAGACGCTGGATGTGGCCTCGCGACCTCCGTTGCTGGGATTTAGAGTGCTCCGCGTGCACCGGCCGCAGCGGGTCCAGCACCACGTCGTGCTCCGCCTCCACCTGCGCGCACACCCCCGAGCTCTTGGCCGCATGTCGCCCCGCACCAACGCTCTCCAGCAGCGCGTCGGTGGCTGGGCCCAGCCGCGGGAAGCCGTCCGGGTTTCTGTTGCCCCGCACCCTCCGGTACTCATGCCGCGTGAAGTCGCCTGAGCGAGGAGTCATCAGACTCGGGGCCAGGTGCAGCCCCGCCGCCAGCTCCTCCGCCACGCCGTCCAGCTCCGCGCACACGTGTGCCGTGACTCCGCCATCGCCCGATCCCACCCGCAGAGTTCTGCCACCGACCGCGTGCCGCGAGAAGCCCTGTACGCGGTACACCCGCTCCGGCCGACCAGCCGCGTCACGCACCGTCACGTCCACGCACGACGCCAGCGGTACCGTCAGCAGCCGCGCCGCGTCCGCCTCGTGGAGGTGCGTGAGCATGGCCAGCTCGTGCTTGGCCGCCTTGTCCGCCATCACCGAGGAGCCCTTGTAGATTCCCACCGTGTCCTCGGCGATCTTGAAGAAGGCCCCCGTGCTGGGGTCGGCCACCTTGACGCCCCCTGCAATGCCTGCGTCCACCACCTGGAGACTCTCGCCGCCCCGCAAGCGGCCCACGCACTCCTGCGTGATGGCCTGAAGCGGCCTGTCGTCGCCGCAGCGTTTGCGCTGCTTGGCGTCGTGGAAAGCCCAGGCGATGGCGTCAGCGGCGCCCTCCGTGATGCGCTGGAAGGCCCGTCTCACACCCGCCAGCTCCTCCAGCCGCTCCTGGTGGTCGTGGGCGGTGAGCGTGGCCTTGTTGCGGAGGCGCGAGGCCTTGTCGCCCACGGTCTCCGGGTGAGCCGCGACTGCTGCTGCTGGCCCCTCGGCACGGGGCTGCATGCCGGACTCGCCGGCCGCATCGTCAGGAGCTGCGCCGGCTTGCGCGGCATGGCCAGGGGCGAGGACGGATTGCTGAATCAAAGCTGCGTCTTGGCCCGCTCCAGCAGCGCCGGCTTCTGGGGCCGTGAACGCCCCTGCCGCGGGGAGTATGCCGCTTTCAGTCGAAGCGGTTCTGCAGCCACCATCTGTGCACCGGTGGGCCACTGCGAGGAAGCGGGCGGGCGGCAAAGGTGAGCGGGTGCAAAAATCGAGACGGCCGGCTGGCAGCTCGCACCCCACCGACAGCCCGCTCCCCAGTCACAACGCGCGCCCCCGATGCTGCGCAAACGACTTGCGGGTCGACGATGCAGCGCCTGGCGCCCCTCACTTGGCCCTCAGGTGCGGGTTGGGAAGGCGAATGAGCGAGAGTGTTGTTCCTTTGTCAGTGGCCGGCAAGATCTTAGTTGGGCTCAACTATGCCGAGAACTCAAGAGCTGTGTCTCGCAGTCTTCCAAGGACACTGCGGAGCCTGTATCCTGCTGAATCGCTCGGCCGACGCTAGACTGTTGGAAGGCAGCGCTCGCCGGTCGCCCGCCCGTGGCTCTGCCATCCTGTGCCTGCCGTCACGTCGCTGTCCTGCGCAAAAGCTCCCGCAAAACCGGCCGCGAATCTCACGGCTGTCGATAGCGCCGGCAGAGGCGCCCCTCGCCCACCTGCAGGCCGTGCCGCTTCCCTGGAGCCAGCCCTACCGCCGGGCAGGTTGACAGGGAGCTACCGCTGCTGCTTGATGGACAGCACGGCGGCAAATGGGCCGTCCTACCACCGCTCCGAAGCTCTCGCCAGAGAATCGGCTACAACGGACAACATGAGCTCCATTGTGCCCTTCGTCGTCACGACCACGGCACGCATGGGACCGGCGGCCTTCGCCTTCCTCAAGAAGGTGGCGGACACGGCCTTCGGCGACCGGCCGAGGGAGCGTGCGCGCTGGGCCTTTCGCTGGCTGTCGAGGCTGAACGAGGTCATCGCCAAGGGACTGGCGACCCAGCTGATCGGGCAGACGCAGTACCTGCGGCAGCAGGTGGAGCGTTTGCGGTGAGCAGGGGCGGCTGAGTGGCGGCTCGTGGCAGTGTGATGGGAGTGATCTGGGATTGGGACTTGGGATTGCGGGTTTGGCGGGGTTTGTGATTCATCGGTGATGGAGTTGCTGGATTGGTGATTGATGAGTCTGCGAATCGAGTGAGTGGTATGGTGACGCGAGTTTTCGCCTCCCCCCAATGATGCTGAAGAGCTATTGTGCTGGAGGTTGCATGTGTGCGGTGGCGCTGAAATTTTGAACGCGCGGCGCGAAACTGCCGGCTTCGGGCTTGCTGACATCGCGAGCTTCGGAATGGCCTCCTGTGTCACCTCCTCGCCTGCGATGGTTGCTGCAGTGGACCGCGAGCGACCGATACAGCACAGCTAACTCGAGTTGCGGGCCGAAATCGAGCGCGCCGCAGCGGCGAGCAGATCGTCGGCACGGTGGTCCCACGAGTTGGCTTCCGCCAAGGCGCGGATTCGGGTGCGAAGGTTCTCGTCGTGCGTTTCCTCGAGCGCTGCGCGAACCTGCGCGGCAAAGCCTGGAGGGTCGGCGGCTCCTCTGACCACGTCAAACTTGGTGCACTCTGCCATGTTGTCGGTGACCACCACGGGAAGGCCCAACGCAAAGTACTCAAAGAGCTTGAGCGGGCTGGTGGTGCGGGCGATATCGCCGTGCCGGAACGGGATGATCCCCACCGCCCAATGGCGAGCATAGAGAACCAGGTCTTGGGCTGGAACGCCTCCAAGGTACCGAAGGTTGGGTGGAAGCGTCGATGCGGGTGGAATGTGGGCTGGTGCGTAGGCTGGTCCGATAATGACAAAGTCGGCCTCGGGCACTGCGCGCGCCAGCTCCACCAGCAGCTCTTGCCAGATCCACGACGCTACGGCGCCAAAGTACCCCACCATGGGCCTTCCCGACCGCACGAGGTCCGCGATCGAGCCCGGCACTGGCGAGCTGTCGGAGGGCGCATACATGGGCGGATACACGCCGTTGGGAACGAATGCCAGCTCTGCTCCCTTGCGAAGGCCGCGAAGGTCCGAGCGAAGGGCGGCAGCCGTGTACACGACGACGGATGCGGACGATGAGGACTGGTCGCGCAGCGCGATGAGCCTGTCCGAGTGCTCGTAGGTGATGGCGCTGTCGATGGCGTCGATGTACTCGTAGACTGCGACGTTGCCGGCCGCCTCCAGTCGAGACGCAGCGTCTGCCTCGAGCCAGTACATGGTGCTGTACAGAGACACCACTGCGCCCCCTGCGACAGCGTCCAGGGACATGCTTTCGTCAGCGAGGAACACTCCTGGCGCCCCGGGGGCCTGCCTCAGCAAGCCCATAACGCGGCCCATGGACATGTACAGCACGAGCGCGTTTCGGTTTGCCAGCGCTCGCGCCATGTGCTGCGGCCTCTGGAATAGCATCGTGTCCCACATCATGGTCCTCGACTGCACGAAGAGCCCGCGCCGGCCCGGCATGCACCGAAGCAGCCACTGCACGAGCGCGAGGCCGTGCACGTCCGCGCAGTCAGGACGCGCGACGGGGACCCGCAGGAGCGGGGAGAGGCTTGTGCCCGCGAGGCGAAGCGCGCTCCGCTCAGCCGGCCGGCCGTCGTCGGCCTCCGAGCTGGAACGGCTGGCGCCGGGGCCGTTGCTTTCGACGCCATTCGCCGCAGCCTTGGCACTGCATCCCTGGGTTGCGCTTGCAGCCACCGGTGCTCCCGGCCCCGCTCCGCCGGGAGCGCCCACGGCGTCCGACCAGCCCCCGAGCGGCGGCATGCTCGCCAGGAGTGACGCAATCTGCGCTGCCTCAGCGTCGTCCGTTCCCATGGCGGCCCCAGGGGTTCCGCGGGCGAGCCGCGGCGCCATCACGGCCACTTTCCGCCCTTCGGCGGAGGCGCACTCAGTCGCCGCCTGTCCGCACGGCAGGTTTGCGAGAGCCGAGGCTCCCGCAGTGTCGCGCATGACCACAGCAGCTACGCTGCTCCTGCAGGCCGCCCACAGCAGAAGTGCGTCTTCGTCCGAGTCTCCGGAGCGCGCCGCCACTTCGCTCCACGACGAGCCGGCCGCGCCAACAACGACGACTCGAGATCCCGACCGGTGCAGGGCGTCAGTGTCTAGCTGCTCCCCGCGGGACGTGACGGGCCCCATGAGCAGGATGGGGGCGGGAACCAACGCCCCAGGCGCGATGTAGCCCAGCAGGGACACCAGCTGCGTGCGGCGAACCTGGACGAACACGGACGGGCCCAGCCGCACAAAGTGATCAACCTGGCCAAGGTGGGGAGCGCACGGCCACGGGTCCCTTGCCGTGACGATGACGAGGAAGCCAGCCCTGCCAAGGGCGAGGGCGAGGGCTGCGTCGGCGCGGCACTGACTCAGGGACACCCCCGCCGGCTCCACCATCATGAGGGCCCCACGCGCCGCAAATGGCAGGCACTCTGCGAGCAGGCGAAAGTGCTCGCCGGTGCGGTACAGCCTCTCGCAGCGGACGAACGGCATGGCGCTTGCGGCCAGGGTGGAGCTCGTGAAGGCAAGCTCCGGAGCGCCACTCAGGGATGCCAGCCGCACAACGTGCGGCGAATGCACCGCCTCCAGTGCAGCAACCGAAGTCGCTGAACCGTGGCTCAGGGCTGCGGCCAGCGAGCGCGCCTGCGGGAGCGGGGCGGCGGAAGAGCATGGTACAGACTCTGGGTGCAATTCACGCCGCGCCGACTGCAGGCCCGCCACGCAGCCGCCCCCCCCGGCCCGAATGACGTGGGCATGCGGTGGAACGAGCTGGGACGAGCAGCCTCCCGCTTGCTCGCCTATGCTCACCTCGGCCATCGCTGCTTCGGACGCCCGCAGCTCGGCAGCGGCAGCGACTTCAGCCTGCTGTGACGGGCCTGCCAGCCCCCACCACATCAACAGAGCCAGGCAAACGGTGACAGCCACAGCCGCCGCAGCACGGACAGCCAGGGCCGCCCTCGGCGTGGAGGCCAGCATCACGCTTCCCCGCTGCATGCAGCGCCTCGTCCAGCCGCCTGCCTTGCTTCGACTTGTGCGCGAGCGACCCTCCTTGCCAGGGCGCGGGAACATTGCAGCCACCGCCCGGGGCCCTGGCAGCAGGCTGATCGTCAGGAGGCAACAAGCAAGCAGGCCGCGGCTCCCTGGATGGGAGACTTGGCCGGCGGCTGTGCGCTTTGTTTGGGGGGAGCGGGCTGCGCCGCGTGCAGAGCCCGAGCGCAGCATTCGCCGCGCAAAGGCTTGGCGCGCTGCTGGCGGTCGGCGGCACGATGATAGAGCCCGCGCCGCCCTGTCCATGGCGATCGTAGAGGCAGAACTTCGTGTGCGGGCGGGCCACTGCGGTGCGTGGCCTCCAGCCCGCCCCGGGCGTCAATGTGCGTCTGCTTGGGGGGGGGCGCGTGTTCATACGTGCGAGGGTGCCCGTGCTGCTGCACGAGATGAGACTCTTGGTGCCCGCGGCCTTCCTCGCGCGAAGCGCAACATTGGCTCGGGAAGCTCCCAGGGGGGGAGGGGGGGGGGGGGTGCCGTCCGCTCGCTAGTCACCCAGCTTGGCATACAGGCGAGCAATTTCTGTCGCAAAGTAGGCCTTGAGCTGCGGCCGCTTGAGCTTGAACGTGGGAGTCAGGAGGCCGTTGGCCACGTCGAACGGCTCTGGCGATAGGTGCACTGCGCGAGCGCGCTCGAAGCCCTTGAGGCCAGCAGCATCCGCTGCCTCTCCGAGCTGCGCCTCGATTGCCTCCTGCACCTTGGGGTGGGCAACCCAGTCTGCCATCGTCTTGCCCGGCACCCCGTGCGCCGCAGCCCACGGTTCGAGGGTCTCGGCGTCAGGGACTACGATGACGACTGTCGAGGACTTGACCGACTCGCCGTGCAAAAACACCTGAGCGACCAGCGGGGCCCGAAGGTACACGCCTTCGATCTTCTCTGGGGCAACGTACTCGCCCTGCGCGAGCTTGAAGATGTTCTTCTTCCGGTCGATGATGGACACGGTGCCATCTTCGTTGATGCGCGCAATGTCGCCGGTGTGGAACCACCCCTCGGGGTCCACTGCCTCGGCGGTTTTCTTGGCGTCCATGTAGTACCCCTTGAACACGTTGGGGCCGCGGAGGCACAGCTCGCCGCGCGGCGCCGGGGTGTCCTTGGCCGTGTACCCCATCTCCGCCACGTCGACCAGCTTCGCCTCCGTGCACGATGGCACGCGGCCGACGTGGCCGGGGTGGCGGCAGTTGCTCGGCGTCACGGTTGCGATGCCCACCGTCTCAGTCAGGCCGTAGCCCTCCAGCACCGGGCAGCAAAACACGACTTGGAGAAACTCCTTGACCGCCGGCGCGATGGGTGCGGACCCGGTGATCATCATGCGCACTCTGCCGCCGAGCAGCTCGCGCATGCGAGCGAAGACGAGCGCATCCCACACGGAGTGGGTGGTGTGGCCTCCGGCCGCCGTCTCAAGGTAGTATGCCTTGGAGGCGTACGCATACTCGAAGAGCGCCTGCACAGCGCCGCCAGAGGCGCTCACTTTGGCCTTGATCTTGTCGTGGATGCGGTTGAAGAGGCGAGGGACAGACGGGAAGATGGTGGGGCGCAGCGTCGCCAGGTCGTCCATTAGCAGGCTCACATCGCCAGAGAAGAACCCGATGGCAGCCCCGCGGTGGATGAGCATTGCGTCCACGATGCGCTCGAAGACGTGCGCCAGCGGAAGGTACGACAAGTGCAGGTCGCTGTTGGACAGGTCCACGCCCGACGATTGCGCGCCAGCCAGCGCTGCTGCAAAGTTGCCGTGGGTCAGCATTGCCCCCTTGGGATCCCCCGTGGTGCCTGAGGTGTAGCAGATTGTGGCCAAGTCCTCTGGCGAGGGCGGGCTGTGCGGCACGGTGGCGCCAGCGCCGGCCACCAGGACGTCTTCCATGGACACCACGGCAGCTGCCTCCGATCCGCGGCCTGGAGCCCCCGCAGCAGACGCAGCAGCAGACGTCGCAGCAGCTCCTCCCGGCGCCGCCTTTGCCGCTGCAACTGCGCGCTCCAGGCCGCCAGAGCCGTCGCCTCCTTCGGCGCCGCGGCTGGCGTAGTGCGTGGGCTTGCGAAGCCCAGAGCCGCCGCCCTCGGGCATCACGACGATCCACCGGAGGGGGAGGGGGCGCCCTCCTGCAACCGCAGCGGCAGCAACCGACTGAACCAGCCCGACCTTGTCGCTGCTGCACACGACCACCTGCAGCGCGGCCTGGCGCAAGATGAACTCCACGGCGTCGTCTCCGAGCGTGTCGTAGAGCGGCACCGGCACAAGGCTGTAGGCGTGGCATGCCAGCTCCGCGACGAGCCACTCGGCGCGGTTGTTGGAGAAGATCCCGAGGAAGCCGCCGGGGCGGACTCCCAGCTGGTGCAGGCCGGAGCCGAATTGGGTGGCAAGCCCGTCTGCCTCCTTGTACGACAGCCACGTGAACGGGCCGCGTGTCCCTCCAGGAAGCACGGTGCGGGAGCCGAGGCACGGCCGGCTGGATGCGACGCGGAGTCCGCACCTGCAACCGGCGCCATCACAGAGCGGGCAGACAGCAGCAGCGCGTGAACTCGAGGGCCGTGCCTGCTGGCGCTCCCCGACGCCGGCGCATCTAGCTACAATCGACGCCTTCGTGGTCGTGCCAATCGAAGGCCGGTGCGCAGCGCCAAGCCATCAGCAGCTGCCGCGGCGCGCGCCGCCAAAGGAAGCTCGGCGCGCGCGCAGCTGCGCCGCGGCGCCCCGGCGCCCCGTCAAGCGCGGGCGCCCCGCACGAGGCGGTGCAAGTCTCTGGGCGCGGGCGCGCGAGCGGGCGCTGCTCCGCTCACTGGAAGTTCTCGTAGAGGGTCGTCACGCCGTCCAGGGAGTCTGCAAGCCGGCTGGGAGTGTCTGCGGCGGGGACTCGGGGCAGCAGACACACGAGCACGCGCCCACGCATACGAACTGGCTGGTCGGGCGCTGGGTGGGAACCTCGCGCAGGCTGCGAGGCTGCCTCGCAAGCCAAGCGGCTCGACGCCGCCTGCTGCTCTCAAGCCCAGGAACGCAGCCGCTGCGGCAGCGAGGCCGCCCCGTGTCGGGGCTGCGGATCGCTCACCTGCGCAGCGATAAATGTCGCTTTCGCCATCGCGGCCGCGGATCACCTGCGAAATGAAGCCCCAGCCGAGCGAGGGAGGCTTGGCATCAAGCAGGGCTCGCGGACAGGCGAGGCCAGGCGCAATGCTCGCCCCCTCTCCCCCCCCCCCCCTCCCACTGCCCCGCTCGCGCGACGACTCACGGGGACGGAGAAGACCGCCTTCGACGAGCTGCTGCCCATGGTCGCCCTTGAGCCCGTGCGCTCGCCAGCGGGGAGGCAAGCAGCGCAGGCTCGCGCTGCTCGGAACTGGGCGGCAGAGCCGGCCCGCGATTGGCCCGTCGTCGATCGTCGCCCGCGCTTGCGTCCGGGCCGGCAAAGCCAGCGCTCGCGACCGATCGGATCCCAGGCACGCAGCACCAGGAGGGGCGCCATCCGCAAGTCCACCGACCGCTGCTTCCCAGTCGTGGGCAACTCGTCCCAGGCTCGCCGCAGCCCGCCGTCGCCTTCCGGCAACCTGAAGCGCTCGCAGCCATGTCCACGTTTGAGACCGGCGTGAGGACGAAACCGGAACTCTCGGGCATGCAACGCGTCCCTGGGCGCCATCTGCGCGAGCGCCTTGCCGCTGTCCGCCGATCCACCAGCAGAAGGCCTTGGGTGCAGCTGAACGGCGCTGTGACGCAGCCACCCAGGCTGGCGGCGCAATGCGACCGTTCGCCGCAAGCCTCTCCCTTGGCCTCGTTTGCGCGTGGTACCGAACGGAGAGCTCGCCGCGGCAGCAAATGGGGCGCGACTCCAGGGCATGCTCGAGCATCGTCATCGCCCACGCTACGCAAACCAGCCCAACCTTCCCTCGTCGCTGCGCTAAACGAGTCCCGCGCAGTCCTGGGTTTGGGTCATGCACCCTGAGGAACGGTGGCTCCCTGGCAAGGTCACCACCGCATTCAGGGCAGGTGACAGTGGCGAAGTGGAGTTGCAAGATGGGTCCGTGAGAAGGATCTGCCCAGGGCGCGCAATGCGGCGGCCTCGGCCCGACTCGAGGGCACAGCGACGCGCTGACTCGCATGTTGCTGCTGGCTGGGTGCTCTTAACACGGTCCAACATGGCCGCTGCAACGCATGTCGTTCCGCCCAGACTGTGCCCACCCACGTGGAGTCGCCCGCCCTTCCTGGCGCCCCGCGAACCTGCCGCAGTCTTTCACCGTTGAGGCGGGCACCAGCGGCGAGTGCCTGGCGTGCGACCCCGAGGCGCTGGGCCAGTACGACAACATGGTCAAGATGAACAACCTCAACGAGCCGGTCATCCTTCACAATCTTCGAGCCCGGTTCAAGGCCAAGAAGATCTATACCTACATCGGCAACATCCTCATTGCCGTCAACCCGTTCGAGCTGCTTGCCATCTACACTCCTGACATTCTCGACAAATACAAGGACGGAGGTGGCCGCTCCCAGCCTCCCCACATCTACGCAATCGCCGACTTTGCGTACCAGGGCATGATTGCCGACGGCGCAAGCCAGTCCGTCGTCATTTCTGGCGAGTCCGGCGCCGGCAAGACGGAGACAATGAAGCTGGTGCTGCAGTTTCTGGCGGAGGCCTCGGGACGTGCATCGGGCAAGTCGGGCGACGGAACGAAGCAAGACTCGCTGGAGCAGCAGATCCTCAAGTCCAACCCGGTGATGGAAGCGTTTGGCAACGCCAAGACGACTCGCAACAACAACTCCAGCCGCTTTGGGAAGTGGACCGAAATTCTCTTCAATTCGGCCGGGGCCATCGTCGGTGGGTCCATCATCAACTACCTGTTGGAGAAGAGTCGCATCCCGTTCCAGGCCGAGCAGGAGCGCAACTACCACGCGTTCTACCAGCTGCTGGCCGGAGGCGACCTCGACCCCGACGTGAAGCGGCGCTACAAGCTCAAGGACGCGGAGGACTTCCACTACATGAACCAGTCGGGCGTCACGACTGTGGACATGATCAACGACGAGAAGGACTGGCTGGAGCTGAACACTGCCATGGACGTGCTCGACATGTCGGACGAGGACAAGGAGTCCGTGTTCCGGGTGACCGCAGCCGTCCTGCACCTCGGCGACATCGTGTTCCAGGGCGAGGGCGGAGACGAGGACGTGGCCGAGGCCAAGCCCACCGGCTCGCTTCCCATTGCGGCAGAGCTCCTTGGGGTCGGGGAAGCCGCGTTGACCAAGTGCCTGACCAAGAAGCGCATCACAGGGTCGACCTTCAAGAACTACAGCGTTTCGTCGGCCGCTGACGCGCGCGACGGCCTCTCCAAGGCAGTGTACTCCCAGATGTTTGACTGGCTCATCGGAAACATCAACCGGGTCCTCGGGGGATCTGCCAAGCGGGTGGCCGCGGCTGGCGCAGCTTCTGGCAAGCCTGCGACGCTTCACATTGGAATCCTGGACATTTTCGGCTTCGAGTGGTTCCGGACCAACAGCTTCGAGCAGCTGTGCATCAACTACTGCAACGAGAAGCTGCAGTTCCACTTCAACGAGCACATCTTCAAGCTCGAGCAGAAGGAGTACGAGAGCGAGGGCATCTCTGTCGACGCCATCGATTTTGCCGACAACCAGCCGACTCTGGACCTGCTCGAGGTCAAGGTCACAGGCATCTTCGCCATGATTGACGAGGAATGCAACGTGCCGCGCGGCAGCGACGAGGGCCTGCTCTCCAAGCTCATCAAGCAGCACGAGTCCCATCCCAACTTCGAGCGTCCAAAGCCCAAGGAGCTTGACGCGCGCAAAGTCTTCAAGGTGCTCCACTACGCTGCAGTCGTGCCGTACAACACCACGGGGTTTCTCGACAAGAACCGGGACTCGCTTGCGGATGACATTGCCGAGGTCTTGGGCGCTTCGAGCCACACGTTCGTCGCTGGCCTGCTCCAGCAGTCGGACGGCGAAAAGGCAGAGGCCGCTGCCGGGGGGCGTCGCAAGAAAAAGGGCAAGGCATCGTTGGGCTTCAAGTTCAAGGGCTCCCTGAACGACCTGATGACGCGGCTCAACGCCACGGCACCGCACTTTGTCCGCTGCATGAAGCCCAACCACCTGAAGAAAGGCGGTGTGTTCGAGAGCGACACCATGCTGGATCAGCTGCGCAACGCCGGCCTCCTCGAGGTGTGCCGCATCCGCCAGATCGGGTTTCCCATGCGCAAGTCGTTCGAGGACTTCCTCTTCCGCTACCGCTGCCTCGACCTGACCGCGGCCAAGGACCACTTGACCCTGCTTGCCGCCCTGGAGGCCAAGGGCGTCGCGAAAAAGGGCCAGTGGGCCGTTGGGCACAGCAAGGTGTTCATGCGCAACCAGCAGCAAAACGACTTTGAGGAGTACCGCGAGGAAGCGCTCAAGGACGTTGTCACGCACATGACGACGCTCGCCAGGAGGTTCCTTTGCCGCTGCCGCTACCACCAGTGGGGAGAGATTCTCGCCACGCTGCGCGATGCGGTCACGAGCCGAACCGAGGAGGCACTGAATGAGGCCCTCATCGACGCCCCAGAGCTGCCGCTCGGGGGCGACCACATCGCTGTTGTGCGCGAGGCCAAGGCCTTGCGGGAGCGCATTCAGGAGGAGGCGAGGGTCCTTGCCCTCATCCAGGAGGCAATTGCCGGGCGCGAACTCGCCGACCTCAAGGCGTCGGTTGCCCAGGCTGCCGAGATGGACCCCGAGTTTGAGCCAGCCGAACGCAGCACCGCAGAGGCTCTCATTGCCACCATCGAGCGCGAGCGGGCCTGCGTCGCCTCGCTCAAGCAGGCGGCCGAGACCAAGGACAAGAGCGGCATCGTCGCGGCTCTGGCCGACGCTGTTGAGCTCGGCAGCTTCGTCACAGACACGGAGGAGTACGCCACTGCTGTGGCCACAAAGAAGCGAATCGAGGAGGAGGAAAAGGCAACAGCTGAGCTCCGTGCGGCCATTGCGAGCCGCGAGTTCGACGCCTTGGTGCGCGCGTTGGACAACATGACGGAAATGGGCCTTGGCGACGAGCCGGTCGTGGCAGAGGGCAACGCACTCCGCGAGACGCTCCGCGCACACGCGGAAGCGCGCAGCGTCATCAGCGCCGCCGTTGCGGACCGGCAGCTGGGGCCGCTGTCAGCCGCGCTCCGCAAGGCCAAAGAGGTCAACCTCGACGACGCGGACGAGGCGGTGGTGAGCGGCAAGGCCCTCGAGCGCCGCTTGCTGGAGGAGGAAGCAGTCGAGTCGGAGCTTGGGGACGCTGTCACGGCCAACGACATCTCCGCCCTGGAGACCGCGCTTGCGCACGCTGACGCCATCTCGCCCCCGTTCACCGAGACGGTGGTTGACAGCGACAACCATCCCAAGGCCCGTCGGCTGCTGGCCAAGCTCCGCGAAATCGAGGCCTGCAAGGCGGAGATGGTCGAGGCATGCAAGCTCGCACAATTCGGCCCGCTGTCCGGCGCCATTCGCAAGGCGGCTGAGCTGGGAATCGAGTCAGGGCCCGAAATCGAACGGGCCAGAACTCTGATGGAGGAGCTGGGCGCCCAGTTCGAGCAGCTCAAGGCCCTGGAGCAAGCCTGCAACGCGCTGGACCGTGAGTCGATCGAGACCGCACTGGCTAAATGCAAAGACATGGGCCTGGGAGAGCAAGAGACGTGCGCGCACGCTCACGTCACGCTAGCCAAGATGGCCAAGCAGGACGAGCTCGCCGACCGCCTCGACTCCGCCGCCGAGGCATGCGACGACAAAGACGCCCTCCGTTCGCTTCTTGACGAAGCGGTGGAGCTCAATCTCGAGGCGCGCAAGGACAAGGCGCTGTCGGTGGCCAGGGCAGCAGAGGCGCTTGCCCTCCTCAAGCGCGACGAAGACCTCATGTCTGCCATCAAGGCGTCCGTCAAGGCCCTTGACGCGGAGGCTCTCGCCGCTGCGACCTCCAAGGCGACGACGCTTGGGGTCTCCGCTTCCGTGCTCGCCGAGGCTGAGGAGGCGGCCCGGCAAATCGACGAGACGCTGGCGCTCGACTCCAGGCTCGGAGCCGCGCTTGACTCCAAGGACATGGACAGCATCATCTCCGTCTACGAAGAGTGCGAGGCCAAGGGGGTCACCCCCCCCAAGATGGCGGCCGCCTCTGCGGTCGTGAAGCGCGAGAAGGGGACTCGCGAAACCAAGGCCATGCTTGAGCGCGCCGTGGAGTCGGGTGACGGCCAGGTGCTTCGCGAGGCCCTGGCCAGGGCGACGGAGCTCGGCGTCAAGGGCGCCGAGGTGGACAGGGCAAAGGAGCTGCAGGACAAGATTGCCAGCGAGCGGGAGCTGGCGTCGGCGCTGCGTGCCGCGATGAAAGCCCTCGAGACAAAGGCCCAGTCCAAGGCCGGGGTCGAGCCCGTTGACATTGCTCCGCTCGACGAGGCGATCGATGAAGCCATCGCCAACGGCCTGGCTGCTGACAGCGAGGCTGTGTCGGAAGCGCAGGAGTTCAAGCTCAAGATGGAGCGCGTCTTGGTTGTGCAGTCGGAGCTTGCGGGGCTGCTTGCTGAGGCAGCAGCTCAGACCGGCAGCGCCACCGGGGTCATGAAGCGCCTGAAGAAGGCGCTCGACAAGGCAGAGGACCTGGGGATGGTCTGCGGCGTCGTGCGCAAGGCCAAGGCGACCGTGCGCGAGCTCGAGCGCGCCCGCTTCGAAGAGGCCGCCGACGACGACTTCGAGCCGGAAGATGACGGCATCGACGCCGAAGGGCTGCAAAAGCAGAGAGAAGAGCTCTTCGCCAAAGCTTCCCACCCCAAGTTCGAGTGGACCAAGTACAATCGCATCCGCACTCCAGATTCGTTTGCGTCGGGCGTCTACTTTGGCAAGAAGAAGATCAAGGCCAACCAGCTGGTGTGGCAAGCGAACGTTCTCCACAAGTCGATGACAGACTTGCCGAGGGGGCTGTCTCACGTGGCGAAGAACATCCACAAAAGCATCCTTGGCTACTGTGGCGACAAAACCATGAGCTTCCCGCCTATGCTGGCGGCGAACATCCTGGAGAAGGGCATCGAGGAGCCGGCGGTGGTCGACGAGATTTACGTACAGGTGCTCAAGCACCTGCGCGACAACCCCAACCAGGAGAGCGAGTACAGCGCGTGGCAGCTGATGTGCATGTGCGTGGGGACGTTCCCACCGTCGCGCGACTTTGAGAGCTACTTGCTCAACTTCCTGCTTGCCTCGCGCACCAAGTCCGGCCAGCCCGGAAACTACGCGCGCTACGCGCTGCGGAGGCTCGAGGGCACGCTGCAGTCTGGGCCGTCCGCCTACATCCCGGCCCCCGAGGACATTCGGGCGTACAAGGACCGGCCTCCCATCCTTGCGACCATCGAGCTGGTGGACGGGTCAATCGTCACGGACGAGCTCCCAATCACGCCGGACATCAACGTCGGAAAGGTCGTGGAAATTTGCAGCACGTTCTTGGACATCACGGACCCGCGGCGGCGCTCCCTCGGCATCTTCGTGGTCGACGTGGACCAAGACACGAGCCATGAGCAGGGCTTCAACCCGCTCGCGGCCACCGAAGACGCCTCCGAGCTGATAGTGCCCCGAAAAACGCCGCGCCCGCTCTCAAGCGAGAGCTTCCTTGGAGACGTGGTCACGGTCAAAGTGCGCGCAAGGCAGGAATTCAAGTTCGTATTCAAGCGCAAGATCTTCCTGGACAACGGCACCAACACCAGCGACGAGGCGTGGGCAAACCTCATGTACATGCAAGCGGTGGACGAAATCGTCGCCGGCAACGTTCCTATCGACGAAGGCGACGACGGGCAGGTCGGCGACACGGCGCGCGTCGTGGACACGGTCGCCAGGATGTTTGCAGTGGACTACGCCGGTGCCATCCTCGCGGGCGAGTACTCGGAGGGAGGCGACGCATCAGACCTCGCGGGGGCAGTGCGGTCCGCGATTGCTGAAGAAGGAATTGAGTTTTACGTCCCCGAAAAGCTGCGCGACTCGGACTTCGACTGGGCTGAGAGCGTGGCTGCCCGCCTCCTGGAGGACGACAGCGAATCGGGAGAAGCCTTCATCGAGTTGGAGCCCGAGGAGCACGTGGAGGTCGTCCAGAGCCGAGTCGTCGATCACCCGATGTTCGGAGCTTGCTTCTTTGACGTGCGCAAGAAGGCCTTTCCGCCGTCGCTAGACGCCGCGTTCCAGGAGCACATGACCATTGCGATCAATGCCAGGGGTTTGCACTTTCTGAGCACAAAGACGCGCGAGACGCTGCAGTCCTTCGGCTACGCAAGCGTCTACCGCTGGGGCGGCTCTTCGACGCAGTTCACAATCTTCTTGTTCAATGACGACGAGGACAACGTTGACGAAGTCACGATGTACACGTCCCAAGCTCCCGACATGGCATCGCTGATTCTTGACTACATCAACGCAATTATGGCGAGCTCGGAGGACTGAAAGAATCAAGCCACCGCTCCAGATGCCCAACGCGCACCCCCTTTCCCCCCGGGGTCGCCGCATCTCCTTTGGCGGTCAGAGACGCCCCAGTTGCAGTCCAGCCCCAGCTGTCGGGTGTCGGCGGCACTTCTGGGATGCTGAGCGGGCGCGCCCGCTCTGCTGCTGACCGCCCTCACGCGCCGAGTCACGGTTGCCCCTCTGTGGAATGCAAGTGCTTGCAAGCCGGCGATCGAGTGAGCTGCGCTTTCCGGCAGCGCGCTGGATCCTGCTGGGCCCATTCGCAATGCACCTCCGTCCCTCCGTCCCTCACTCACTTTCTCTCACTCACACATACAAGCCACGCTACTCCGGCTAGAGCGCACTCCCGCCCGCAGATTCGCGAGCGACGCCGGCACGACGGCACCGGGGCGCAATTCTTGCGTTGCGCCAAGCGCCTCAGCGTGCCGAGCGACGCCGTGCCTTACGTGCCGTGCGGCGCGGGCGTGAAGACGCAGCCGTCGAATCCGCTGCGTCGTCATCCTGGCTCGCCGTGTCTTCCTCCCTGGCTGCTGCCTGCCCGCCATCTCCGGCCGCCGCGGCGGCAGCCAGGTCCAGGATCGAGCCAGCCCGGGCGTCGGCGCCCGCGACGGCTCGCGAGCTGGACGCCTGCGGGGACACCGACGCGCCCGACGCAGCGCGGCGAAGTCCGGCAATGGCCATGGCTGCTGCGGTTGGGTCTTCGTTGCCCGCTGCGGCCGCCGTCGGCTGGGCTTGACGCGCCGCCACGGCGTTTCCCTCCTGCATGGCCTCTGCACCAGCTGCCACGAGCGCCCCTAGCGCATCACCGTCCCCGAAACTGCTGGAACGGCCGGCCCCGGCAGGGCTGCCTTGCGGCTTTGCGGTGCCGCCTTGGTCGCCACCTGCTGGCGAGCTCTGGTGAAAGCTCTGCCCGCGGTTCCGCGACACAGGCGAGCTGCTGCCATGCCTCGCGTCGCTCGGCGCACGCACTCCGCGCCCTCGGGCGGGGCTTGACGTGTTCGCGTTCTCCGAGTGGCGCTGGCTGCTGCTCCGACGTTGCCCGTCGTCGTCGTCGTCGTCGTCGTCGTCGTCGTCGTCATCTTCCTCCTCGTCTTCGTCCTCGTCCTCGTCGTCCTCGTCGTCCTCGTCCTCCTCGTCTTCATCGTCGTCTGCCGCCAGCTTGTCAGCCTTCCCCTGCGCGCCCTCGAGCCGGCGCCGCTCCTCTTCCTGCTTGTCCTTGCGCTTCTGCAGGCGCCGCTCCAGCGCTCCCGCGCCCTCGTCCGCCCCCTCCCACCCTGCAGCAGCAGCCGAAAAGTAGTGCTGGCGAGCACGGGCCATGGCCGCGGCAAGCTCGGCCGCGTCGCCCTCCCGCCGCTGCAGATCCTCTGAAGTCTCAGCGAGCGCCGCGCGGGCGAGCGTCAGCCGCTCGAGCAGCATGTTTTCGGTCTCGCGGGCCTGCGAGAGGCGCTGCCGCTGGGTGCCGGACAGGGACTCGGCAGTCTGCAGCCGCAGAGTCAGACGCCGAACCTCCGCTCGCGCGCGCTGCAGCTCCGACCTGGCACCCTTGCTCATGCCAGCGCGGCCATCAGGAGCGGCCGCACCGTCTCCTGAATCCCCGGTGCTGCCACTCGCTCCCCCGCGCCGGTCGGCAGACTCAGCAGCGTGCTTGGCCGCGTCCGTGTTGGCGGCGCCAGCTGCGCCGCCGCCACTGCCGCCGCGTCCCGTGACTCCCGGCGCCTCGGTGGGCGGGCCGAGCACGGCGGACGCATCCGCGAGGCTGAAGCCGACGCCGCCCCCAGCGGGCGACGAGATGGCACCGAACGCATCAGCAGCGTCGCCGCGGGCGGAGTGGCCGATCGGCGACTCGCCGGGCCACTCGCTGTTGCCGAAGCTTCCCCCCCACCCACGGCCGCCCGCGGCGCGCGCCCCGCCTTCCGCGAGTCCGTCCTCGTCGGCCGAGCCATAGTCGAAGCTGCCCTGGCGAGCGATGCGCGCCGCCGCTACTCCAGGCGCGTCTGCGCGCCGAACCGGAGTCACGAGGCCAGCCGCGTGGCCGGACCCAACTGAGGCGTCGCTCATGGCGCGAGCTCTCGCCGCCCCGTCGCCGTCCAGCGCCGCAGAAGAGGAGAGCACGTGCAGCAGCGCTGCGCGAGCGGCCTGCGCCGCTGGCTGTGGGGGTCCCCCCATGACCGGCTCCAGGCGAGACACGCCCCTCGGGGCGAACGGGTCCACCACGCCGACGATGAAGCCTCCGGCCGACGCTCCGCGATGGTCGAGGGCAAGAGGGACGCCGCGCGGGGCGTCCACGGCCACGCCTACTCGGTAGACAGGCGCGCGGGCAGGCGCTGGGCGAGCAAGCGCGCGGGCAGAGGAGCCGGGGCGGCGGTGGCGGCGGCTGCCGCTGCTGCGGGCAAGCGAACTCTCCTCCCCGTCGCCGTCCCCTCCGTCGTCGTCCTCGTCCCCGTCGTCCATGGAGGCGTCCAGCTCGTCGTCCTCGTCCTCGACGGAGCGCAGCACGGCGTCCGCAGCTCGCTCGATAGCGTGGACCTTACGCTGGGCAACGGCGGCACGGGCGCCGGGTGCAGGGCGGTCGCGACCTGCCCCGTAGCTGCCCTGGAGCAGCGACCTAAGCGAGCCGACCTGGCCGAGCCGGCCGGCGGCGGCCTCGGCGCGGCTGAAGCGCGCAGCCGCTGCCGCCTCGAGCTCGGCAGCGAAAACGCGCATGTCGAGGACGTGGCGGCGGGCGAGAACGCGGGCAGAGGCAACGGCGCGGTCGCGAGCGCGGGCCGACCCGACTTCTCCAGCAGCGGCCACGAGGATGACGCGGGAGGAAGCGACGTGGGCGAGGCCCCCGCGGCGGAGGCGCACCGCCACGATGCCTCCCAGGCCGTGCGGCACGCCCCGGCGGTCAGCCGCGGCGGCGGCAGCGCGGGCAGCCGGGTGCCTGCCGCCCGGGGCGGACGAGGACACGGACGCGGTGGCGGGCAGCGGTCCGTCGCGTGAGACGGTGCCGGCGGGCAGGAAAGGAGGGTCGGTCTGCGAGAGCACCCACCCCTCGCCGTAAGGCGTTCGGACCAGGTCGCCGAGGGCGGTCACGTGAGCGCCGCCGCCCCAGGCGCTGCACGCCCCTGCGGCGGTAGCGAGCGCGGCCGAGTCGAGCATGCGGGCCACGTCGGCGCCAGGCTGCGCGCCCGCAGCCACAAGGTGCGGCGCAGAGAAGGCCACGGCAGCAGCGCGGGTCAGCGCAGGGTCGGCGCCGTCGAGTCCCGGGTCGCGGCCGGTGAGGGCGGCCAGGCGGGCCCGCAGCTGGGCATTCTGCACGAGCAGCGCGGCCGCAAGGGTGGCGCGGGGCGACGCGTCCGCAGCGGACGCCACGCCGGCGGCGGACTGCCCCTGCCCTTGGGGCTGCGTGAGCGCCGCGGAAGCGTCGTCGTCAGCGGCCCGGCGGGCGCGCTTGGCAGCAGCCGGCACGGCTGCCTCCGTTGCTGCGGCAGCCTCTGTGCCCCCTGCCTCCTCCTCGTCGCGGGCTGACAGGCCGCGCTTGCGTGACCCGGCCTGGGAGCCCGTGCGGCGGCGCTGGCGTGCGGTGCCGCCCCGAGGCGCACGGTCGCTTGCTTGGCCGGCTGCCGCAGCGCCCGCTGTCGACCCGGACGCGTCGGTTGCTGGTGCGGATGAGGACGAGGATGAGGACGAGGACGAGGAAGACTCGGCTGCCGGCGCCGGCTCCTCGGGGTCTAGCAGAGTGGTGTCGGCTGCGTCGCCCCCCGCGGCAGCAGACGAGGACGAGGACGAGGACGAAGACGAGGACGAGGACGAGGCGGGGTGTTCCGCACCGGGAGCCGCGGCAGCGTGCTTGCTGTCGAGGTCGTCGGCGAGTGCGCGAAGATGCGACGCGATGGCGACGACCGCTGCGGAGTGCTCGGCGCCTCGCGCAGTCACCGCCCGCAGCGCAGTGAGGTACTGCGCCTGCGCGGCAGCAAAGCGGGTGTCCATTTCCGCCCCGCGAAGGCGCACAGCCTCGAGGCGCTCGCGCACGCTGAGGCCGACGAGGAGGGAGGAGGACAGAATCCGGCGGCCGCGCGCGTCCGTGATGCCTCGGGCCGACGCCATGGGCCTGAGGTGGCGGCTGCGGTCCGCGCCGGGGAGCGCGCTGTCGAGCATGGGCGCAAGCAGGTGCTCCGTCCCGCGAGGAGGGCCGATCTCGCCGAGGGCCCGCCCGCCGCCGGGCTGGGGGCCGGCGATCGCCTCCGCATCGCCGTCCGGAGCCGGGGATGGCATCGCGGCCCCGCCGCGGCCAGACATCCACGCGCCGGACATGGCCCTGGCTGCGGCCGTAGCGGCGTAGCCCTCCGTGTCCCGCAGAACCCGAGACGCCAGCCAGGAGGACAGCGCCGGGGCAGGGGCGCGCAGAATGAAGCCGGCCGGAACATCTGCGCGAGAGCCACGGGGCGGGGAGGCGGGGCGGTGGGAGTGGCAGACGAGAGACGTGAGGAGTGCTGGGCCGGGGGGCGGCGCTGGGCGACGGGCGCCGCAACTGGGCGCTGGGCTTACCGAGGGCAGGGTCGAACTCCTCCATGGGACCGTCCTCCTCGCCTGCGAAGACAACGCTCTCCAGCACGCGGGCGGCTTCCGGGTCCATGGCCGTCGCCTCGCGCATATCGCGCTCCGCTGGGTCCTCGTGTGTCGAGCGGCTGTCCTGGCTGGCGCGATCTCCCTCGTCCTGGTCCTGCTGATGGTCGGAGTCGCCCGAATGGTCAGCGCGGCCGCGGAGGCGCGCGCTGCGCTCGCGCTGGGGAAGCGCGCGGCCTCCAGACGTGGCGCTTTTGCGGTCGCCCGAAGCAGCGCTCGAGCCGTCCTCGGAGAGCGAGCGAAGCAGCGCCTTGACGGCCAGGCGCCTGCCAGAGTCCTCGTGGGAGGGGACCATGCATGCTAGCTCAAGGTCGCGCTGGATGTCACCGTCGCTGACGCCAAGGAAGCCTGCACGGGCATGGCGGCAACCAGGCGGAGAAATTACGAACAGTCGGCAAACGCCTTTCAAGCTGCCCCTCCCCCCGCCAAGCGACGCTCCAAAGGCCCGCAACGAAAGGGATACGCGAGGACGCGGCGGGGCGAGGCCCAGCGCGCGCGCTTTGCGTCGAGCGCGGCGGACGGGGGTCAGGGGGGGGGGGGGGGGCGGGCGCGAAGGGCGGCGGAGCGAGCCAAGTGCACCTCGAGCCGAACCAGTCCCGCAGCTGCGCGCGGCCCTCGGCTGCTCACCTTCAACCTGCGGGATCTTGAGGGTCCGCGAGAAGTGCTCGACCTCGCGCATTGTGTAGGGCCGCGGCTTCTCCTTGCGCCCGGAGCCCGGCGCGCGGGTGCGTCTGCGAGCGAAGTCGGTGGCCGAGCAACAGTTGGCAGCATCGGGACGCTCGCCTCGGCGGATTCCGCGCGCGGGCGGCAAGGCACGGCGCTGGGAGCCCGGGCAGCCCGGGTGCATGCCGGGTGCACCGCACTGCCCGGGCGGCGTGCCGCGGAGGGGGCGCTCCTGGCGCGGGAAGGGGCTCGAGGGCCGCGCCCGGTCGCACGCGCTGGTTGTTTTTTCGCCGGACGAGGCGCGCCGGCAACTGTCACTGCCTGCGCCGCCGCCATCCGCGGCGCCGCGCCGGGCAGCGGGCCCGCCCGCTCCCCGCCCTGCCTGTGTCCCGCGCGAGAAGGCTCCCGCCTGACCGGGCGCGGTCGCGGGACGCCCACGCGGCGCGGCGCCCGGCGGGAGGCAGGCGCGGCGAGGCGCCGCCCCAGTGAGCGGGTCTGCGTCACGAGCGGCTGCTGACCCCTCTCCGCAACAGCGCCCGAGGCCCGCCTCGCCCGGCCCGCCGCGGCCCGCGCCCGCGGGCTGGCAGTCCCAAGCCAAGCCAGCCGCCGGAGCCGCGCCGGGGCAGGCGGGCCCCCGGGAGGAGGACCATGGCGCGCGGCCAGGGCGGGCTGCGCTGTGCCACGCCATCCAGACCGGGGTGCAGCGGCCCCGGCAACGCAGCCCGCCGCGAGCCGCGGGGTGGCGGGGCGCGCCCGCGGCCCTCGCCAGTCAGCTCTCACCCTTTGCGAGTCTCCATGCCCGATGCCAGCACGGCCCGGGTCTCGCGCGGGGCGCTTGAGCTGTGCGTCGGCCTTCAACGACGCGTGAGTGGGAAGCCAAGGGCAATCAGCCCCGCGCGTGGCTCTGCCGGCCGACCCGCGAGCGCCAGCAGTGTTCCCCCTGCCCAGGGGCTCCGCCCGGCTCGCGCAGCCACAGCGGCGAGGCACGCGCCCCTGCCCGCCCGCAGCCCCACTGGCGAGCCCGCGGGGGCGAGCTGCGGTCCTGAGCGCGCGGCGCGCGAACCGCTTCAGTTGCCGGGCGCTTGCCGCGCCCGAGCGAAGAATCGCGCTTGTTCAAGTGCCCTGCCGTTGGTGCAGCCGACCCTGCGCAGCCGAGGCATGGAGGTTCACCCAGCGGTGTCTGTGGCCGCCGTCGGCGCCGCTGCGGGCGCGGCTGCCGCGCTGGCGGGGTGGTGGGCGGTGACGCAGGCAGAGCCCCGGGCGGCTCAGCGCGCTGCGCCGGCCGAGCCTGCTGCGCCCGGCGCCGCCCCGCGAGGGGGCCTTCCGACATCAGTGCGCCCAGTGGACGACGTCGCCCGCGCCATGCTGGCGCGAGCGGCGAGGAGCTGGCCCGCGCTGGTGGGCGCGACGACTCTGATCCGCGTGGCCAGCCTGAGCGAGGAGACGGGCTGCGAGATCCTGGTCAAGGCGGAGCACCTCAATCCGGTCGGGAGCCCGAAGGACCGCGTGGCCCTGCGGGCAGTGTGCGACGCCGTGGCCTGTGGGCGGCTGCGCCCAGGCGGCACCATCGTCGAGGGCACTTCGGGCTCTACCGGCATCTCGCTGGCCGCGCTGGCCCGGTGCATCGGCCTCCGGTGCGAGGTGTTTGTGCAGGACGACGCCAGCTCCGACAAGGTGGCTGCACTGCGGCGCCTGGGGGCGGAGGTGGTGCTCGTGCCGGCTCAGTCCATCGTGTCCAGAGACCACTACGTGAACAGGGCGAGGGCGAGGGGCGCGGAGCCGGGGTGCCTGTTCGTGGACCAGTTCGAGACTGCGTGCAACGCGCGGGCGCACGAGGAGGGCACGGGGCCGGAGATCCTGGCCGCGGTGCCGGGCGGCCGCGTGCACGCATTCGTCATGGGGGCCGGGACGGGCGGCACGCTCGCGGGTGTCTCGCGGGCTCTCAAGCGGGCCCGCGGCGGCGACCCGGCGCCCGCCACGTCCTGCGGGAACGCCGCCGGGTGCGGCGGCGAGCTCGCAGCGGCCGGCGCGCCTGCGGACGTGCCTCGCAGTGCCGAGGCCGCAGCCGGCCGAGCGGTGGAGAGCAGCGCCGCAGCGGCCGGCGGGGCGGCGGGTGCAGCCGGCCCCGACGCTCTGACCAGCTCCATGGCCGCGCGAATCAGAGACGCGGTGAAGCGCACTGGCGTGGCTGTGGTGCTGGCGGACCCGCCCGGCTCAGCCCTCTACCACCGTGCTGCGCACGGCACGGCCTTTGCAGAGGAGCAGGCGGAGCGCACAGTGCGGCGAAACCGGTACGACACGGTGGTGGAGGGCATCGGGCTGGACCGCGTCACCGCCAACCTGCGACGGGCCGTCTTGGACGCGGCCGTGCGAGTCAGCGACGAGGAGGCGGTGGCAATGTCCAGGCGACTCGCGGAGAGGGACGGACTGTTCCTGGGGTCGACCTCTGCCGTGCACTGCGAGGCGGCGAGGCAAGTGGCGCTCGCGCTCGGCCCCGGCCACACCGTCGTCACGATGGCATGCGACAGCGGGGAGCGCCACACCACCCGCTTCTGGAGCGATACGTTTTTGCGAGACGCCGGCCTGTTGCCCCAGGCCGCCTGATCGCGCTTCTGGCCACGGGAGCAGCCTCCTGGGCAGGCCTACGCTCTGCGATGCGTGCACGGCAGCGTGTCTCGATTTTCGCGAGGAACGGTTTTTTGGCGCGCCCCCACTCCCCAGTCAAAGTTGAGGCTTCGTGGCGAGAGCTCACGCAAAAGGCCCCCCCTCCCTCCCAGTCTCCCTTGCCTCATCAGCCCTCTGCCCCACGAGCCAGAGTTTTGAGGCAACTTGGGAGAACGGAATCACGTCACTAGTTGGGACGCGTAGTTCCGCCGACTCACCCTCGACAGCTGCCGCAATCGCACTCAGCTTGTGCCTCGAGAACGCAGCCCCGAAGCGCGTGCAGGCTCGCGAGCTTCTGCCTCATCGTGCAAGAGCACCTGACCGGGCCTCGCAGGCCTGTGCGGCCATGGCTGCTGACAAACCCAAGCCGTTCATTTCGCGCTCGACCGGCACAGTGAAGCCTCACGTGCCGCCGGCCCAGGCCTCGCCCACGGCAAGCGCGTCGACTGCGTCCACGTTTGAGCCGTTTGTGCGGCGAGTGCGGCCGCCGGGCTCGGCCGTGGCTCCCGGAGTTGGCCTGCACGGCCTGCAGCCATTCCTGCGTCGCGCCGGATCCGCCGACGCCGCGGGCACGCAGTCCAGCCCAGCCACGAGCCTCAGCTCGCCGGCTGGAGGCTTGCGCACGCAATCGCTTGGCCAAGGCCGCCAAGCCTCGCCCCGCGCCGCCGGCTCCTCGACGGGCTCGTCATCGGCGGCGCACGGCAGTTCCGCGCCCGCCGAGCCCGGGAGAGCGCCCGCGGCAGGGTCCGGCCGAGCCCCTGAATCGCAGAGGGGAGTGGCTCAAATTTTGCCGCCCCTGTCTCCGACGTTGCGCCGATCCCCCGGTGCTGACGGGGCCCGCCCCGCGCCCCTGCGCTCGGAAGGCGCTCGCGGGCCGGCCCCTGGCCAGCGCCCCGCCGCATCGGCAGCGGCCCCGGCCGGCCGCAAGCCCGAAGAAGCGGGCCGCGAGCTGGACTCCCGCTCCCCCACTGTCGCTTCGTCCTTCTCCGCCACCCCCGCGACCACGCCAGCAGCAGCCGCCGCCGCCGCCGCCGCCGCCGCCTCCGGCCCGGCCGGCTCTGACGCTGCCGGTCGGAGTCCGAGCCTGCCGACCCCGGCCCGCGGCCCCCAGCCCGCGGTGCTCTCCCCCGAGCTGGTGTCGGCCATGCGGTCGGCCGCTGTGGCGTCCGCGGAGCTGCTCGAGTACGTGCAGCGCCTGGGCGTCATGGACGACGAGGCGGCGCCCGAGTTCGCCGCGCTCTTCGAGCAGTTCCTCGTGCGGAGACACGTGCACGCGCAGTTCAAGGCAGGGCGCACCACTGTGGTTGACGGCGTGGGCGCCGCGTCGTCTCCCGAGCTCATCGACTGGTCCAAGGTGCGCGCGCCGGTGGCCGCCCAGGCGGACGACGCGGCGGTGGCGCGCGCGCGCTCCGGCAGCCACGGCGCCGACGTGACCGACGGGCCTGCCGACAGCGCCGCGGGGGGCGGCCCCGGCGCAATGCTGCGCCGGAGGGCGTCGCTGCTTCGCTGCCCGGCCGACGGCGCCCTCCGGCAAGACCTCCTCCGCAAGGTGGCGGTGGTGAAGCTCAACGGCGGGCTGGGGTCGCGCATGGGCTGCTGGGGGCCAAAGAGCACGCTGGAGGTGAGGGAGGGGCTCACGTTCCTCGACCTGGCCGCTCGACAGGTCGAGTGGCTCAACGCCACGTACAACGCGGACGTGCCGCTGGTGCTGATGAACTCGTTCCAGACGCACGACGACACAGTGCGGGTGCTGGGCCGGTACGCCACGCACGACATCACCGTTCACTGCGTTCTTCAGTCCTGCTTCCCGCGCCTGGACGAGGCGACGATGCTGCCCATCCCCACGGCGCCCTTTTGCCCGGCAGACAGGGCCCTCTGGTACCCCCCGGGCCACGGCGACGTGTGGCGCACGCTGTCCCGCTCCGGGGTGCTGGCGGAGCTGCTGTCGGAGGGCAGGGAGTGGCTCTTCGTCTCCAACGTGGACAACCTCGGGGCCACCGTGGACCTGCGCATCCTGCACGCGCTGGCGGCGGGGGAGCTCGACAGAGAGGGCATCGACTTCGCGATGGAGGTCACGCCCAAGACCAAGCAGGACCGGCAGGGGGGCGTGCTGGTGGAGTACGGCGGGCGGCCCATGCTGGCAGAGACGGCGCAGGCCCCCGAGCACATGCGCGCGTCCCTCGAGTCACTGCGCACCTTCCGCATGCACAACACGAACAACCTGTGGGCGTCGGCGCGGAGAGTGCAGGAGCTGGTGGAGGCCGGCGAGCTGCAGCCACCCGTGATGGTGGACCGGCGAGAGGTGGAGGGCATCCGCGCGGTGCAGCTGGAGACCACGGCCGGGGCCGCCATCGCGTCCTTCCGACGCGCGGTGGGCATCGAGGTCGGCCGGTCCCGCTTCCTGCCTGTCAAGAGCACGTCGGACCTGCTCGCCATCCAGTCGAACCTCTTCGACGTCAGGCACGGCGCTCTCCTCGTCTCCGGCGCCAGGCAGGTTGCCTCTCCGCCGGTCGTGCGCCTCGGACCCGAGTTTACCCGCCTCCGGGACTACGCCGTGAGGTTCGCGGCGGGCCTACCGGACATGGTGGAGCTGGACCACTTGACCGTGAGCGGCGACGTCTTGTTCGGGCGGGACGTCAAGCTGCGAGGCACCGTCATCATCGTGGCGAACGAAGGGTCCCGCATCGACATCCCGGACGGCGCAGTGCTGGAGAACAAGGTGGTGACGGGCAACCTGCGCATTCTCGACAACTAACTAGCCCAGCTGGGGCAGCCGCGTTGCGTTGGTGAGGCTGTGGTTGCGAGTGAGCGCGCGCACCGCGGCTTGCCGCCCAAGACGCGATTCAATCATTGGCCAGAGCGCATCACTCGTCACGCACACTCGCAAAGCGCGCTACCGACGTTTCCTGCTCGGCCGGGGGCAAGCGCGTCGCCAGGCCAGCAATCGCACAACAGGCCGGCGGCGGGGGACTTCCGGGGGAGGGGGGCCGGCGCGGGCAGCGCGGCTGGCCTCCGCCCGCCCGCCTAGCGCCTCCTGGCGCTGCCCGCCGCCGCCTCTCGCGCCACCCTGCCAAGGCCGGAGAGCTGGTCGGCGTTCCGCGGCGTGGCGCCCGCGCCCCCGGGCAGGAACACCTCAGCATTCCTCGCAACGCCGGATATGGAAACGATGTCAGACGCGTCGTCGCCAGCGGCCTGGGCCTCTCGGGCAGCCGCCCCGCCGCGGCGGGCTCCCGCGAGCGCGCCCCCAAGCCTGCTCTGGCGTCGAGCCGACCTGCCGCTTGCGTGGCCCGCGTGGCCGCCTGCCCCCGCCCCCGTCGCCGCCGCGAAGCGCCCTCGGCCGCCCGGAGCCGCAGCCGCTCCGGCCGCATCCCCGGCTCCCGCTCGCCCCCGCGCTGCGGCGCGCCCATCGTCGCTGGCCTCGTCCGTGCCCGTGTCCGTGCCCGTGTCCTCCTCGTCCGACTCGAAATCGCTGCCGGACTCGTCGTCCTCCTCGTCGTCCTCCTCGTCGTCGTCCTCGTCGACCTCGCTGAGGCTCGCGTCGTCATCCCCGTCCCTCCTCGCCCTCTCGACGTATTCCTCGTACCGCTGCGCGTCCTGCGTGAGCCTAGCGGCCTCCTCCACCCTGTCCGCCGCCAGCGCCACCTCAGCCCGCTCCATGAGCTCGATGTAGTTCTTCTGCGCGGTGATGGACCGCATCCACGACACCGCCGTGGCCTCCGATGCAGCCTGCATCACCAGCTCGTAGCCCTTGGCAGTGGCCACCCTGAACGTGCCCCGCCTCGACATGGCCGTGACCTCGGTCACCTCGCGCAGGGGCACGCTACCCTTTTGGCGGAAGGAGTCCCGCTCAAAGTACTCGAGCGCGTGGCCGACGAGCACGAAGTGGCGCTCCTTCCAGTTTCGCACCAGGTGGCCCTGCTTCACGAGCGGGCCGCTCTTGATCACCTTGTTGCTGCGTGTGCCGAAGCCGCGCATCTGCTGCGTCACCCCGCGCAGCTGGCGCGCGCCCACCGTGCCCGTGATCCAGGGGTGGCGCAGCACCTCGCGCGCGGTGAGGCGGCGGGTGGGGTCCACCACGAGGAGGCGGGCGATGAGGTCTTTGGCGGCGGAGGACACGCCGTCCCACGCGGGGCTGTCGAAGCGGAACTTGGCGGCGCGGATGAGGCGAAAGAGGGTGTGCTGCTGGGGCGAGCTGAAGGGCGGGTAGCCGCAGAGCAGGATGTACGCGATGACGCCGAGCGACCACGTGTCAACCTGCACGCCGTAGGGACTGCGCTCCAGAATCTCCGGGGCAACGTACGAGGGGGTGCCGCACGGGGTGCGGAGGCCGTCCACGGGAACCACGGAGGCGAAGCCCAGGTCGGCCAGCTTGAGCGAGGCGTCCTCCTCCTGCGAGTCGAGCAGGATGTTCTCGGGCTTGAGGTCCCGGTGCGCGATCCCGTGCGAGTGAAGGTAGGAGAGGGCCTCCGCGAGCGCCTTGACGGTGTCCCGCGCCTGCCGCTCCGTGTACACGCGGCTGCGGACGATTCGGTCGAAGAGCTCCCCGCCGTCCATCAGCTCCGCGACGAGCACCCAGTGTTCGCGCTCCTCCCACAGCCCGACCTGCGCCACCACGTGCGGGTGCTTCACGCGCCGGCCGACCCGCACTTCGCGGTAGAGCGACCGCATCGCCGCCGGGTCGTCCCGCCCCAGCGTCTTGAGCACGAACTTGGCAGCCATCCGCGCCCCCGTGGCCCGCACGGTGCAGCCGCGCACCACGGAGTAGGCGCCCCGCCCCAGCACGTCGCCCGCCACGAAGGAGTCCCGGAAGCGGCCGCGCTCGCACAGGGAGCGGAAGTCAGCGTCGGAGGGCACGGGCTTGGGCGCCGCTGGGTCGGCCGGCGGGGCCAGGTGGGGCGGGAGGAGGGCGGACTGGTGAAGGTGGAAGCTGTCCTCCGACTTGGCGGCGGCGCCCGCGGGGACGCCATCCGGCCCGCCGCGGCTGAAGGCGAACCGGCCGCGAGAGTCTGCGGCCGGCACGCCCGCCGCGCCGCCGCGGATGAACTGCAGCACGCTGCCCTCCCTCGTGGCCATGGACGCGCGGACAGCGCCGATGGCGGCGGAGATGCGCTTGTCCGCCGCGCTCTCCGGCCGCCCGCCGGCCCGCGCGCCTGTCCCGCCGTCGGCGGAGGCGTCGGTCTCGCTGTCCTCCGCCTCCCGCCGCCCGACGGCGATGCTCACGGCGCGGCGGCGCAGCTCCGCCTCCTCCTCCGCGAGCCGGCCGGCGGCCACCCCGCGCGCCTGCCGCAGCTCGTGGGAGCGCCGGCGCCCCGCCCCGCCGCCGGACGGTCCCCTCTGCCCCGCGTGGCCGCGCCGGAGGTCCTCGCCGCCGGCGCCCGTCACGTCCTCGTCGTCGCTGTCGCGGCCCGTGGGCTCGATGCGAAGGGCGACCGCGTGCAGCAGCAGGTGGTAGCCCTGCTGGGTGACGGGAGTCCACCGGCCGTCCTTGGCAGCGTAGTGCGCGCCCATCACCGCCACCAGCCGCTCCTTGAAGGCGGGCGGCACCTCCTCGCTGCACAGCCGCGAGTGCAGCCCGCGCATCGCGGTGGTCAGCTCCAGCTCCGTGCGCGCGGCCGCCGTCTCGGCCAGGCGCTCCTCCAGCTCCACGGACACGGCGTCGGGGTCCCTGCCGCCCAGCTTGGCCTGGACGAGGGCGGCGATGCGAGACCGCACTGCCTCGAGAGAGGCGTCCGTGCCCTCCACAACGCGGTCCAAAAGCTCGTTCCGCTCCTCGCGCGACAGCAAGGCCGCGCCCCCGCCGGACGGGGAGGCGAGCTCGTCGATCTGCCGCAGCAGCGCCGTCGCCGGGGGGGCGTGGAATCGCGCCTTGTCCAGGGCGGCCAGCCACCGGCGCCGCTCGCTGCCGTCGGCGGCCACGAGCTCGTACTGGCGCCCGCTGGAGGTGGACACGATGAACCCTGTGGTGCTTCGCGTGCGGCGCACGTTCGTGATGTGCGTCACCTGGATCACGCCGCGAGGCACTGCGTCGTCCGCCGCGGACGACTTGCGCGCGCCGTCGTCCCGAGTGCGAGCTCCGTCCGACTCCTCAAACCACGACAGGTCCGACCATGCCAGCCGAAAGTACCGCCGCTTCAAGCTCGTGTTGATTGCTCCCTGCGGGGGCAGCCGCAGCGGCGATGGCGATGGCGGATCTCGGCCGCGGCTGCTGCGACACTGCGCGGACCGCATTCAACCCGGCGCGTCCCAGCAAGACCGCGCCCCCGCCCTGCCCCTCCACCCCGCCACCCATGCAGCCCCGCGCCCCCGGCAGTCCGTTGAGTTCTCACCCGCTTCTCCAGGATGCCCTCAATCAGCAAGTCCGGGGCGCTTGCCCCGCTGGCTGCGGCTGCCATCGCAAGTTGCTAGTCGCCGCTGCTGGAGCGCCGCGCCGCGAGTTTGTGGCCCTGGCCCCCGTCGCTCGCGAAGTCGCGCCAGGAACAAACGTAGCCAGGCGGCGGCCGGTGTGAGACACGCTTGCCTGCTCGTTTGGCGACCTTGGCCCTCCTGGAACCGCGGGGCGCAGTGCGAGCAAGCGGCTGTTGGACTATTCAGGGCCGCCGAGTTGCTTCAACTCACCAGCCAGAGTTGGCAGGTCAATGCGCGGCCTTCGGCGAATCGGCGGCGCGCCCCTCCCCTCTATCGCACGCGGCGCCGTGCTCCAGCCGTGCGGGGCTATACTGCAAGTGTCATGCATTCACACGCACGGGGGGCAGCGGCCGTTGAGCCCGGCCTAACTTTGACCCGAGGGGCGGTTTCATCTTGTGCTGGGGCTTGTGGCGCCCGGCGCGACCGCCGCGCGGGAGGGGAGAAAGTCAGATCTCACGAGTGCTGTTGCTTGCCCCGCATTGCGCGACCCATGCGGTCTTGTTGCGCCCGAAAGCGGGACGCACGGCTCTGCAGGCAGGCGCTGCCAGTAGAGCCAGATTCTCGGCACTCGCTCGCGCCCGCTTGCGACAGCCGCGGGGCAGACAAGGCATCCTGCAGCTTCGCTCCAGGGCCACCGCAGTCGGCCGAGGACTGCCGTGCGGAGGCAGGACACCATGGCGGCGGTGCAGAGTCGAGGCAAGCCAAGTGCTCAGCCAGACGCAGACGAGCGGACCGCGGCAACTGCGCGCCCGTCGTCCAGCGCGCGCTCCACCGTGCTGATGGGTGTGGTATTGGTTGCTGGGGTGGCCTTGGGGTCGGCGCTGAGCAGCCTCAGCCCCAAGTGGGACCACGACGCTGCGTGGCTCTCGTCCGGCTTGCGCAGCTCGTGGACGAGCGCCAACAGCAGCTTCCGCAGCCCGACCAATGCGTCCGTGCCAGCATGCTCGCCTGTGCCGGTGGCCTCGGCGCCGACCTGCCCACCTGCCGAGACGGTGCCGAGCCCGCAGGCTCCCAAGTGCACAGACCCGGCCGGCGCCGGCGGCAGCTCGCTCGTGCTGCCCAAGTTCGCCGGCCAGCCGCAGGCCGCGCCCCAGCTGACGCAGTCGTACCTACGCGGGTTCGACGTGACGATGCGGGGCGTGTGCGTGGTGCCAAACATGCCGTACCAAGTCGCAGGCCTGTCGCCGGAGGCCTGCGGGGACGCAGCCGTCAACCTCGAGCTGCGCAACGCGACCAAGAACAGAGTCAAGGAATGCAAGCACAACCGGGAGCTGTCTCGCGCGGTGTGCCGAAGTGTCGGCCGGTTCTGCCGAGGCGCACGCGACTTGTGGAACGGTGCTTCGGCCGACATGAAGCGCATCACTTACATCGAGGAGGCGGTCATCGTGCCAATGGAGTTCTGGGACTCGAACTACGGCCACATTGTGACCGACGCCGCGGCCGCCGTGGCCGCCATCCGGTTCGCGCAGACGAGCCCTCGGCAGCGCTACTCGGCCGAGCACCGGCCCGAGGACGCCTACTCTGCCCGCGTCCCCACGTTCATCTGGCGCCTGCGCTCCAAGCCCTTTGCGGACAAGGCACTGCCTGCGCTGTGGGGCGGCTACATGCGAGAGTCCGGCCTCCGGTACCTCCCCGCCGAGGAGGGCCAAGTCTGCTTCGGCACCGTGACCATCGTGGCGCAGCCGCTCAACATGGTATCCTGGCAGCGCCTGGCATCGGCGCCGTTCTTGACGGCGGCCTCCACGTGGGGAGGCCACGCGAGGCTGGTGCAGTGGCCCGCCGACCACCCCATGCGGGGCGGCAAGGCGTTCGACGAGGAGGCCGTGGCAGCCGCTGCAGAGCGGGTTGACGCGCTGGCCGGGAGCGGGGGCCCATCGGACCCGGGCCTGGGCGGCTTCAGCCGTGCCACCGTGCTGGCCAGGTCGCGGGAGCTGCGGCGGAAGATGACGGAGGCGGCACCGGCGGACTTGATGCAGGGCCCGGCGTGCGCTGGCGGGGGCGCGCCCGACGGCGCCCGCAAGCCCGTCGTCCTGGTGATCAACCGCAAGGGGAAGCGCAAGGTGCGGAACATGGGGGACCTCATCAAGTGGTTCGGCAGCCAGGGCTACGACGCCAGGGAGTGGGACCCAGCCGGCAAGGGCCCGGCCCAGCAGGCGAACGAAGTGCAGGCCGCCGACATCCTCGTCAGCAACCACGGACAGGGCCAGGCGTGGGGCATGTTCATGCGCGAGGACGCGGTGATGGTGACGCTGTGCTCGGAGAACCAGCTGGAGCTCGGCAGCTGCACCTACTACCCCATCGCGGCGAGGAACGGCGGGCACAGCACCCGCCGCATATTCACCATGGTGTCCAAGGACGCGCAGTACTTTCAAGGCCGCCTCAGGTCGGACGCCGAGATGAAGCAGCTTGTCCGGTCGCAAGGGAAGGGCGTGCCGGCCAGCGACTGGCACTACAAGCAGACGCACTTTGAGGACATCGACGTGAAAATGGACCAGTTTGTGCCCGAGTGGGGTGCCTTCCTCAGCGACGGGGAGGCTTCTGCCGACGGCAGCGCGGCAGCGTTTTGGAAGTTCTGGTGCAGTTTCGACGACGTGGTTTCTGCCATTGACGAGGCGGACGGAGAGGCGCTGCCGACCCGCGACGTCGGGAGCCGCGAGTACTTGGGCAGCAGGTTGCCCAGGCTCGGAGACGGCCTGTCGTTGATGTAGTGCTGCGGCCTGGAGCCTCCACGCGTCCGCTCGCCTCGGTGAAAGCATCAGGGCGGTGGCCGCAGGCGATGCAGGGACGCGTTCGTTGTTGGCAGGGAGAATTCGTTGGGCGCGTTTTGCAGAATGCGTGAACAGATGTCCAGCGGTCCGCGTCAGTCTTGCGGGAAGGGCCGAAATGCGCGCGCAGCCCGCCCGGCCCGCGCAAGCATTTCGGCGCACTCTTGGGGGCACCCCGCGGCCTTTGCTCTGCCTGCGCCGGCGCGCTCCGTCGAACGTCGCTGCGCGAAGGAGGAACACTCTGCGAGGCGGGCGGCCCAAGGCACACCCGAAGACAGGCATGTGCTGCACGTTCTTGGAGACGCTGCTCTATGCTCTCAACTCCATCTTCCTCGTGGCGGGCCTGGGCCTGGTCGGCGGATCGGTGAGCTTCAATCGGCGAGCGGCACCCGGCTTTGCGCCCTCGCTCGCTCGGGGCTCCGCCCCAGCGCCTCGCTTGCCGCGCGCACGCCGCCCCCGCTGGAAGCACTTGCCACGCTTCGTCGGCGGGGTGCGCGCGCAGCCCTGCGGGAGCTGGGGCCGAGGCCCCAGCGTCGGGCCGCCTCGAGCTTTCGCGGCGCTTTCCTGAGTCAACTCGCGCAACCTCTCCCGGCCCCTGGGCCCAACGGCTTGGCTGGGCGGGCGCCGCCCGCCATGCACCGGTCTCTCACTTGAGCGCGCCTCCTGTGGCGCGGTGTCTCCGGCCGCAGTCTTACCTCCTGGCCATGCACGGCAGCTCGAGCTCCGACATCGTCTTCAACAACTCGACCGCGGCCGTAATCGACCAGATCGCGTCGGAGATCCCCACGCAGCTGGTCTGGCCCATCCTCGCCATCGGACTCTTGTGCGTCCTCATCGCAGCGCTCGGTATCTGCGGCATTTGCGGCAAACGCCAGGTGCTCGGCCGGTGCGCGATTTACACGTACGGCGCAATTGTGATTGTCGCCATCGTTGCCGAGGTGGCTCTCGGAAGCGCCCTCTTCGCGTGGAACTCGGGCGCCGACATCGGCGACTTGCAGCACGAGGAGGTCCAGCTCATGCACCGAGTGGCGGCACAGGTGTACCCGCTGTGCTGCTCCAACACCACGCACACGCTCATCCCGCAGCCGCCGCCGCACGGCGACCCCACCTGCCCCATCCCCGCCGCGAAGGAGATCCTCGTCAACTCCGACTGCGCCTCGGTGGCGAGCCTCAGCGACGGCCTGGACCGCGTGCTTCGCCACTTCGTCGTCCCGGTCGCCGCAGCCACCCTCGGGCTCGCGGCTGTGGAGCTCCTTGCCCTAATCGGCATTTGCTGCATCGCCTCGGCGGGTCGAAAGCAGGCTGCAAAGGCGGCAGAGGCGGCCCGAAACGGCGAATCCATAGACGGCACCACGGTCTGGCTCGTTGCGCCGGGCCTCTATGGCGAGAGCTCGGGCAACGACGGCCGCGCCTTCGCAGTGGCCACGTCCACTCCCAGCTACACGCGCTTCTGAGCGCCCACCGCAACTCCCCCTCCCCCAGCCTGGTGAGGCGAGGCGACCCTTCTGCCACGATCCTTCTTGCTCCGCCCCGCCTCCCGCCGGAGCGACCTCCCCCGCCCGCCCCCCTGGACTCGCAGGGAGGGGCTTTCCCTCGTGGCGTGGCCGGAGGGGTGGAGCCGTGCTTGCGACTGATCTCGCTGCGTGTGACGTGCGCGAGCTGAATCTCCCGCTCCAGGCACCGGTCAACACACATGCGTGGCGCTGCACAACTCAAACAGGGGCGCACATCACGGCAGCCGCGCCAGCGGAGCCCTGCGCCGCGCCCCAACCCCTGCCCTCACAGCTCGCCAATCGGGGACAGCGACGGCGACATGGACGGGCTGAGCGACGGCGACATGGACGGAGAAGCCGCCCCGGCAGGCGCCTGGCGCTGCCTCAACACGCTGCCCGGCTGCGGAGTGACAGGCTCCTGGCTGGTGTCAAGGCCGTCCCCGCCGACTGACCCGCCGTCCGCCGCGGCTGCGCAGCCCTCCTCCTCCTCCTCCTCCCCCTCCGCCTCCTCCTCCACGCCATTGTCCCTCTCCTCCGGAAGGTGGGAGCCTGCTTCGGAGGGCCCGCCGGCGAGGCAGTCCTGCTCGGCCGCCGGGTGGCCAGGAGCAGCGTCGTCAAGCTCGACTGCTGCCGCAGCGGGAGCGGCCCTGTCACCCTCTGGTTGGACTTCACAGGCCGGCGCGGGAAGGGGGGCGCTCGCAGCCGCCGACTCGAGAGCGCCAGACGACCGTGCGTCTGCTTCAGCCGCCTGCCCCAGCAGCGAGGCTTCCCAGGCGCGCAGCTCCTCGGCGGGAAGCGCGGGCGCAAGCAAGCGCAGCACAGCGAGCTGGGCCTCCACGCCCGTGGACGCGGCCCGCCGAGCGAGAGCCGGGGCAGCAGTGCGCTGGGCAAACCTTGCAATCGACTCGGTCGTGGGGCTCAGTGTTCGCGCCACGAGGCTCGCAAAGGACCCTCCGTCCGAGGCCAAAAACCAGAGGAGCAGCAAGAGCTTCGTCTCAGAGTAGAACGGCGCCCACTGGGCAACCGGCTCAGCCGCAGCCTCCCACAGGCGCACCGCGCCCAGGGCCGCCCACCGGTGCAAAGCAGCCTTGGACGCTGCCGGCTCGCAGGGCCCTCGAGACACAAGCAGGTGCGTCTTCCACGCCAAGAGGGCCGACGCCCCCAAACTGCGCCGAACAGCGCGCACGCCTCAGCATCGCCTTCTTTGCATAGTCTGCCACCGTACTCCATCCCAATGCACCCTGGGGGACACCAAGCCGTTCGCCGCGCGGCTGAAGCGCTCCCTCAACGGGCGCGAGCTCACATGACAAGCTCGGTCGCAATCTCGGTCAAGCCGCCCATGGCTGTTCCACGTGTCGGGCGTGCCTCCCAAACTCCAACAGCCTCGTTCCGGGGATCGCCAGGCGGCGCAGCGGTGGGCAACAGCTGCGCCGCAGCAGAGACGCAACGCGCTGCTCTGTTGGAGCACGCCCTGCCGGGTGCAACCCTGCTTTGGCTGCTGCTCCCCGTGTGGCGACGTTGGAGCGGCCGCGAAAAGAGCCACCTTGGGCCTGCCCGACACGTGGCGCTTGGTATCGTGGCGCCGGGGACCGGCGCTGAATGGGACAGTTCTGCCACGGCACGGCTGAATGACTCTGACTCGGAATTCTGCTGCCCCCCGCCAGAAGTTTTTGGGGCGAGGACCGGCAGAGCTTCCGCGCCGCCTGCCACCAACGCGCAAACCATCGTCCACAACCCCTGGGCTGCCTCAGGCTCGGTGCTGACCGCCCTCAGGACGCCTGGTCCGAGCCCGCGGTGGGGCTGGGGCGCGAGAAGCAGCCGGATATGGGCGACGGTCCGCTGCTGGCGGCGCCGCGCCTGGCCGCCAACGCCCGGCAGGCCTGCCAGGCGACGTGCAGGGGTTTGGGGCGTCTGTTGTGCGCGCGCGTGCCGGCGTCAGAGTCCCACGCCAGCGTTCCGAGGTGGCTCCTGGCGGGGCTGGCGGTCTTTGCGCTTGTGGTCACGGCCATCGTTGCGCTCGCGCCCCTCCCTGGCCCCCCGCGCAAGGCCAAGTGCCCCCGCCGGGACGTGACGGCGCGAACACTTTTGCACTCCGCCGCGGAGGGGATGCCGTCGCGGGACAGCCGCTTGCTGGTGGGCATTCAAGTGACGAGCTCGCCAAGCGTGCTCGCGGTGGGGGTTGACTTGCTCGCGCCCTGGGTGAACGACTTGGTGGTCATTGACACCCCCCGCTCATACGACGGCACACTGCGCCCGAGCGGCGACGTGCTGGGGCGGCTGGCGGAGCAGCAGATGCGCAAGCGCAACGTTCGGTACATGGTGGCCTCTGTCCCGGAGGGCTGCGCGTTGCAAGAGGGCGGGTGCGAGGCGGCGCATGCGCAGGCCACACTGGAGCTGGCGGGCTCGGCCATGGGCGCGGCCGACCACGACCTCTTCGTGCTGATGCGCTCTGACCAGCTCGTGGACGGCCGGGTCCTCGACGCCGCGGCCGGCGCGAACAAGCGCGCTGTGCTGGTGCTCAGGCGGTTCGTGCACTCGATCAGGTGGCGCCCCGTCGACGGGGCGGAGCAGACGTCCACCGCCGCCGTGCTGCCATGGGCGGAGCTTCAGCGGCTGGGCGCGGCCGCGGCGGCGGCGCACGCTCAGCAGGTCGCGGGACCCCGGCACACCGGCGCGGGGGGCGCGCCGCTGCCGGTCGGCGCTCTGCCGCGGGAGGAGGCTGGCTGCTCCAGCCTGCAGGGGTGGGACGCCGATGCCCCGCTGCGCGGCGCAGTCACGGTGCTGGGCGCGGGCATCCAGCTGCTGCTGGCCGGCAGTCTGTTCGAGCTGCGGGCGTCTGCTCAGATTTATTTTGCCCAGGCTTGGAACGAGCTGCCGGCCCGATCTGCCACGGCGCTGGCGGTGCGGGCGCTCGAGGACGGCGTCGACCTGCTGCGCTGCACCACTTCACAGTTTGGCGACGCGCGCGCGGACGACGCGGCGTGCGGCCCTGGCGCCGGGTGCGGGTCGGGCGCGCCGCCCAGGAGGCAGGTGCTCGTCGCGGACGACTGCGGCCGCCTCCGCCGCACCCTCTCAGTCGACTTCGAGGGGGGGCTGCCCGTCAACTTTGGCAGGTCGGTGGCCGACCGGCTCATGGCGCTGAACGACGAGGTGCGCACGGCGTGGGCCAGCGTCGCTGCCCCAGGAACCACGGCCGCGGCCCCCCAGCGTCTGCTTCCCGGCCACAGCGACCTGCTCGACGGCGGCCCGTGCTCCGGCCGGGCGGTGTATCAGCTGGGGTTGGACCCGAGCGACATCGTCATCGCCATCGTGACGTCGTCGGGGGCCCACGACCGGCTGTGGGAGGCGCAGACGACGTGGATTCCGCGCGCTCGCGACCTCGGCATCAGCATCGTCTACATCAGCGACACGGACGACCCGTTCATCCCCACGATGAGCTGCCCCAACTGCACGGCCGACAAGTTCGGGCTCAAGTGGAAGACGCGCTTCTCCTTCCTGCACATGCTGGAGGCGTTCCCGCACGCCAAGTGGCTGTTCCGGGCCATGGACGACACGTACGTCGCCGTGGACAACCTCGTCTTCCACCTGGCCCAGCTGGACCCGTCCGAGCGCGTCTACCTCGGGGACCCCTACTACTACGCCCGGGACGGCAGCGTGCAGGTCCTGCCCATCATGCAGAAACCATTTCCCTTCACGCACCCCAGCTACCCAGTGGAGGCGTACCCGGGCGGCGGCTGCGGCTGGATCCTCAGTCGCCCCGCCGCCGAGTTTGCCATGGAGCGCGTGGCCGTGTACGACCGCCTCATCACGGCCAACGAGATCTTCGACGACGTCTTCTGGGGCATGTTTATGAACGACATCGGGCTGCCGATGGAGCCCGCCAGCTGCCTCACGCAGTCCGCGCTGCTGCCAAGCCACGCCAGGCTCGGTCTCGAGGCCTGCCGCATCCCGCCCGCCTTCCCGCCCCGTCCACAGACCATGGTGGACCCGTACCCGTCCATGTACCGGCCCTGCGCCATCCACATGGTGCGCTTCGGCGGGACCATGGCGGCCGTGCACGACGACGTGGAGTCAGTCTGCAGCGACTTCGGCATCCACTCCCTCGAGTCCACGGCCTTCGAGATGTGCGACGCCTGGGCAGTGGAGTACAGGTAGGGACTCTCTCAGTGTCAGCCCGAGCGGCGTTTGTGCTCGGTTGTGTTCTCGGTTTTGCTAGTTTTTTGTGTGTCTGGCGGCGATGGCGGAGTGTGAGGGGGGTGGTGATGCTGGTGTGTGGTGGTGTGTGGGGGGGGTGGGGTGGGGGGTGGGGGAGGGCGCACGTCCTGCTCTCGCGCTGCGGCCGACAGTGGTGCGAGGCTGAGGCCGACGCGGGGACGAGGGCCCCATGCGGCTGGCTGGTGAGCGGCGTGTGTGTGTGTGTGTGTGTTGGGCCACGAGCGCCCTGGCGAGGGCGTGGCGCTGCCAGAGTGGCTTGCGTGCTGCCGCGGCATGCTTGGCCGCGCGCAGGCAGATGCTGATGGCACTGCAACCGGCGCCCGCCCCGGTGTCTCACGCGGTTGCAGACAGGCAAACGGGGGGCGCACAGGCAAGGGAGCAGGCGGCGCTGTTTCGCGTCGAAGCGCTGCCGCTCGCACCACACACGAACATCCAAACCCTGCCGCGGTGTCGCAGCATCGCGACGGCTGGCGGAGCGTGGCAGCAGGCCGCGCGCGGACTGTCCCGGCGCGGCGCCGCAAGCCTCCGTGGCTGACTCATACGGGCGCCTAGGCGCCCCGGCAGAGCTGCAGCGGGCGCTTAGTCGCCGAAGATGAGGGAGGGCGGCACGGGGATGGTGTCCCAGACGTCGCAGACCTCCTTCTTGATGTTGGCCGTGGGCACGGTGCCGTTGGCGCCGGTGTTGATGGCCAGGATGACGTCCTGCGACGGGTCGTAGGCCGGCCAGGCGGGGTCCTGGGCGCCGTTGGGGTCGCCGTTGGCGGCGAAGCGGGTCCAGTAGCGGACGAAGCGGTCGGCGAGGTGGTTCTCGTCGTCGGACCAGAGCATGAGGTCGAAGTGGTACACCATGGCGAGCTCGCTTCCGTGGAAGCAGCCCTTGTTGGGCACGAAGAGCTCCACGGCCTCAAGGACGTGCTCGTAGAAGTAGGTGAAGACCGGGGACTTGCGGCCCGGCGCCTGGGCCATCCAGCGGGAGGAGCGGCGCGTGGGGCAGCTGAGGAGGCCGTCCCCGATGATGTGGGTCTCCGCCCACCACGGGTTGGTGTAGTCCTCGGGGGGGTAGTACGGGGCGACCTTGTCTGCGATGGGCTTGCTGAAGCGCTGCTCGAGGTAGGGCATGTAGCCGGTCGCGTTGAGGTCCTTGGGGGCGCGGGAGAACTCGGTGCCCTCGTCGGCGTTGCTGCCGAGCAGGGTGGGGACGTCGTGGATCTTCCCGGCGGCGGCAAGCACCTCGGGGAAGTCGGTCAGGTCGACGCCGTCGATGGTGGGCGCCCAGTCCACGGTGGCCTGGCCGGCGGAGGTGTGCTTGCCGCCCTCGAGGATGTCGCTCATGTTCTTGCCGCGGAGGCAGGTGAGCACGGCGTCGGAGGAGCTGATGTCCGCCACCACGGCGGCGTCGGTCTCGTCGGCGCTGGGGTCCGCGCAGTTGAGCTGCTTGGCCAGGCGCACGAACTTGATCTCAGAGAGGCTGAGCGGCATCGCGGCCCAGGGGGCAAAGGGCCCGCTCTCCATGGCGGCGCGCTGGAAGAGCCCGGCGGAGCGGGGGGACACGAGGTGGCAGGAGGTGGAGGCGGCTCCAGCGCTCTCGCCAAAGAGCATCACGTTCTTCGGGTTGCCGCCGAAGGAGGGGGCGGCGCGGATGGCCCACTTGAGGGCCGCGCGCTGGTCCTGCAGGCCGAAGTTGCCGTTGGACCCGTCCGAGGTCTGCTTCTGGATGCTCTGGCTGGCGAGGAAGCCGAAGGCGCGCAGGCGGTAGTTCACGGTGATCATGATGACGTCCTCGACCATGGAGATGTCCTTGTCGGCCCAGTAGAAGAAGAAGGAGCCGCTGCCGCTCTTCCACGAGCCGCCGTAGATGAAGACCATGACCGGGAAGCCGCCGGGGGGCGCGGGCTTGTTCGGCTTGTACACGTTCAGGTACAGGCAGTCCTCGGAGATCTCGGTGCCGATGGTCATGGCGCCTTCGCCCTGCGGGCAGCTGGGGCCGAACCAGTCGGCGTTGAGGAGCTTAGTCCAGTTGGTCGGGCCGGTGGGCGGCTGCCACCGCAGGGGGCCCACGGGCGGCTGGGCGAAGGGGATGCCCAAGAAGTGCTGCGACTTGTTGGACTCCGTCACGTAGCCGCGAATGGGGCCGAAGGGGGTGAAGACGTCCACGGTCGAGTTTCCGTCAAAGCGGCTGCGCACGCTCTGGCGCACCTCCTCGAGCGGGCGCTGCTGCGGAAGGGCGCTGGCCAGCGGGGCCGCGGCCATCGCGCCCAGCAGGGCGGCGCACACGAGCCTGCGACGCAGGGGCAGGCGGGGCGGGCCGAGGCAGCGGCTGGCAAGGCGGCAGGCGGCGTTGGCGCCAACACGCCAGGCGGTTCAACTTGCGCAGCTCTCAGGGGAAGCGGCAGCTGCTGCTGCTGCTGCAGCTGGCGAGCGCGCCCTCCCCGCGCCCGCGCTCGCCGGGGGCTTCGCTGCGTGCAAGCGGCTCACTTCATGGTTCCGGGCTGTCGGCGACTTGACCGACGCGCGAGTGGCGCCCTCGTCGCCGCAAGAACCCGCCGGCCTGCCAGGCAGAGCCGCGCTCCACTCGGCCTCAAGCAAGAGCCCAAGGACTCGTCTCGGGCGGCGCCGAGACCTGGGGCATCCCTTGCCTCTCCGCCTCTCTCCCGGATATCGCCGCGGCGCAATTGCCATCGCAGCGGAATCCGCGTCCGAGCGCGAGGCAGCTCGCGGGTCAGGGCGCAGCGTGGCCGGCGCGTGCACGCTTCGTTCCTGGGGCAAGTGCAACAGCTGTGGGTGTGTTTGTCGAGCGGCTCGAGCGAGTTTCGTCGGTGGCCGGGCGAAGGGGTCGGGCAGAGATCCTTCGCCACGGCCGGAGTGGCTCGGCACCTGGGGGCGCGGAGCCCTTGGACGCGGGGCGCTGGTCGCGCTGATCTGGTCGGAAAGCTGCTGGATTCGCGATTGCAGCCAGGATCGGGGCCGGGCAGAGCACACGCAACGGGAAGTGGGGGCAGTCGTCCCACGGCAGCAATCCTCCGCCCGCGGAAACGTCGCTCAGGCGGTGCGGGTCCGGCGCCCTGCGTGGGGGCAGGGCCGCCTACTCCGTGGAGGGGGCTCCGACAGCGGCGCGCGGGCCGGCCTCGGAGGCGCCGTTCTCGTTGATGTACGTCTTCCACTGATCCAGGGTCCAGCTGGAGGACACGCTGTCATCCTGCAGGCCGTTCGTGATGCACGTCGGCGACACGTGCACGCCGGTCATGCGGGCATGCTTGATGTACTTCTTCAGGGTCTTGGTGACCCCGACGCCGCCGTCGGCGAGCGGCTCCAGCCGCTTGCGCCACACGGCCTTGTCGATCCCAGCCAGGCCTGCGAGGTAGCGGGGGGCGGTCGGCGGCGGGGGCGCGACGAGGCTGGTGGGACTGCGGCTCAAGCGCCGGAGCGGGCGGCAAGTGCCGGGGGCGCGGCGCGGCGCGGCGCGAGGGCACCACGCACACGCAAGCGCGACTCACCAGACACGATCTTCTCGCCCATGGCGTCGTACACGTCTGAGCGGCTCATCGTGTAGGTGACATCGTCGCCCCACTGCGAGCGCGTCGTGGGGTCCCACACGGCGTCAAGGAAGTCCACCGCTGCCTTTTCGGACTGCTCCTGCACGGCAAGCGCGCCCTCGCAGAGCATGCCCGACTGGGGGTGCCACGGCTGCGGCAGAAGGTACATGGTGAAGTCCACCGCCCCGGCGCGCTCGGCCTTGAGCCAGGGGAGGACCTCCTTGGAAAGCCGCTGCCACTCCCGAGAGCAGAACGGGCAGAACGGGTCCTGCGAGGAAGAGCACCGGGAGGCTCGCGCAGCAGCGGGTAGCAAGACCAGGCCCATCCGCGCTTGGCGCAGAGCGCGCCCAAAGGTGAGCCTCGTGGACACGGGCCCGTGCGTCGCGGAGCCAAGCAACTGCGCGCACCATGTAGAGGGCGATGGTCATGCGCGGCGCCGCCGAAGCCAGGAGCTTGATGCCAAGGGGGCCGGTTGCTGCAGTCGCGGCTGCCATTTTGCTGCGGGGCTTGGGGGGGGGTGTGCGGGGGATGGGTGTGGCAGCCTGAGGAAGGAATGGGTTGGTGATCCGTCGGGTCGCGCTCTGCAACTCGCGCGGTCGCCACGCCGCCTGTCACCGCTCCCCAGCGGCCCGAATCGAGCGCTGCGTTGCTGCGTCCGCGCCGGGCGGTCGCCGGGCCCGTGGCCCGTCCCAGGGCTCGGGGTGCAGCGAGGGCGCGAAAGCTTCAACTCGCCGCTTCAAGAACAGTGGCCACGCACACGCGATCCGGGCAACCCGACTCGGTGCCCAATCCAGGCATGGGGCAGACGACTGGGGCCGCGTGCGATGCTTGCGCGGCTGCGTGGTTGGAATTCTCGTTTTGGTCGGCGGAGCGCGCGCCTGCCAGCTGCACCACGCAAATCAACAAACAGGCGGAGGCTGACGCGCGCGGCCCTTGATGCCAAAACACGCGCCCGGAAAATCGCTCCGCAGCTCTACCACTTGCCATCAGGACGCTCGCCCTCGGGGTCCAGTCCCAGCGCCTCGAGCAGCGGGTCGGCGGCCTGCTTGCGGGCAGACTGCGGCCTCGGCGGCTCCGCCCGCCCCGCAGCCCCGGCCCGCGACTCCCGAAACCCGGCTGCGCTGCGCGGCGCCGCGTACCCGCCCGGGTGTGGCGTCCGCTGTCCGCCTCCGTCCGCGGCCCGCGTGGCGCCAGCCCTCGACTGCGCTCGCTGCCGGGCGTGCGTCGGCCGGCCCCGCAGCGGGGTGCCCGCCGTCCAGCCACGCGACTCGGCGCCCGCGCCGGCGCTTGCGCGGCCCCCGTGCAGCGTCGCGCCCGCCCCGTCCGCGGGCGCGGTCCACGCCGCGTCGGCCTCGCGCTGCAACACCCCGAGAGACGCCTCCAGGCGCGTCGCCCTGGCCTCCGCCGCCTCCCGGCCCGCGCGCTCCGCCATGAGAGCCTGCCTCACGCGCCCGGTGGCCGCCCGCTCCCTCGCCGCCCGAGCCCCCGCTGCTGCCGCCTCCTGCTTCCACCGCTCCGCCTCTGCCGCCGCCTCCTCCGCCTGCGAGCGCAAGCGCTCCACCGCGGCCTCGACCACCTCAGCGTGCCTGCGAGCGTCCACCAGCGCAAGAGCCTTTGCACGCAGCGCCCGCCCCAGCCGCAGCACCTCCGACCGCAGCGCCGCCATCTCCGCCTCGGCAGCGCCAGCTCTGCTCGCCACAGCATCCGCCGCCTCTGCGGCATCGGCCTCCGCCTCCGTGGCGCGACTCAGCAAGTCCTCCGCCCTAGCCTCGGCCGCGGCCGCCCGCTCCTCCGCCTCCGCTCGGCACTCCACCTCCTGCGCCAGCTGCCGCGCCAGCCTCGCAGCGGGGGGGAGCGCTGACGTCCCGCCTGCCGACACGTCGCCGAACCCCAGCCCTCCCGCCCACGACGAGCTGCCTCCCGTGTGGGCGCCGCCCCGGCCAAGGCCCCAGCCCTGAGCGGAGCCTCCAGCGTGCTCCTCAGACCGCTCGCCCCCAGCAGCGCCGCCACCCGTGTCTGCGGCGCTGCCGCCCCGGCCAGCCACACCGCCTCGCCATCCGCCGCCCCCGCGCGCGGCGAAGCCGCCAGAGCCAAACCCGCTCAGGCCACCGCCGTCGTCGGCGCGCCCGGACGACCCGCTCCCCGCCGAGACTCGCCCGCCCCCCTGACCCCCCTCCGACAGGAGGGCCCCGGACAGGCCTCCCGCCGGTGCCGCACCCCCCGGGTGGCCGGCGGGCTGCCGCTGCTGCTGCTGCCGCTGCTGCTGCTGCTGCTGCTGCCCAGGCGCGGGCGCCGGCTCTGCCATCGCTTGCACGGCCGTGGCCCCTCGCTGCGGCGTGACGGGGGTGGCAGAGCCGCCAAAGTGGCCCAAGCCGCGGCCGGGCGTGTCGGCAGGATCGGGGCTGCCAGCGGGGCTCGGCCGCAGGGGACGCACCCGCGGCGAGTATGACAGGGCCCCGCCGCGCCGGCGCATCCGATCGGACGCCTGGGGCGACTGCGCGTCGCTCCGACGGGGAGTCAGCGACGCAGCGGCCGGCTCGCGCCGCCCCTGCTGCTGCTGCTGCTGCTGTCGCTGCGTGACCAGCGGCGCTGCCGCTCGCCCTGCTGCCCCCACCGGATCGGCTGCCTTCCCGGGCCGGGTCCTGTCGGAAGGGCCATGCGGGCTGACTGGGTAGCTCTGCCGCATCGAGGGGCTCTGCCCGAGGGCAGCAAGGCCGGGGCTGGGGGGCGCCTGCCAGGCAGCGGGCGAGGCCGGTGCGGCGGCGGCGGCGGCGGCGGCGGCGGCTTGGGCGTCTGGTGTGTCGGCTGGCCCAACGGACAGAGGCCGCAGCGCAGCCCGGCTGGGCCGCGCGCCTGAGGGGCGCAGGATCTGGTGTTCCTCTGGCCTACTGCCCGGGGCGTCCGCCGGGGCTTCCGACGGGCCGGCCGGCGCGTCGCTCGACGAGGGTGACAGCGGCCAGAGCGGGGTGACGGGGTCGATCTCGTCGCCGCCACCCGCGCCGCCGCCAGCAGCGTCGCCCCGCGATGCGGATGGTGATCTTGCGCTGGCGGCGTCGGACCGATACCCCGACGGCGCAGGCGACTCGCCCGACCCGCCGCGGCCCCCGCCAGCGTCGCCGCCCCCCGTCGCAGCGACCGCAACCCCTGCCGCGGCGGCGCCCCCGGCCGCCAGCCTGGCCCGCCAGGCCGTCATGGACCGCCTCCAGCGGCCGGCGAAGCGGAGCGACGCGGAGCACGCCCTCACGCCCGCGCACTCCTCAGATCCCGGCAGAGCCACGGAAGTGAGCATCACGGCGCCCACTGACGCGTCGGTGGCCGGCAGAGCCAGCACCGCCACCGCCGCGTGGGATGCGGCGGCGTCCCCGACCACCTCTGAGGCGTCCGCCGCCGCCTCCTCCGCGGCGGCGCCATCGCCGGCCGCCGCGGCGCCAGCCCCCTCGCCATCCGGCCCGCGCGGGGCCACGGTGGCCTGCCAAGCCTCCACAGCCAGCATCACGGCGTGGAGCGCCGCGGCCCAGCTCGGCACCTGCTTCCCGCCCGAGCCGGCCGGCTCCGGCTCCAGGGTGGGCGCGAGCCGAACCACCGTGACGCTTGGGCAGGTGACTGCCGTCGCGGCTGTGTCGCCGTGGCTGCCTGGGCCCGTGCCGACGTCGGCCTGGATGCGGACGACGTCGTGGGAACCCGGCTCTGCCGACCGGACGGCGCGCAGGGGGGGTGCGCTGGCGGCTGCCCGAAGCATCTCGCCGACCTCGGCGGCGCCCGGCGCCGCCACTGCCCATGCCCCCGTCGCTGAGAGACGCTGGGCGTCGATCGACCAAGCGACTTCTGCCGCGCGCTCGTCCACGCGGGCAGCCTCCTTGAGGGCGTCACGCAGCGGCGCGTCGCCCGGCCCGCGCACCCTGAGCCAGCTGAGCGCCAGCCCGACGTCCTTGCTGCCGCGCGAGGCCTCGAACCCCTCGGCGATCGCCTCGACAGCGCCGCGCGCGCCTGGCCCGTCGGCTGACGCGCCCGTGAGAAGCTCCTCGGTCAGGGCGTGGCTTTCTCCGACAATGACGCAGACGCCGGACTCGCCGCGGGCCAGGGCCTCTCCCATGGCCCACAGGGGCTCGCAAGCGCCGTCGGGCAGGCCGGTCCCCTCGGCATGCACGGCCGCGTCCAGCTCCGCCGCCGGGGCCCCACTGTCGTCAGCCCGCAGCGAAACGCGCACCGGAGCGTTGCCTGCACTGCCGCCCGGTCGGCACGGCTCCAAGACGCATTCGCCTCGTCGGCCAGCGAGAACCGCAACGGCAGCAAGCGGCGCTGCGCCCGCCATGGCAGAGTGGCGCCAGGGCAAGGCGTTCCGCTCGCTTCCGCCCAGTCGGTTGTCGTGTGCGGCACGCCGGTGCTCGTCGCGGTCAGTGCTCGCGGGGCCCCGGGTAGAAATGGGCTCGCATCGCGTGGCGGATGCGCTCTGGCGCCAGTTGCAAATGTATGCGGGCCCCAAATATGGCCGATGCTTTGCGAACCAACATTCCGAGGAGCCATCCGCTCTCGCTCGTGCTGGCTCGTGCTCTCCCGAGCACTTCGCGCTGGTGTGGGGCCGAGCCTTGGCACAGATTGGCGACGTCGCGGCGTAGCACGATGGCCAGCCCCTCGATCCGCGAGCGCATGGCCATGTTTGAGAAGAAGAACTCGCCAGGTGCAGCCGAGACGCCGCCGGCCGCAGCCCGCGCCCCAGGGGGCTCCATTGCGGAAAGGATGGCCAAGCTGAAGGCCTCGGGGTCCCCGCCCGTGCCGAGCCCAAAGAGCGACGCCGCCAAAACGCCGAGCTCGGCGCGGTCGCCTGCGACCAGCTCCATTGCGGAGCGGCTCAAGGCGCTCAAGCAGGCCTCACCGGAAGGCGCGTGAGCCCAGACGGCGAGCCCCGCACGGAACGGCCCACCGCCACCGGGTGCCGGGGGAGCATGAATATGGTCAAGGGCGCGCGCGTGCCTTGGTTGGCGCTCGGGGCGACATTGGAGGAGGCGGTCTTGCAGGGGTGGTGGTGCCCATGCAACTTGGGCGTGTTGCTTGAGTTCCCAGCGCTGCCGGGGTGACCTAGCCTTCGCCGCACTTGCCCATGCGCGTCCGCCCGCAGGATCCCCGTCATGGGCATGCCCAGGCCGCGCCAGCCGACCTCGGGGGGGCCTGCTTCGGCTCCCAAGGCGCCCGCGGGCGTGGCGCTGCCTGGCATGGGCTCTCCAGCACCACGCAGGGCGCTGCCGGGCATGGTTCCGGCTGGAGCGCGGGCCGGCAGTGGGGCCGAGGAAGCCGCAGCCGGGGCTGGCGGCGCTCGCCCCCCTGAGGCCGGCGCGGCGCCTGGCCAAGCCGGCACTCCGTCGCACGTGAGTCGGACCGACGGCTTCGGTGCGGCGCGCCGTTTGGCCTCTCCCCGCGGCACGAGCGCGGCTTGCGTGCCGCGGACGACCAGCGCCAGCACTGTCGCCGCCGCCTTCGCTGCTCGCACTCACGCGGAATTCGCTCCCGCCTGGATAGCTGTGTCGGTGCTCGCAGGCAACGCTCAACCGGCCATCGCCGCCCCGTCGCCGGCGCAAGGCAGGGCCCAGCCCGGCTGCGGCGGCAGCGGACGACAAGCCGGCGGCGGACGACAAGCCGGCTGCGGCGGCAGCGGGCGACAAGCCGGCTGCGGCGGCAGCGGGCGACAAGCCGGCTGCGGCGGCAGCGGACGACAAGGCAGACGCTGGCGCCGATACGACCGCATAGATTGAGTGCCGCCGCCCCGCCCAGGCTTGTTGCGTGTGGTGCGCGCTGCTAGATGGGTCAATGCCCTGCTTCGTGAGGCGCCTGCCACACGCGCAACAGCACAGCGCGAGGGGTTGTTGAGGACCAGGCGCCGCGCGCGTCAGGCAGGGTCCGTCGTGATGCCGTCCGCGCGCGTCAGGCAGGGTCCGTCGTGATGCCGTCCGCGCGCGTCAGGCAGGGTCCGTCGTGATGCCGTCCACGCGCGTCAGGCAGGGTCCGTCGTGATGCCGTCCGCGCGCGTCAGGCAGGGTCCGTCGTGATGCCGTCCGCGCGCGTCAGGCAGGGTCCGTCGTGATGCCGTCCACGCGCGTCAGGCAGGGTCCGTCGTGATGCCGTCCACGCGCGTCAGGCAGGGTCCGTCGTGATGCCGTCCGCGCGCGTCAGGCAGGGTCCGTCGTGATGCCGTCCGCGCGCGTCAGGCAGGGTCCGTCGTGATGCCGTCCGCGCGCGTCAGGCAGGGTCCGTCGTGATGCCGTCCGCGCGCGTCAGGCAGGGTCCGTCGTGATGCCGTCCGCGCGCGTCCAGGCCGGCTGGCCCGCAAGCCAGGTCTGGAGTGGCTGCAGCGACGAGGGGTGCAGCAGCACAATATCGGCGCGCATGCCTGGCAGCAGCCTGCCGCGCCGGCCCGCCTCGCCCAGCGCTAGCGCCGGCCGCGCGGAGGCGGCTGCCAGCGCCTCGGCGCGGCTGCAGCGGGTGAAGCGGTGCAGGTTCCGCACGCACGCGTCCAGCGGCAGCACGGCCCCGGCAAGCGTGTCAGTGCCACGAAGCACCGCGCGAATGCGCCCGATGTCCGCCTCTTCCCCGGCCGCATCCAGCCGTTCCCGGGAGAACGCCCCCCGCCCGGTCGGCGGCAGGCGCGGCTCCCCGGGCTCGCCACCCGCCTCATCCTCGTCGCCTGGGCCGTCGGCGGCGCCCTCGCCCTTGCCCCCGCCCGCGGCCGCCGCGGGCGCCGCGCTTCCCGTCGCCGAGGGGTTGCTGCCACCGGCATCCCCGCCCCGCCCCCTCGCGCTGGCGTCGACCCTGCTCACAGTCACCTGCATGTCCCCCAGCGAGTGGGCGCCGCTGGGCAGGCCGAGCGCCGCCATGCCGTCCGTGATGAGCACCAGCCCCGCCGGGTGCGCAGCCCGGGCCATGGTGACCGAGAAGGGGTGTGCGTGGATGCCGTCCACGATGATGGAGTACCACGGCCGCCGGGTGACCGGCAGGGCCGCGGTGGGGGCCTGGTCGGGCGCTGGCAGGCGCAGGATCAGACTACTCGCCACCTCCACGTCCGCGTCGCACGCCAGCGCCGCGGGAGGGCCGGGACGAGGGCGGGACGCTTCCGGAAGGATCCGGCCGCGGACCCTGCCGGTGCTCCTGGCCTATCCGCGCCGCGGGGCGCGACTGCCCGGGCGGAGCTGTCACCGGCAGAGGGGCCGGCATCGGCCGGCGGCAGGCATTGCGTCCCGGTGGCCGCTGGCGGGGCTGCGCTCTGCGAGCACTGCCTCCCCAGCAGCCCCACCAGACCGGGGTCCCGGTGGTGGAAGCCGCTCATCGCATTGAACAGGTGCGTCACCATGGTGGCGCCGGCCGCGATGCCCGCCTCGCCCTGCTCAGCTGTGGCGCTCGAGTGACCCATGGAGACCAGCACTCCGCGGGACGAGAGCCAGCGAGCGACGGCGGCAGAGCCTGGCAGCTCCGGCGCCAGGGTGACTACCCGAACGGCGGAAAGAAACGCCGACAGCCAGGGCCCCGGGCCAGCGCTGTCGGCGCCAGCCGCGCTGCCGGCTGCTGCCGCTGTGGTCCCAGCGTCGCGGGCGCGAGCGGCAGATCCGGCAGCGGTGCGGTCGGCGCCCCCGAAGGCCCCTCCGCCCCCGGGCCCGCCACCAGCGCCCCCGTACACCGCTGCCAGGGCAGCCTCTGCGAGCGCCTCGTCTGACGGCGCGGGGCCTGATGCGTCGCGCGCATCGGTGCCGCTAGGCGCCGCCCAAGCGCGCGACGCCTCGCTGGCGCTGGTGACGCTGTCCGATCCCCTGCTCTCCTCAGGCCCAGCCCGACTGGCCGGCCGCGGGGTGTGGCGCGCCGAGCCGGCGGCCTCCGGGGTGGTGATGTGCGCGGGGTCGTGCGCGCCCTTGCGCCGCGCGCAGAAGAAGGGGCCCTCCAGGTGGGCGCCGAGCAGCGAGCAGCCGTCGCTGGCGCGCGCGCTGTCGTGCGGCGCCAGAAGGGGCGCGTTGCGGGCGTAGCGCTGGGGCGCGGAGGACACCATGGTCGGGCAAATGGCCGTCACGCCGTGGCTCAGCAGAGCCCTGCGGGCATCCGCCACGTCTGCGGGAGTCAGGTCGTCTGCTGAGAAGTCTCTGCCGAACGCCCCGTTGATCTGCACATCGATGAAGCCTGCTGACAGTAGCAGCCCCGCGCAATCCACACGCACGCGGCACAGCGGCACGCTGCGTGCCTGCGCTGCCCAGAAACGCGCCATCTGCGGTGCCGAGTGTGCACAGCGCGCGCGCGGGGGAGGGGGAGTGGGGGTGGGGGTGCGAGGAAGCGGCGGAATGGTGACGCGGCCGATGCGGGGCACGGCTGCGGCGACGCTCCCGCAGTCAAGAAGAGCACCGGCGTGCAACTCACAGGGTCGATCACCAGCCGTCCCCTGCGCACATAGTCGGCGACGCCACATCCATGCGAAGGCGTGAGATTGGCCGGACAGCCGACAACGCAGCCCCGCGCAAAACGCCCCCCTCCCCCACCCCCATCCACGGGCTCACTGTACCCACACGTCTCGCCAAACGACTCCGTCCGCATCGGCGACGCGGCAGTTGGTAAACTGCATCACGGACGCGGGGCCCCAGGCTGCCAGCACGGCTTCAAGCGCGTCGTGGACCGACTGCGCGGTCTGTCCCTTTGAAGGCGTCGCCCTGAACTTGCCGGAACGCGGGTCCACACTGACCCGCAAAAGCTCGGGCTGCGACGAGTCGGCGCTGGCGTCCGCCCTGGAGCGCTTGGCGGCGCGCCGCGTGCTGGAGGCCATGTCAACAAAACGCGCCGCTGCGGCACAGCTCCGCGGCGGCCTGCGACTCGCCCGGTTGCTGGCACCCCGCTTTCGGCAGCAGGTCGGCGGGCGGTGTGTCAGGCCGTGTCTGCGTGCGCGCCTCCTTCCGCCGCGGCGGGCCGTGCGCGATCGCGGGTCGTGGGACGCCCGGCAGAGCAGCGACCGCGGCCGCGCCCACAGACTCGGCGCCGACCACTCCACGAACCGAGCGGGAGCCCGCGCCGGATCGTGCGACCAGCAGCAGCACTCGCCACACAGTTGCGGACGCAGAATGCGCCACGCTCGCCTCGTCGGAGCCTTTGCGCGCCGCGCTGCAGTTGCAGCCGCGGTAGCCGTGCCAATCACTGCGGCGTGCGAGCCGGAGCCCGCCCAGCTGCGCGCCGTGAGTGCCGAGTCCCCGCGCCGCGTCCTCCTCAGCAGGGGCGCCCGGCTGGCTTGCGCGTGGCATGCTGGGCACAGGCGCGCGCCAGTTGCGGGGCTGGGTCGTGCTGGCGGGGGGGCGTGGCCTGACGCGCCCCATCAGCAGCGCGTCGTCGGGTTGTCCGCGGTCGCCCGCCGGCGAATGCGCGGCCCCATTCCGCCCGCGCCTTGCAGAAAGCGCCAACCGCCAGCTTGGCCCCGAGTGTGTGGCGCTTGGGACGCTCGCCAGGTCCCGCGAGCCGCCGTCAACCGTGCTGACCCGCTTCGCTCTTTCGCGATCGCAGACGCAAGCTCCCGTCCTGTGCGCGTCAGCCGCCGCCGCTGCGCCCGCCAAGCCCGCGTTTCCTCCCCCCGCCCCTCCCGTTGGCGCCCCTGACACCGTCCCCACGAGCAAGCGCCAGCGCGACATGGAGGCGCTGGTGTGCGAGTTGCAAGACAGCATCTGCTCCGCGCTTGAGGACGTGGAGGGCGCCCCGTCCCGTGGCGGCAAGCGGTTCCAGGAGGACACGTGGCTGCGTGGCAGCGACGGCCACGGCGGCGGTGGCCGCTCGCGCGTGCTGCAGGGAGGCCGCGTGTTCGAAAAGGCCGGCGTGAACGTGTCGATTGTGCGGGGCGTGCTGCCCGCCGCCGCCGCCCGCCAGATGCGTGCCCGCGGCAAGGACATGACCGTCCGCCCCGGCGCTGATGGCCTGCCGTTCTACGCCGTCGGCGTGTCTCTGGTGCTGCACCCGCGCAACCCCAAGGCGCCCACCGCCCACGCCAACTTCCGCATGTTCGAGGTGCGGGACTGGGACCCCGTGGAGGGGTGCGAGCGCGCCCGCTGGTGGTACGGAGGCGGGTCCGACCTCACCCCGTCCTTCCTGGACGAGGACGACGCCCGCCACTTCCACAGCACGCTCAAGGCCGCCTGCGACAAGCACGGCTCCGAGCTGTACCCCGAGTTCAAGCGCTGGTGCGACGAATACTTCAACAACACGCACCGTGCCCTGCCTGGCGACGACGGCGAGCGCCGTGGCATCGGCGGCATCTTCTACGACGACTTCGGGGACACGGTCATGTCGGCCAAGGAGGCGGAGGAGCGCTCTGAGGAGGGCGGCGGCAAGGCCTTCGACTTCGTCTGCGACGCGGGGCGGGCCTTCCTCCCCGCGTACATCCCCGTGCTCGTGCGTCACGTGGATGAGCCCTTCACTGAGGAGGACAAGCGCTGGCAGCAGCTGCGCCGTGGCCGCTACGTCGAGTTCAACCTGGTCCACGACCGCGGCACCAAGTTCGGCCTGCACACCCCCGGGTCCCGCATCGAGTCAATCCTCGTGTCCCTCCCGGAGACCGCCCGCTGGGAGTACCAGGCCGAGGACCCGCCCAAGGACAGCGCGGCGGGCCGCCTGCTCGAGGCCCTCCGCCGCCCGCGCGAGTGGGCCTGAGGCCCGACACTCCAGCTCCCCGAGGCCGCGCGCGCCATGCCCGCTCGACCGTTTCTGGGCATCCTTCCTGCCCGTCGCTTGCTCCCTGGGGCGTGTGACTGTGTGCCTTTGTATCTCTCTCTCCACCTGTGTGAATCTGTTCTCTTCCATCGAGGCGCGGCCCCGCGGCCTGCTGGGCCCAGTGCCGCCTCAGCCTTGCGGCACCGCACCTGCACAGCAACACGCTCGCTCGCGCACCGTCGCACCCCCGTATCCCGCCCACACCGCCATGTTCGGGGCTCCGGCTCCGGCTCCGGCTGCTGCTCACTCCCAGACGAAAGGCAGTAGCGGCGCCCACGGCGCCGCCTGCCCGGGCGGCCGCGCGCGTCACTCGTCCCCGCCCTTGCGGCTTCGGCGCTTCCGGCGCGGGGCCCTGCCCTCGTCGGCGGCTCCATCGCGGCCCGCGCCGCCCGCAGCGGCGGCGGCGTCGACAGACTCCCACCCCGACTTCTTCGCGCCGGCCCTGCTCGCCGGGGCAAGCACGCCCTTCTTGCGCAAGTCCTTCCCCTCCGTCTTGGCCCACGCGCGCCCGTCCGCGCCCTTGAACGATGCCTTGGGCGCACCCGTGTCGTAGTCGAGCCCGAGCGCGCGACCCTCCATCACCATGGGCTCCGTGGTCGCGGCCGCCACCGCCGCCGAGGCCGACTCGCCCTTGAGGAACTGCACGTACGCGATGCCCTTGGAGTTGTTCGTGTTGCCCCAGCGCGGCAGCCGAATGCTGGCCACCTTGCCGAAGCGCATGAACGCCAGCCGGATGGCGTCCTCGTCCGCCGAGTACGGCAGGTTGCGAACGAAGAGCGTGGAGCAGTTGGAAGGGCGCGCGCGCGACGGCAGCTTCGCGCCGGCGTCCGGGCGGCGAGCCTTGGCCCTGGACACCGCGAGGAATCGCGAGCCAAGGTAAGCGCCGTCGCGGCCTAGGCCGCGCTCCAGGTCGTCCTTGGTGCGGAACACAACGTGGGCGTAGCCCATGCAGCGCCCCGTGTCCTGGTAGCGGGGCATGCGGATGCTCTCGACGCCGCCGTCCTCGGCGCCCTCGGCAGCCGCCCCATCGGCGCCCTCGCCGGCAAAGAACGCGCGCAGCTCGTCCTCCGTGCTCTCGTACGGCATCCCCTCAACGTATGCGGTGCGCTCGTCCTCGGGCACCTCGGCAGCCGCGGCCGCAGCCGCCTCGTCGCGGGGGCGCTTCTTGGCGCGCTTGACGGCATCGGCCATGCTTCACGACGGCGGTCGGAGCTTGGAGGCGCTTGCCGGGCGAGCCGGGCGACGTGCGCCTGGAGTGTGCGCAGTTGCGCGACGCGCGCAGGCGCCGCTCCCGCAGCAGGGCGAGGCGAGCGGGCAGGGCAACTCGCCGGCGAGAAGCCCCCGGGGCGGCTCTGCCTGCAGAGCATAGTTGGCCGGGTGGTCCGCCGACTGAGGCCGCTCATATTCAGGACGCGAATCTGCATGCCCGGCGAGAGCAACCGCTCCGTTGTCACTGCGGCAAACCACGGCAGCCGCGACCAGCTCGCCATGGCAGACGACGACGCGTTCTCGGGGTCGTTCGACGACTACGGGTCGGACTTCGAGGAGGACCAGAAGGCCCAGAGGGCGACGAGGGTGAGTGCAGCCAGCCCCTCGGCAGTGTTGCAAAGCCAGCGGCGCGAACACTGCTTGCGGCTCCGCAGCCGCGGCCCTCCCCCCGCCCCGGCGAAGCAGCTCGTCGCGCGTCGGCCTTGCCGTCCGTGGCTGTGCGGCGCGCGCTGTGCCCGGCCAGCCGTGCGCGCCAGCGCCGTGCAGCGCAGCGGCCGCCAGCAGCGGGCTGTGTGCGTTGCGGAGCCCGCTCGCGTCCCGCACTGGCGCTGCGAGCCCAGGGGTGGGCGCTAGGCGGCGCTTGGAGTCGCGGGCGCGTACGCGGGCCCTGCGAAGAGGCCAGCCAGCAGCGCGGGGCGGTGGAGGGCCGGTCGCGTTGCCTCCATGCGCAGGCTTGCGGGCTGCGAGTGCAGGCGTCGCCGGCAGCCGCAGCTGCTGTGTGACATGATCACGCAGCGCCTCAGCGCCGCTTGCCACGACACTGGTCACGCTGACGTGTGCTCCCACCCCGCTTGAGCGCAGGCCGCCGAGGAGGCGCTGTCGGGCGGCGCATCCCTGCCCGAGGACGACAGCGCGATGCAACTTGCTGCCTCGCCGCCCGGCGCCGCACGCCCCAGCGGCGCGAGTCCGCTGCAGCAGGACCCCAGGGGCGCTCGCGGCGCCAACGGCGCTGGGCCCGTCCGCTCTGTGGCCCGCCCAGCGGCGGGGCCCAGCGGCACCAGCTCTGGCGGCAGGCTGAAGCCCTCGGCCAAGGCTGAGCACCCGGCGGCGGCGGCGCGGCGCAAGGGCCGCGGCATGGCCTCGGTGGACCGCTCAGGCCACACGGGGGACGCCGGGTCCCCCAAGGCGGACCCGGCGCTCGCTGGAGCCGGACACACCCCACAGGGACAGGGCAGAGCCGCTGCCGGCAGAGCTGTTGCCGGCAGAGCTGCTGGTGCTGGCGCTGCGGGAGCGCGTCGAGGGGGCGCAGCAGCGCGTGGAGGACAGGGGAACGGGGCCGTGGCGGAGCATGCGTCGCCGGCCAGCGGGGTTGCCGGCGCAGCTGCTGTTGCCGGTGCTGGAGCTGGTGCCGGTGCCGGTGCCGGTGCCGGTGCTGGTGCTGGTGCCGGTGCCGGTGCCGGCGCGGGTGCTAGCGGGGAGGCGATGCAGAAGCTCCGTTTGGCCAACGGCTTGCTCCGGCGGCAGGTGCAGGAGCTAAGCCGGGCTCTGGACAAGGCGGCGGTGCCGGCGCCGGCGCGGGGACGGTCGGCCACCAGAGCCGCCCGGGGAGACTCCGCGTCGCGCGGCGGCAGACCGCCGGTGCACGGTCTGGTCTCCGTGCCGTCCGGGGCCGATACACACCGCTCCCGCATGTCCGACGAGGGCGGCGGCGCCGAGCGGCGTCGGATGCTCGCCCTCATCGGGGAGAAGGATCGGCTGCTCAAGGCCGCTGGCCGCCGGATGGAGGCCCTCACGAAGCGAGCACAGGCCCTCCGGCACGCCGGCAGCACCGTCAACGCCGGACCGCGGACGCAGGCGTTGGAGAACGCGCTCCGCGACAGCGAGCGGCGCGTTGCAGAGATGGAGACCGAACTCCGCACCGCCCACGACATGGTGCGTCGGATGGAGAGGCAGGCCGAGGCGAGCGAGGAGGAGGCCAAGGCTCTGCCTGCGAAAGTGGCAGAGCTGGATGCAGAGCTGCGGCGCACGAGGGAGCGGCTTCGGCGCGCGAAGGAGGAGCGGGAGGCGACGGAGCTGTCGTCCAGGAAGCTGCACCAGCGGCTGGTGAAGCTGCAGGAGCGGCTGAGGGCGTCGCGGGGGAAGCGCAGCTCGAGCAAGACGAAGAAGGGTCGGAGCAGCGCCTCGCCCATCCGGGGGGCCGGCAAGAGGGGGGCGGCGGGGGGGGAGGGCGCGGCGGGGGGCGACGCGCGGCTGGAGAAGGAGCGCAGGGCGTGGGAGGCGGAGCGGCGGGCGCTGGTGAGGAGGGCGGAGAAGGCGGAGGGGCTGGCCGGGGCGGCGTCGGAGCCGGGGCGCGGCGGCAAGGCCGGTGCTCTGCGGGGCGGCGGCGGGCAGCGGCGGGCGAAGCGGGCGGGGGGGTCGGACGCCGGGCCGGCGGGCGGGGCGGGGGCTGGGGCCAGCAGCCCCGAGGAGGACAGCGCCCACGGCGATCGCATGGCCATGGAGGAGGCGGCCGCCATGTGGTCGCGGGTGGCGGCTGCGGAGGCGGAGGCGCAGGCGGCCCGCCTTGAGGCCGCGGAGGTACGGAGGCAGTGGGAGGCGGACAGGGCGGCGCTGGAGGAGGCCAAGGACGCGGAGGCAGCGGCCAGGGCGCGAGCAGACAGGCAGAGCCTCGCGAACGCGCAGGGGTCCCCGACGGGGCCGCGCACAGGGCAGGGGAGTGGCGCCGGGGGCGAACGCCGCCCCCCGCGCTCGCCGCTGACGTCGCCGGCGCGGCAGACGGGGCCGGGGCCGGGGCCGGGGCCGGGGCCGGGGCCCCAGGCCGCTCGGAAGGCCGGTCGGCCCGGGCAGGGCGGGGGCGGCGTGGCCTCACTGTTCGAGGAGTCTGCCGGGGGCGCTGGCGAGGCGTCGTCGGCGTCGCCGGCCAGAAGGGCGCGCCTAGGCGCCACAGGCGCCACGTCTGCTAGCGCCGCGGACGACTATTACGGCGAGGACGATTTCGAAAAGACCTCGCCCTCCAGAGGGGCTGCGCCTGCGCGGAGGTCGGGGCTTGACGCGCTGTTCCCGGACGACGACGCGCCCACCGCCGGCGGCGGCGGCAGCGGCGGGGCGGGAGCGGGCCGCGCCGGCGCGCCAGCTGCTGGCGCCGGTGCTGTTGCTGGTGCTGGCGTTGGTCCCGCCGGCCGCGCGCCCAGCAAGGGCATTGCCTCGCTATTCGACGACGACGAGGATCAGGCGCCGGCGGGGTCCGCACCCGGCCCGGCCGCGGGAGCGCCGGGCGGTGCCGTGCGTGGCTCGGGCAGCGGACAGGGCGCGACGGCGGTTGCAGCGGCTGGTGGTCGCTCGGGCGCGGTGCCCGGGGCCAAGCGAGCCGGTATCGAAGCCCTCTTCACGCCCACGCCAGCAGCAAACGCCGGTGACGACGCAGGCTTCAAGCCGTCGAAGCAGCAGGCCCAGCGGCCGCGGGTGGCCCAGGAGCAGCAGCAGTCCCGACCTCCCGCCGGGCCCGCCGCCGCCGCCGCCACGGTGCCAGCCGCAGCCGCGCCCTCCCCCGCCCGTAAGAAGACGGAGTCCGTGCTCGACGCCATGTTCGCCGAGCTGGACGCTGCACCCAAGGCCCCGGCGGCGAAACCGGAGCCCACTGTGTCGCCGGTGACCGCGGGAGCCCGCCCCATCGACGATGGCTGGGGCGCGAGCAAGGCAGCCGCAGCCCCGGCCGACGACGGCTGGGGCGCGAGCAAGGCAGCCGCAGCCCCGGCCGACGACGGCTGGGGCGCGAGCAAGGCGACTGCCGCTGCGTCCGACGATGGCTGGGAGGCGGAGGGCACCACTGCCACCACCGCCGCCGCCGCCGCCCGGGCGCCTGCGCCTGCCCCTGCGAGTGGCGGGGAGAAGAAGGCCGCGCTTGCGCCGTGGCTTGAGGCCGATGCTGACTCGAACATGATCGGCCAGGGGGGCTTCGGTGGCGGCGGCGGCGGCGGCGGCGGTTTTGGCAGTGGCGGCGGTGGCGGCGGCGGCTTTGGCAGTGGCGGCGGCGGCGGCGGCGGATTCGGCGGTGGCGGATTCGGCGGTGGCGGATTCGGAAGCGGCGGGGGAGGAATTGGCGGCGGTGGGTTTGGTGGCGGGGGTGGGGGTGGTGGCGGATTCGGCGGCGGCGGCGGTTTCGGCGGCGGTTCTTTGTTTTAAGCCTCCCGAGGTGATCAAGGCGCCGAGCCGCGATTCAAAGCGTTGTAGGCAGAGAGTGAGTGTGTGAGTGTGTGTGTGGTTGAGCGACGGCTTGGCTGGCGTTTGCCGGTCCGCTGGGCGCGCGCTTGGGGCAGTTCGTATCGGTGCCGTTGCAACGTTGCGTGTATTGGGCGGCGCCGGTGCGTCGCGCGGCGCGACCTCCCCGTGGAACGCACACGCGATACGCCGCCGCCAGCGATGGGTCATTCGCGTCAGTAAGCCACCACCTGCACGAGGGGCAGCCCCGGGAACATCGCAGCCAGCTTGCTCCTGCTGGCGTCGTCCCAGTCCGCGCCCTTGGAGAGCACGGCCTTGGCTGCCGCGTCGAAGGGCCCCTGGTCGAGCTGCCTGACCATGCCGGCCGCGGCCCGACGCTTCGCCTCGATGGCCTGGGGGTGAAACACCAGCACGGCCCCCGCCGGGTTGCCCGCCAGCTGCGGCACGGGCAGCGTCCTCCGCTCCCGCGTGCAGTCTGGCGATGCCATGACCTCCAGCACGGCGAAGGGCGGCAGCGCGCGCTGCCGCCTGTGGTGCACGAAGTAGCGGATTCGGCTCCGCCACCAGGGGAAGGGCGGCCTCCAGAGGAGCTGGTGGAAGGATCGAACGGCGGCCTCCAGCAGGCCGCGCCGCAGGCCGTAGTCGTCCGGGGCGCTGACGAGCCAGCGGAGGTGGCTATCGCCCATGCCGGCCCCAGACTGGTGCAGCATGGCGTCCAGGGCTCGCTCCTGCAGCGGCCCGGGCACCGCCGTGGGGTCTAGCTCCTCCCGCCCGCACGCCGCGGCCACAAAGGCGAGCGCCTCCGCGTCCGTCCCGAAGAAGAAGTGCTCTGCCGGTGACTGCCGCACGAACGCGACGACGAACCGGTTCACGTCTAGGTCGCGCATGTCACGGCCCAGCCGCTCCTCGGCCACCGCCAGAGCGAGCACGAGCTCCCCAAAGTCCCCGCCCCACGTGCCGATGACCTCGTCGGGGGAGCGGTGGTCCACGGACGACATGTAGTGCCTCGAAAAGTTTGCGGCGCGGTAATTCCAGGCCGGGCCAAGGTGCCAGCGGACGCGCTGCGTCAGCTGGGTGAGGGCGCCGGGGCTCTCGCCCAGGCCGCCGGGGTCAGAGACCACCACTGTCAGGTGGCTAGGCCCGCAAGAGGTCAGGGAGCCCAGCAGCGGAGGCCGGCACGTGCACACCGACGGGAACTTGCCGGGCGCCTCGATGCTCCCCGCCGGAGCAGACGTCACCTGCAGCTCCGCGGGCAGGTCCGACAAGTACTCGATGGAGAACTTGAGGTCGTCCCGCCACGCGGCCAGCTGGCCAGCCGTCGGCGGCTGCTTTGCACGGGAGCTTTGCAGCGCGCACAGGGCGACCAGCGCGGCGGCAGCTGCCAGCCGAGCCGCGACCCCCCGGAGCGTCGTCGCCCGCATGCTGCCGTGCTGGGTCGGCCCGGCTGTACTCGCTGCGCGGCCGCGCCGCGACTCCGGACGCGCTGTGCGGACCCTGCGCGGCTGCGGCAGCAGGCGATGCGCTCGGCTCTGCCGCGAGGGCAACCGCTGCGTTTTTGCCGCTCGCCACAGCGCCAGGCAGTCGTCCGCCAGCATGAGCTGGGATGGAAAGCGTGGCGCTGGTGTGCCAGAAGACGCGGAGTCCGGGGACCGGCACCTTGCCCTCGGGGCGAGCGCCTCGCTGAGCCTGGCGTGGTCAGGGTGAGGCGGCAACGCAGGCGGCTGCGGCAGTCTCCCGAGCCAGGGCCTCGCGGCACCTGTTTGGGCGCAAGGAGCCTCAGCGGCGGACCAGTCGCGTTGCGTCGTGGGCCAGAGGACACGAGCACCTCGGGCGCAGGGCGCAGCGCCGACGCTGTGGTCGCAAGCGCAAGCTGACAAACGGCCGAGGCCTGGCCGCGCCGTTGCCGCCCGTTCGCCCCGCGCGCGCTGCCCCGAGAGGCGGCCTTTCTGAAGCACAGTGTGTGGTCGTTCGCTGGGCCCGCCCGGGACGCCCGCGTTGCGTCCCTCACCCGCATCCGTCGACTTGGGGGGGGGATGGGGTGGACAGGGGCAGAATGACAATCCATGCCGCGCGCTTGCCCCCGCCGCCCCGCCTTCCCGCGACGCAGGCTCACCGGCGAGACGCTGCACGAGGAGCTGGAGCGCCACTCGCGCTCCTCGCTGGCCGCGCTGCGGGCGATCGACCTGACCGGCAACGCGCTCGAGGACGTGCCCGTGGACCTGTTGCGGCACTGCGGAACGCCGCTTCGCTCCCTGAAGCTGAGCTCCAACCTCCTGACGTCGGCTGTCGCGCTGGAGGACACGCTGCTCGGCGGGCTGCTCCGGCTCGACCTGTCGGACAACAGCCTGGAATCGCTCCCTCGGCTGGCCGAGTGCTGCCCCGACCTGGAGGAGCTGCTTCTGGCGCAGAACAAGCTGCCCAGCGTGCTGCGCATCAGCCGCGCCTGCGCCGGCCTGGAGCGCCTCGCCACGCTCGACGTGCGTCGCAACCCCTCGGAGGGCCGCCTCCGCAGAGCGGGCGCCTCTGCCAGGGCGTTCTTCTGCTTCCTCCTGCCAGCGCTGGGACAGCTGGACGGCCGGCCCGTGGGCGGCGACGAGGATGCGCAGGCCCTCCGCGCCTTTTGCCTGGACGCTCACAGAGCCGACCCGGCGTTCCTGGAGGTGCTTCACTCCGGCGACGACGGCTTGCTCGAGCGGACGCTGGCGCAACGGTGCCCAGCGGAGATGCCTGCGGGGGCGGGCGGCGCCTGGGCAGCGGCCAGGTCCCAGCAGGGCGCTGCTGGTGCTGGCGCTGCTGGTGCTGGCGCTGCTGGTGCTGGCGCGTCGGCGTTTGAGTCACAGGAGCGGTCTCCGTCACCGGCCGGCAGCACGGCCCCAGAGGCTGACGACAGCGGCCGCCGCTCCGACGACGACGACGCCGACCACGACGACGACGACGACCACGACTATGCTGACCGCGACGACGTCGGTCGCGACGACGTCGGTCGCGACGACGTCGGTCGCGACGACGTCGGGGCGCTTGGCCGAGGCAGCGCTGTCCGCCGTCACGCCGAAGGCGGGGCAGCGGCGGCCGCCGGAGGGGCCGCTGCGCCCAAGACGGGGCTCGCCGCTGCCAGCGCGCCTGCCGGGGGCTCTCCGGTCAGCGGTGGGGCGGGGTCGGCCGGCCCGCGAGACTGGATTCCCTCTCCGGCCAGGGCCGAGTCACCGCAGCCAGGGGGGCCTGCCGCTGGGCAGAGCCGCTACGACGCCGACGGGCAGCATCCGCGGCGAGGCCAGCGGTCCACTGAGCACGGCAGCGAACCGCCGCCGGCCTGGCGAGACGCCGCCTCCATGCCCGAGGTGTCGCAAGCGGGCGCCGAGTCCTCCCCGGACCCGTCCGCTCCCGACCGCGCCTCGTCCGTCGCCCGCTCCTGGAAGGGCAGCCTCGCCGGCGCTGCGACGGCGGGCGCCACGGCTGCGGCGCTGCAGCCCGCCCGCGGCCGGCCACGGGCGCCCTCGAGCACAGCAGCCGACCACGGGTCGGTCGCCTCGGGGGGCCCTTCCGACTTCAGGCCCCTGGCTGACGGGGCGGCTCTGCCGGGGGGCGTGCCGGTGTCGAGCCGTGATGTCAGCCCGTTCGCCGAGGAGGGAGTCGGGGCGGGTGGCGCCGGGATGGGCAGGGGTGCCGGGGGGGATGCCCGCCCCCCCAAGCCCGCGGCAGCGGCGGCGCGTCGACCCGCCGGCGAGCGTGACGGGAGGGGTGCGCAGGACGGGCCGCGCCCCGGCCGGCGCTCTGCCTGGGACGAGCCGGCCGACGACGCTGGCGGCAGGGCGCCCCGGCACGAGAGCGACGCGGCGGCGCGCGACGGCTCTGCCAGCTGCGAGGGCGCTGGAGCGGGACGCAGGCGGCGGGGCCGCGGCCAGCCGGGGCCCGAGCGCGAAACCGCTGCCGCCGCCGCCGCCGGAAGCGCCACGCCCGGCGAAGTGGAGGAGTGCGTGCGCCAGGTGAGGCAGATGCGGCCGTACGTTAAGGAGTGGGTTCGCGCCGAGCGGCGCAGGCGCAACGGCGCAGCCGGCCGCCTCCAGCGCTGGTGGAGGGCCAGCACCGCTATATTTGCAGCGAGGGCAATATTGAAGGGGGTGGCGGCTGCGCCGGCGAGTGGGCCGCGCGAGCCTCGGCCGCCGGGAGCCTACCGCCGGCGCCGGCTGCTGGGCAACCCGCTGGTGCCGGTCGTCGCAGAGTTGCGCCGTGGGGCGACACACCTCCGGGCGCAGCTTGAGAAGCAGACCCGCGCGGCGGCGGCGGCGCGGGAGGACGCTGCCGCCGCTCAGACCGCCGCGGACAGGGCGGAGGCCGCCTCGGCAGAGCTGCTCGCCCGGCTGGCGCGCGTCGAGGCGGAGGCCGCCGCGCAGCGCGAGGCCCTGGCCGTGCTCTGGGAGGAGGTGCAGCGCCTGGGCGGGGGCGGCAGAGCTGGCGGCAGAGCTGGCGGCGCTTGGGGTCAGCGGTCTCACCCGGAGGCCGCCGAGGCGTCGCCTGACGCGCGTCCGTACAGGGGCAGGGCGGACCAAGACCGCGGTTTCGCGGCAGACGACGGCGACGAGGGCGCTCTGCCGGCTACGGAGACGTGGGTTTCGGACTGGGGCGAAACGTCGCGGCTCGGCTCTGCAGCCGATGCGCTCCATCGCGGGAGGGACTGACGCCCGGGGGCTCTGCCCGCGGAGGAGTGGGTGGGACCTGCTGCTGTCAGTGTGTGTGATTGGCGCTTGATTGGTACTTGACCGGTGTTTGAAGCCGCTGCAGCCTTGGATGATGTGAGCGATGTTTCGGAGACTCAAGCAAGCATAAGCGTCCTTCGCCCGCCGCGTCGCTCACCCAGCTCGCTCAAAGGCCACCAGCGCAGCCCGGGCCGCCGCCAGCGACGCCGCCTTGTCACCGATGCGGCCAGCCTCTGCCAGCGCCAGCGCCAGCGCCTTGGCGGCGGCCGATGACGACGACGACGACGACGACGACGACGACGACGACGACGACGACGACGATGATGACGACGACGTCTTGCCCGCTGGTGCGGCAGAGCTGACCGCGGTCCCTGACGCGCCCTCACCTTGCAGAATGGCTCTGCCGCGCTTGGCGAGCTCCTCCAGACCGGCCGCCTTGCCCCTGGCCGCGTCAATGAGGTGGGCCGGGAATCCCGCCAGCGCGGCCACGTGCACTCCGAAGGATGCTGGGCAGGCTCCGTCCTTGACCCGGTAGAGCATAGTGAGGCCCCTGCCGCCCGCCGTGTCGTCCACGGAGGCCGACACGTGGCGGTTTCGCACCGAGCCCGGCGGGACGGTGGCGGCCCCTTCGAGGGCCGTGAGCTCGTGAAAGTGCGTTGCGAACAGCGTGAGGCAGCCCACGCCGGCGGCGAGGCGCTCCGCGATGGCCCAGGCAAGCCCGAAGCCGTCGTAGGTGGAGGTGCCCCGCCCCAGCTCGTCCACGATGACGAGAGAGGCCGGCGTGGCTGCGTCGAGGATCGCGCCCGCCTCAAGCATTTCGGCCATGAAGGTGGACACGCCCCTGACCTGCGCGTCGCCGGCGCCGACTCGGGCCTGGACGCTGTCCAGCACCGGCATCACCGCCTTGTCAGCGGGCACGAAGCAGCCAGCCTGCGCCATCACGGCCAGCGTTCCCAGGGTGCGGATGTACGTTGACTTGCCGCCCATGTTGGGGCCAGTCACGATGTGCAGCAGACCGCTGCCGCTGCCGCTGCCACCGCTGCCGTCAGCACTGCTGCTGCTGCTGCTGCTGCTGCTGTCGCTCGAGGCGGTGGCTGCCGCCCCCATCACGTAGTCGTTGGGCACGAACCCGCCCCCGCCCCCCACAGCAAGCACCGCCTCCGGCGTCACGCCCGCCGCCCCCTGCGCCTCCAGCACCGGGTGCCGCGCGCCCAGCACGCACAGTGCGGCCGCTGTGCCCGCCTCCACCGGCACCATCTCGGGCCGCACGTACTGGGAGGGAGCCGCCGCCGCCGCGCACGCCATCGCACGGAGCGCGTCCAGCTCCGCCACCGCGGCAGAGGCAGCCTCGATCACCGGGCAGTAGGTTCGGACGACGTCGACGGCGCCGGCCACGACGCCGAGCTGCTGCTCCGCGTACGCCGCCTCGGCCGCGAGAAGGCTCCTTCCCACGCGCCTGAGCCCGCCGCCGCCGGCGCCCCCGCTGGTGGTGGTGAACCGCACCCCGTCGCGAAGCACCGTGAGCACCATCACGCCCGGGACCTTCCTCACGGCCCGGTCGTGCTTCCGCAGGCAGCGGAACACGAGCCCGTGGGCCTTGTCACGCTCCGCCTTGACGCCCAGGCCGCGGCCCCAGCCGTCCTCCGCGTCCGCCAGCAGCGCCTCCCGTTGCAGCTGGCACTCCTCGATTGCGGCCGCGGCCTCGGACAGGCTGTCGTCCCACTTGGGGTCGACGCGCGGCTCCGGGTCGGTGGGGTCCAGGATCACCTGCTCCACCATACTCTCGAACTGCGACAGCTCGCCGGAGCACCACACCAGCCGCGCGTGGAGCCGCCCCAGCAGCGACTTGGCCACGCCCGCGCGACTGTCCTCCGACGACGCCAGCGCCCCGGCCTCCTCCGCCTCGGCCTCCGCCGCCGCGGCCGGCGCCTCCAGCAGCGCCGCCAGCGACGGCAGCGCGCTGACCGCCCGGTAAAGCCGGCAGATGTCCAGCAGCGACGCCGCGCGCTTGTGCAGCCTGCGCGCCAGCGCCGTGATGTCCGGCACGCGCAGCCCCTCCTTGAGCCCGTCGCGGAGGGCAGCGTCGTCCAGCAGCGCCTGAACCGCGCCCTGCCGCAGGCGGATCCGCGGGGCGTGCACCAGCGGCTGGAGGAGCCACCGCCGAAGCAGCCGCTCCCCGTCCTTGCTGAGGCAGTGCTGGCTTAGCAGGCCCAGCACGCTGTCCGCTGCGCCGCCGCCGCCCCCGCTGCCGCGCGCGGGCGGCAGCAGCGTCAGCGCCCTCACTGCCGCGTTGTCGAGCCGCATCGTGTCCTTGAGCGCGCGGCTGACCAGCCTGCAGCTGCCCGCGGCGTCCTCGGCGGCAGTGAGCTTCTGCCGCTTGATGAGCGCGGCGAGCGCGGTGGAAGCCACGCGCATCTCAGCAGCCGTGGACAGCGCTGCGGCGGCGTGCCCGGCCCCCGCGCCGGCCGCCCCGGCGCCGTCCGACGCGCACCCCGCGAGACGCCGCAGGTCCTGCTCCAGGTCCCCCGGTGCGAAGGCCGCGCGGCCCAGCGTGCCGTCGAGCACGCAGCCCCAGGGCGCCGCGTCGCAAATTCCCTGCAGCTTCTCCAGGTCCTCTGCGCTCGTCAAGAACGCGCAAAGCACGGGCAGCGCGGCCGGTGGGTGGACAGCGGGCGGCAGTGAGCCTGCACGGCCGCCCGCCACGGGGACTCGCAGGGGCCCGGCCCGCTCAGGCACACCGGGCGGCGGAGGGGGGCGCGCACACGCGATGGCCGGCCAGCAAGGGGCCGCACATGGTGAGACGCTCGGGGAACCGCTGCCCAGCACCGCCGGCACGAGGCCATGCCACGCGGGGCATGGCGCGTGCACAGCCTACTCACGCTTGGAGAGAAGACCGGCGCAGACGGCCACGATGGCGGGCTGCAGGCCGACGATTGCGCTCTCGGCCGAATTCAAATGGTCATTGTCCAGCGCCTCGATCAGCACGAGCTCCGTGTGCGCCGTGTCGTCCTTGCTCGAGCGGGCGCGCGGCCCGCAAGCGGCGATGCCGATGCGCCTCCCGGCGGCGTCCTTGGCGGTCGTCATCACGGCCACCACGGGCATGGCATCGCTGTCGCCGTCGTCGTGCAGGTCCGCCGGCGCGGCTGCGCTGGCGGCTGCCATTTCGTCCCCGCGTCAGTCCGCGAGCGCGGGCTTGTCCGGATCGATTGCACGCTGCGGCCAAGGGCGGGCGGTGCGGGCTCCCCGCACGAGAAGCCGCGCGAGCGTGTGGCGCTTGAAATCCCGCGGTTGCCGTGCGCTCTGCCGGCCGTCGCTGCGCCACTCACCAACAGAGGCGACGACGGAAGCAGAAAAAAAACGCTCGTCTCATCAGTGGGCGACCACTGCGTCACGAGCCCCCGCGCGGAGGAGCTCGGAGCCATGGCAGTCGACGGGCGCCAGCGAACGATTGCGTCAATGTTCGTCGCCAACGTCCCCGCGCTTGTGAGTTGGGCGAGGCGCCGGGCCAGTTGCGGCCGCGCGCGGACGCTTGCGCCACTTGCCGCGCCCTGCTCGGACGCTGCCATGCCGGCCCGCGCGCCAGTGTCATCTGCGCTCGGCTGCTCTCTGGCTGCAATGCCCCCTTGCTTAACACCGCAGCCGACGCCTCAAGAGTCCAAGGCGCTGCCTCGGGCGACGACTCGCGCCAGGGCAACCGAGAGCTCCGGCGCCCCTGCCTCCAAGAGGCCCAGGCCGGGGAAGGGGTCGGTGGCTGCCCCGGCAGCTGTCGAGGTGGTGCAAGGCCATGCCGCGTCGTCGGCAGCTGTGGACCTGGCGCACCCGGGGGCAGGCTCAGGGACGGACAGCTTTTCTTCGAATCTCGTGCGCGCGCTCCCCGAGGGCCTTGTTGAGCGCGTGCCGGCGGAGGACCACGGCCTCGGATGACAGAAGCAGCTGCGTGCGTATGCTGCGCATCCTGTGCTGCGTGGGAGTGCTCACCAGCTGCAATTGCGCCCCCGCAGCCATGGTGCCCTGAGCGCCCCCTCCCCCCCCCTCGTCACGCAATCGGCATTGCTGGTGCGTGTGCACGAACTTCGTCACTGGCCTGCCGCTCGCGGCGGAACAATGCGGAGCTGTGGCTGCGCCCGGGCCGCGCTGCACCGCGGGCACACACTCGAACCGGCACACTGGAACAATGCGCCGCAGCAACACACTTGCGCTGAGCGCCTTCAGGCGCTGCCGGACGGGTCCGCGTTGCCCTTGTTGCGCGAGTCGAGCATCAGGGTGACCGGGCCGTCGTTGACAAGGGCCACCTGCATCATGGCCCCGAACTCTCCGGTCGCAACGCGGTCCACCGGGGCGCCGTCCGCCTCCGCGGTTGCCGCGGCGCCCGCGCCAGCGCCCGCGGCAGCACCAGCCCCGCCCTTCTTGCGCATACCCGCGCGCACGCCGTCGAGAACGCCGTCGAAGATGGCCCGCGCGTCGGCGGGAGCCATGGCGCGGTGGAAGTCGGGCTTGTTGCCCTTTTTCAGGCCACCGTAGAGCGTAAACTGGCTCACGACCAAGACCTCTCCTGGCGCTCCCGTGGTGGGGTCGACAAGGTCCACGACATTCGTCCGCCACTCGCGCGGCTCGCCACCGTCCGCGGGCGCCGGCTCGGGCCACAAGCGCACGCCTAGCATCCTCGAGATGATCCAGTCCGAGTCTGCCTTGGCGTCGTCCTCGCACACCCCTGCGATGCAGGCGGGCGCCGCAAGCGAAAACGGCACGGGCGGCAAAGGAGCGGGCATTGCTCGGGGACGGCGGGACGCTGGGGTCGCGCCTGCGGCAAGCGGCGGCGCGCCCCGGCCGCGCGCGCAAGCGGCTTCGCGCGGCGGCGCCGCTCACCGACAAGAGCCAGCAGGCCCGGGCCGATTCGCCCGACGACCTTTCCGTCGATGGTCACGGACGCGGAGGTGACGCGTTGCAGCAGGGCTCGCATTCTCGGTCGCTGGAGTGGCGAGCAAGGGGAAGCGCAGTGAACGCGCGCGGGTCGTCGATCGATTGATCGGCCGGTCGGCCGCACGCTTTTTGTGGTCGCGGCCGCTCGCTCACACAGTCGGCGCTGGGCACTCGGGCTGCATGTCCCTCCAGCGGAAGAGAAGCAGCACGGTGTGGTAGTGCAAGAAGGCCGCCATGAAGACGAGCGCGTGGAAAATCTGGTGGCTCGCGCCGACAAAGTCAAGGCGGCCCGGGATCCAGCGCTCGGGGATGCGGGTGCCGTAGAGGACGGCGCCCAGGACGTACATGGCGCCCATGGTCGCGATCTGCAAGACGGCCTGCCACACGACGGGGTCGTGGCCCATGGTGATGGTGACCCAAAGGATGGGGAAGATGCCGCCCAGACCGGTGCCGATGAACACGCTCACTCGCACCACACGCCACTTTTCAGAGCTGAAGCGCTCCATGAGGCCCATCACCACTGCGAGCGAACAGAGGCCGTACATGCCCAGGGACGTGAACATGACGGCTGGCCGGTCGCAAGCGAGCACGTACTCGATGATGGGGCAGGTGCTGCCGGCGATGAGCACGGCGATGCCCACGTAGTCGAGCCGCGCGAGGAGGCGGTAGGTCCGCTCGCTGACGACCCAGAAGAGGTGAAAGGTCATGGAGCAGCCGAGGCAGAGGAGCGCTGACGCGACGAACACGAGAGCGGGCCAGCGGCGGGCCTGGTGCGCCGGGATCACGCCCGGCTGCTCCTCCCCCATGGCGCGCACGACGCCCCCGCCCCCGCCGCCGCCCGCTGCGCCATGCGCGGCCGCGTTCCCGCCCGCGGCCTGGGCGGCGCCGCCGGACAGCCGCTCCCACTGCGCCTCCACGCCGAGGTCCCGTGCCGCAGCCTCCAGGGCCGCGTCGAAGCTGCCCTGGAGCCTCCCCTCGAGGCGCTCCGCCGCGGCCGCCAGCTGGGCCAGCGCGCGGCGCGGCTCCCACGGCCCGGGCACGCCGTCATGCGAGTGCTCGCGGCCCCAGCTGCCGCCCGCCTGCGCCACCGTTCGCGTCACGCTGGAGAGCTCTGCGTAGTACTCCGCCGCCGCGCGACCAAGGCTGGCGCCCGCGTCGGCGAGGTCGTGGCTTACGCGGGACACCGCCCCGTCAGCCGATGCGGCGGCGGACAGGACAGCGTCGGCCGCCGCCTTGCCCTCCCGGGAAGCGAGCTCCGCGATGCGGCGGAGCTGGCCCCGCGCCGCCTCGAGCCGCTCGCTCACGCCGTCGACGAGCCCCGAGATGGCTGACCTGGCCGAGCCAGCCACGCCGCGCTGCCGCGCCCCCCACGGGCAACGCGGCCGGGGCGCGGGCAGCCACGGGAGCATGCCTGCGGTGTGCCGCCCGTCGACGACCAGGGGCGTCTCCGCGTCGTTCAGCGGCGGGTGGGCGTCCAGTGCGCGGCGAGACAGCGGCGACGCCGCCGGGCCGAGCGCAAAGCGCCCCACGCTCGCCGCCGCGCGCTCCAGAAGCACCGCGCCGTCGCTGAAGTGGCGCAGCGTGGCGGCGAGGACGTAGTCCTGGCCCGGGGTCGCCAGCGAGCTCAGCGTGAACAGGCTGCTGTTGTGCGCCCACCCGGAGCCCAGGACGAGCGCGACGCCGACGACGAGGAAGAAGACTGCGCCCAGCCCGTGCGTGTACACGTTGATCGTCTCGTTGTGAAACGAAAAGAGGGACAAGAAGGCCCTGCCCCATCCGCTTGTATTCCTGTACCCGTGCTGGATGTGCTGGTCCGCCAGCCAGTGCGGAAGGCGGGGGTCATTCAATGTCATCTGCGAGGCGCCAGGCGAACCTCGGCAAGCTTGCGAAGCCTTGTGCGGCGCACTGGCGGCTTCCTGCCCCGCGGGGCAGGACGGGGACCGCGGAAAGCACCGTGCAAGCGCCGCAAGTGCGCGCCCTCGGCTTGCGGCGCCGGGCCAGTGCAACGATCAGGCGCTCCCCAGAAGCGGAAAACTGTCCGCCCGAGCGCCGGCGCGATTCCGAGCGGCAGCCCTGAGCAGGCCCCTGGAGCGCAACCAGCCCCGAGCGAACCCCACGCAGCTCGTGGCGCCCGTGCCCCGGTGCCCGCGCCGAGCTCGGCCTCACGGTCTCCCTGTTGCAGCACTGCCGCGGACGAGTCGGGTCTTCCTGATGGCGCTTCTCCGGCGCATGCGCCCGAATGACACTCGAGGAGAAGGACATGGTCCCAACGCCACGCCCCAGAGTGTAGCTTCGCTCCGAGCGGAGGCCTGCGGACTGGCCTGGCCGCCGGCGCCGTCGTTGCGGTGCGCGCCCCGCGCATCGCTGCGCGTGGCGTTCGTGGCGAGTGCCTGCAGAGCCGCGTCGTCCTGGCTCCCAGCAAGAGGGCGCCCGCCGGAACGGCGCGCTGCGGCACCCCCCCTGGCGACTCGGAGTGCGGGGTTTGTCGAGGCGGGCTGGTCGCCGTGCGGTCGCCGCGGCTGCCAGCGGCGCGACCGACTCCCTCTGGTTCCTCGGCTCGCCTGCCTTGACGCACTGCAACCGCAGCTGAGACGCCTCACTAGGACGCGGCTGGCGCTGCAAGCGCCAAGGCGGCACGACGCCACATGGCGCCGGGTGTGTGGGCTCCCTGCTGCCGAGCGGGCAAGGGGATGAGGCGGAGTGCACGGGGTGTCAGGTCGGGTTCGAGCGCACAGCCTGGCACTCGCGACGGGCGCCCTTTGCAACCGTGCCGTTTCCTCGATGTTGGGACGGTTGGGGCCGCGACTGCGCTGGGCGCGCGCTCCTTGAAGCCGTGTTGTGCTGGAATGCTCCTTTGCTGCAGCGCCTCGCCCAGCCTCGGCCAGACCGCGCCACATCGCATCCGGCGACTCTATCAGGCACGCGAGCTCTCAAGCGGCGTGCGCACCGAAGCCACAGCGATCATGGAGCCGAGTGGGCATCAGCACCGCCGCTGATCCCGTGCCGGGGAGCCTAAAGTTGTAGCCCGACATCACTCGTTGAGGTGCGCGTTTGGCCAGCCTGACGAGATGGCGAGCCCGTGGGCGAATCCTGCATCGCGTGATAGTCGCGCGTGTGGGAAGGTTGCGACTGGCCTCGAGAACCAGAAAGACCAGCGATGTGCTCCGCCCCACTGCCACTCGCGGAGGGGGGAGCACCGCCTGGGAGGGGGGAGGCTGCTGCTACGCATGCGATTGCCGCTCCGGCAACGGGCGGCGGCCCGGGCTCCGTCAAGTCCGCAACAAGGTCTTCACGAGCCAAAGCCTGGATGAACTCGCGGCGGGCAAAGAACGCAGCCAGTAGCATCACTGCTGCTCCCGCTCCATACACGCCAAAGCCGGCCTCAAGAGACAAAAATCCGGTGCTGCGGTTGATGGTCGAGACTTCGATAATCCAGACGACAAACTGGTAGAGCCCGTTCACGAGGATGGACGGCGCAAGCACGACGCACGTGGACCTTGCTCGGCCGCATCGCGTCACCTGGCCGGTGAGCATGGGGTCGGGCATCTCCCGTCGGGAGAGCGTCAGCAATGCCGGCGTTCCGCCTGCCTCGGGCGGCGCGTCGGCGGCTGGTGCTGTGCGGAGCTCAAATGCCGGCCCCGACTCTTCCAGGTCCCGCTTGGATAGGCGGGCTGCAGACCACAGGGCAGTGCAGGCGTGGAACGGGATTGGAACGAGCAGGCGGAGGGCAGCCACCACCAGCTGGTTCAAAAGAGCGGGTGGCGCACTCCACAGGATGAGGAGGCTCTCGATGAGCGCAAAGCCCAGCGCCACGGAGACCATGAGCAATGCAGTTGCTCGGACGGACCGACTGGATCGCGGCTGGAAGCAGCAGGTTTCATTCTCGTCCCGCCTGTTCAGCGAGACGCGCACCATGAACCACTTCAGTACCTCCTCCGTGGCCGCACTTGCGATGAATGAGTTGTAGATAGCCATTACGATGTTCCTGGGAGTGCGTTCCTGCCGCAGCCAGCTGATCATCTCCGGGCTCATCCACGGCGGGAGCGGGGGCCTGCGGCCCACGCTGAGGATCAAGGCAATCCGCTGCATCGCGGGTACATCGACTGGGCGCACGCCGAGGACGACCAGCGCGCCCAGGCCATACAACGCTACCCAGAAGGCAAAGAATGCAATCGTCATGCCGACGATTCCGCCCGCAAAGAGGCTGAGGACGTGCGAGTCCAAGTGGTCATCGGCCAGAACGGGGTGCCTCTTGCATCGCCTCATGATAACGAGCGTCAGGACAGCATAGATGGCCGAGGCAACCAGGAGCGCCGCCGGAATGCTGATCGGATAGGGAGTGCCGCCAATGCCGGCGAGGACAAAGGCCGCAGCCGCCAGCGCCATGAACCACCCGCGGCCCGAGGGGGAGCACATTCCCATCGCCGCGGGGGTGCGGGACGTTGGGCACTCGCGCGGGAGTGGTGGACAAGCGAGCGAGCGCGTGCGAGTATCTCGCTTGTCGCGACAAGTCTCGAGTCACTGGCAGAGTCGTCGCTCAGCTTGTGCCAAGGCGAATCTCCCCCGCACCGCGCCACGCTCGGCGGCGCCGAAGGCGGGCGGGCTGGCGGACGCGGAAAGCCTTGGCAAGCACCTCGAGCGCACGACGTGGTCCCCGCGTTGCGGCGAGCGAGGTGGGGTGCCCAACTGCTGCGCGCATGGTCCTCCGCTTTGAGGCTCGAGCGGCATGCGTGGCGGGGGGGGCTGTGTGTCTCTGGCAGTGCGTTGCGTGGCGTTGGCGAGGCACTCGCAGCAAGAAACCCCACCCAACGATTGCGCCGCCACAGCAGAAGGTCGCAAATCGCGTGCGCTGCCGCGCTCACGCCCTCAGGCTCTTGCGCGCAACGTCGATGATGGTTTCTTGAATTTTGGGGTAGCCCGGGAAGTGCTCGAGCACTTTGTGGCAGATGTCGATGGCCTTGGTGAACCGGCGGCTCTTGAGGTAATTGAACGCCAACTTGTATCCCACCCGCGCCGTCCGCTCGCTGTCGACGGCCCACGCCTTGGCGAAGTGGTCTGCCGCGTCCGCGTACGACATTTCTCGCTCTGCGATGTCGCCCAGAATCTCCCAGGCCAGAGCGGACGCGCGGTCGCGCTTCAGCGCCTCTTGGCACATGCGAATGGCGATGTCGTTTTTGGAGGCCTCCATTTGCACGTCGGCAAGCATGAGGTAGCCGCGGACAAAGTCCTCGCTCGCCTCCACGTCCACAGGCAGCCGCGAAAGGTGCTTGAGCTGGTTCTTGGCTTTGGTCGTCTCGCCCGAGAGCAGCAGCAGCGTTGCCATGGCAGCGATGGCCGGAGCAAACGCCTCGTCGGCGGAAAAGAGCTCGGCCAGGATGGCCTGCGCCTCGCTGGTGGCAGAGGGCTGTCCCCTGATCATCAGGGCGTAGGCGCGCAGCACGCTGTGCTGGCGCGTCCGGTTCTTGGGGGCGATCCCGCCAAGCAGGGCCAGCGCGACGTCGGAGGCTTCGATCGGGGACGTCGCCTCGCCGCCCTTGCGGTCTGCGCCGGTAGCCGCGGCGGCGGCGCCCCCGCGGCGGCCCCGCGGCCCCATGGCGGGTCCCCCGCGCCCCGCCCCATCGCCGCCGCCGTCGTCGTCTCGATCCGAGCGCGCCGTGCGCCACACGGCGTCGCCGTCGGGGCTCACGTACGTCCAGACCATCTGCTCCACGGCCCTCACGCCCCACGCGGCCGAGTGCCTGGCCTCGTTGAAGCACGCGATGGCGTCCTCCGGCTTGTTCCTGTAGCGATTCACGAGCCCTCGGCAGAAGCGCACCCCCGGCTCGCGGGCCGCCGCCTTTCCCGCCCGCTCCGCCACCGCCACCATCTTCTCGGCGTCGTCCAGCCGGCCGGCCAGCTTGAGCAGCCGCACTGCCCGCGCCAGGGCGTCGTGCTCCCCCGGCCTGGCCTCGAGCAGCTCGCCCATCTGGTACGCTGCCGCGTCCACGGACCCCTGCGCCAGCTGCAGCTCCGCCTCCAGCATGCGGGCGTCAACGGAGCCGGGTGCGGCGCGCCGCAGCGACACCACCGCCCTCTCCGCGTGCGCCACCTCCCCCCGCCGCAGCAGCAGCCTGGAGAGCGCCAGCAGGCAGGGGACGTGAGACTCCTTGGCGTGCAGCCCCTCGCGCAGATACCGCTGCGCCTGCGCCTCGTCGGGGGGGCGGGCGGCGAGCAGAGCCTGCGCCACTTCGTGGCAGAGGTCGGCGGCGCTGTCCTTCTCAGCGGCGAGCAGCTCCGGGGCGTCGCGGCGCAGCAGCGTGACGATGCGCTGCTGGACCTTGAGAGAGTGCTCCAGAGTCACCACGGCGGCGCCAGCGTCGCCGATGCCCTGCTGCACCTGCGCCATGGCCCGCAGCGACTGCCTCGTGCCCCGGAGCGAGATGGCGTCGCGCTCCGTGCGGGCCAGGTCCTCGTCGATGAGGGCCTGCGCGTCGCTGAACCGCCGCTGGCGCACGAGCAGCTCGACCAGGTCCTGCCGCAGCGAGGCGATCAGGCCCGCGTCGAGCGAAGTGGCAGAGCCTGCAGAGCCGGCCTCGAGCCTGCGCAGCGCCTCGTCGTAGTACCGGGCGGCGCGGTCAAAGTCGTGCATGCGCACCAGCGCGCGGCCCATGCGGCGCACCAGCGCGCCGTCGTCCGGCGCGTCGTCCAGCGCGTCCTGGAGAGAGGCCACCGCCTCCTCGGGCATGCTGATGCGCATGTATGCCTCGCTGAGAGCGACGCGGGCCGCGGTGGTCGGGCGGCGCTCCACCACTTCCCTGAAGCACTGGATGAAGGCTCGGCGGTCCCGGCGGTGCTTCAGCAGGATGTCGGCCTTGACCCGCTGGGCGCGGCCGAACGCGGGCGAGTCCGTGGGCACGCCGCCCAGCATGCGGACGGCGGCCTCGGCAGAGCCCTTGGCCAGGGTCAGCCTGGCGTGAGCGATGAGCACGTCCACTTCCTCGGGCGTGCCGGCGAAGATGGAGGTGGCGTCGTCGATGACGGCCGTGGCTTCCTTCAGCTGGTCCCGGGCGGTGTGCGACTCCGCAAGGAGCACGTAGAGCCGCACGCGGTCCGAGTCGGTGAGGTCCCCCATTGGCCCCGCGCTCACCGTGGCCAGTGCGCCCTCGGCGGTGCCTCTGGGCCGCCCTCCCCCGGACCGCCCGCCCGCCGCCGCGCCGCCGCCGCCGCTTGCGGATCCGGCTCCGGCTCCGAGGGCCTTGATGGCGAGCTGTGCGGCGCGTGCCGCGTCGGCATACTTGCGCTCGGCGTATGCGACGCGCGCCGCCACCAGCTGGTACACGGGCGAGGCGTGCGCCCGCAGGTTGTGGGCCAGGGCCTGCTCGAGCGACGCCTTGGCGGTGGGGAGGTGGCGAAGGCCCTGGGCCAGGGCCACCTGCGCCATGAGCAGGTGAGCGGGCGCGTTGCCGGAGTCGGCTGCCAGCACGTCAACGAGGGCACGGGAGGCCTCGTCGGCGTTTCCGGCCCGCAGGTGGGCCCTGGCAAGCAGCAGCCTGGCCTCGGACATGCCGGGCGCCACGGACGCCACCTCCTTGAGAATGGCGAGCCCGACGCTGGCCGCTCGCCGGATGGAGGCGTCGGATCCCGCGCCCGATGCGGCCTCCGCGGCCGCCTCCTCGTCGCCCTCGGCACCCCCGCCGCCGTCCGCGGCGCCGTCGTCGCCGCCCGAGCCGTCAGAGGAGCGAGCGTGAATGAGGAGCTCTCTCGCGATGCGCAGCATCAGCGTGGGGTCCAGCGCCGTGAGGGCCTCGTACACGCTCACGGAGGGGTCGGCGCGGGCTTTGCGCCACTCCCTGGCGTGGATCGTGCGGGCTTCAGCGAGGTACGCCACGTGGGCGTACGGGTCGGCGCTGCGCCGCCAGGCGACGATGGCGTCCAGCAGGGCCATGTGAGCGCTGCGGCCGACCGTCTCCTGGACCATTCCGAACATCTCCAGCTGCGCCCCGGCGTCCTCCCAGCGGCCCGCTGCCAGCTGACACCAGATAAGCCCGGCCACCGCCTCCACGCAGGTGTCGTCGAGCCGCGCCGCCGCCGTAAAGCTCTCCGTCGCGGCGTCCAGGTCCCCGAGCTGCGCCTGGATGGAGCCGGTCTCGGCCAGCGCCTGGGCGTTCCGCGGGTCGGCCTCCATGGCGCTGCGCGTCAGCTTGAGCGCCGCGTCCAGCACGGGCCTGCTGTCCCCAGCAAGGCGGGCCAAAGGCCGCGCGTAGTGCAGTATCAGGGAGGCGTTGCCGGGCTCGTGCTTGGCCACGGCCGCGAGCAGCTGCCGCATGGACATGGAGGCGCTGGCGGCGTCCCCGTCCCCGGCCAGAGCCTTCAAGCACGCGAGCATCTGCCCCTCAACGTCCAGCGGGTCCGACGCCAGCAGCGCCGCGGACGCCTCGCCCACGCCCTCCCAGTCCCCCTGGCGGGCGTGCAAACGGCCCCGCTCCGCGATGGCGGGCAGCATCCACCGGTTGACCGCCACAACGTCGTTGAGCGCGTCGAGCGCCTCCGAGTGCCGGCCCAGGCTGCGCAGTGCGACGGCCTTGCCCATGCGAGCGTCCACAGCGCCGGAGCCTGCGCCAGCTGCAGCCTCGACGGAAGCGATGGCGCGGTCCAGCAGCGCGAGGGCTGCCTCGGCTGCCTCTGCGCCGCCGGAGCCAAGCTCGGCCCAGCCGTTTGCCGTCAGGCAGTCAGGGTCATCGCCCGCAGCGGTCACGGCAGCGTCGGCCAGGCCCAGCGCGCGGTCCCACTGGCGAAGATGCACCGCGAACGTTGCCGCAAGCGCCAGCTGCTTGGGCGAGGCCTCGCGCTCCGCCGAGCGCATGTCCGAGTTTACCGACTCGAGCGCAGCACGGTCGACCATGCTCGCACGTCTGTGGAACGCCTCCAGGCACACGAGCGAGGCGAGGGCCACCTGCCGCTTGGTCCGCAGGGTGTCGGCCTGGCGAATGGCAGCCGCGGCGTTGCCTGCGGGGACGCACACACACTCACAGCAAAACGGGGGACGAGCCCGGAGGCGAACCTTGCACAAGTCAAGCCCCTGGCATAGCCGCAACGGGCGTGCTCCGGACCGGCCGTTGGCGCCGCTTGCCCCGGCCACCCGGGCACAAACGACTGTATGGCGCGCCTCATTGACGGCACGGGCGCGTCCAGTGCCGCGGACGGCACAGGGGCGGCGCACGGGCGCGAGAGCCCCACCAGGCCGTTGCCCAAACGGCGAGCTTGCCAGTTTCCGCAAGCCGTCGCGCCGCGGCGCGCGCCCCCTCCCCCTCTCCGGGCCTCACCTTCCATCGCAGACCCGAACGCAGACCACAGCACGATCACCGGGTCATTGCCGCGCTTGGCGATGACCTCTGAGCAAACGGTGCTGATGTGCTTGAACAGCCCCAAGCGTGCGTAGCTGGCCAGCAGCGCCGCCACGTCCGCGGCCATGGTGGAGGCCCCCTGCGTCTGCTCGCTGGGGTGAGGAAGCCCGCTTGTTCGCCCTGCTGGCAACACCAGCAGTGGGCGGCCTCGGGCAGAACGACGGGGGAGTGCGCGCAGCGGCAGCAGCCGACAGCAACACTGCTGCCGTGCTCGCTCTACCGTCTGCCCTCGGCAAATCGGGCATGTGCGTGTGCCGTCGCGACAGGACACGGCGCTCGGGCGTTGGGCTGGCTGAGCGCCTGCACCTGCACGTCGAAAGGCGCGCGCGTGTGACAAGTAGGCGAAACTGAGCGGGGCAAAAAAGGAAAGTCCAAGGCTGTTTGTTGATGTCCTACGAGACGCCGCAGTGTCAGGACACACACACTCAGTCGGGAGCATAACTTTGTCCGGCCTTGCAGACAGGCCGGCTCACAAGCAGTCAGTTGCGCGAGCAACAAGCTTTGCGCGAGGAACGAGGCATTGGCGCCTCCACCCGTTGCAAGTTCCCTCACCCCCCGCTCACTCTGGGAGGCGGTCGGACCAGATCGGATCGGGTCAGGTCGGGTCGGATCGGGTAGAATCGGGTAGAATTCGGGCCAGGTCGGGCTGGATCGGGAACAGAATACATTCAAACATATGCAAAGCTGGGGCAAGAGGGTGAGGCAGTGGGGGAATGGGCTTCCAGCCACAATTCCCCTCCCCCCACCCGCCCCGCGCAACTCATCACGTCGGGGCCATGAAAGCGGATCAGTCGGAGGCAGCAGCTCCCTTGCCTCCTTCGCTCTCGTCCTCGCTGCTGTCAGCCGAGTCGTCGTCGTCGTCGTCGTTGTCGTCGTTGTCGTCGTCGTTGTCCGCGCCGGTTCCAACTCCTGCAGCAGCACTCGCGCCTCGGTTCTGAGCGTCGGCGGAGGAAGCAGAGGCGGGAGCAGACTCGGCTGCCCTCCCTCCGGAACCAGCGGCATCAGCAAGGCCGGCGGCAGGGCGGCCAGGCCCGGGCGGTATCGTCGACTGCCTCCTCGCCGGCAGGGGCACCCCCGCGCCGCCAAAGCCCTTGCGAGCGCCGGCCACGATGGCGTTGAGCGGAGAAGGCTGCGGCCCTCGAGCGGCTGGCTGCGAGAGCCACAGGCGCCGCGCTGCCTCCACCCCGGGCAAGGCGCCACTGTCGATGGCCTTGCCATCCAGGACAGTGTGCGGCTCGGAGCTGGAGGAGTCGGAGACGGCTCTGCGCAGAGGGTTGACGCCAGCCGCGGGGGTCGCGTCTGGGCCGAAACCCATCCCAGCGGCGTCCACCTCGTCGAGGCGCCTGGGCGTGAGCATGGAGGCCGTCGACGCGGAGGCGTCGCTGTCGTCGCCGGCGCCATCCAGCCCGACTTGGCGCCGAGCCAGCAGCACCCGGCCAGATCCCTCCTCCCCAGCAGCGCTCGACAGGGGCCGCCGCGAGCGGAGGAGCGCCCGTGCCACGCGGGAGGTGCCCTTGCCCCCAATGCGCCGGGACGACGAGGCGTCCGGCGGCCTGTGCATCGCAATGGAGCCGATCGTGGAGGTGGACGAGGCCCTTCCGGACTCTGACGCCGCCCTCGCCATGAGCGCGATGGCGTTGTGACGCGCCAGCCGGCCGGATCTCACACCGGCCTCGGAGGCTTGCTTCTCCTGCCTGAGCCGCTCCAGGGCCAGGTTCGCGACGCCCGCGATGGTGTGCTGCTTCGGCGCGGCGCGCTTGGGCGTGGACGGCGGCGCGAAGGACGGGGCAGACGTTCCGGCATTCCGAGGCGACGCGCCAACCGGGGCCGACGACACCGCAGCCAGCGCAGCGCGCCCCGCCGCCGACTGCCCCGCCTCCACCGCCGCGGTTCCGACCTGCAAGGCGGCGGCTCGGAAGCGGCTCCTGGCAGCCGTGGTCACCGTCGGCCCGCCCCCGCCGCCCTTGCCCGGGCCGGCGGCGCCCCCTGCGGAGCCAGCGGCCGAGCGGTTCGAGCTCGCCACCATCAGCATGCGGCCCACCTCCGCGAGCCGGTCCTTGTCCTTGTCCGCGCGCTTGAACACCACGTCGATGCCCCGGATGTGGCGCTGCATCGAGGTGCTCTCGAAGCGCAGACGGTCCTCGTACTGCCGCGCGATGGCGAACACGTGCGCGAACCGGACGGACCGGTAAAGCTCGAACAGAAGCAGGTACAGGAAGGAGGCGCCCGCCGACGCGATGATGACCGTCAGGAAGGTCGTCAACAGGACGTACTCCAGGCTGCCGTGAACCAGGTCCACGGTCGAGAAGACCATTCCTCCGACCAGGATTGTGATGCTGGAGCTCAGGTAGGAGGACTCCAGCGCGTTGTAGTCGAACTGGTACCCCAGGCTCGACTCCGACGCCAGAGCGGCCAGCTCCTGCAGCTCCCCTGTGCTCAGGCTGTTGATGTCCCGGGGTCCGGACCGCTTGCAGCAGCAGTAGTAGCAGCAGCAGACGACGCGCCGGCACCTCGTCCAGGCCTCCCCGCCGTTCGCCTTGGCAACGTCGGCCTCGCTCAGCAGCCCTTGGCCCTGCATCTCGTTGAAGATGGCCGTGGCGCGCCGGATGGACTGCTGCCCCTCCTGGCTGGACCGGCGCCGCTCCCGGACCCTCCGCACCGCGCGCCGCACTCGAAGGCGCCGCTTGGCCTCGGCGTCGTTCATGCAGAGCACCATCACCGGGCACAGCGCGCGCCCGATCCGCGCCAGAATGCCAAGCGGGGTGCACGCGTTGGCCGCCTCCTCCGCCTTGGCTCGCGCCGCAGACTCCGCCTCCGCGTCCTGCCGCACCTTGCCGAGGCCGACTCTCGGCCGTCCCCTGGCCCTGCCCCTGCCCGAGGAGCCGCTGCGCGACGCGGCCGGCCTGCCCCCGGGCCCGCTCTTGGCTTTGCCGGCGGACGCAGCGTCCAGCCGGCCGGCCGAGGCGGAGCGCTTGGGGCCGGCCTTGGACCGCGCCAGCAGGTCCTTCGCGTCCAGCCCGTCACCGCCCTCCTCTTGAGCAAGTTTCAAGAAGTCTTGCGAGAGCGCCGCAGTGGCGAGGAAGGGCCTGTACTTGACGTGCGCCGCGTAGGAGATGAACAGGATGAGCACGGACAGCGTTCCGGCAAAGAGGGCTTGCCTTGAGAAGAGCAGCGCGACCGCCACCAGCGCCAGCTTCCGGATCAGCAGCGCGACGCGCCAGGTGGTGAAACCGGCCCTGAAGTCTCCGTAGATCCTGCCGAACCGCTTGCGCACAGCATAGTTTGGGTTCGTCCGCGGGCTGTTGCCCTCGCCCCGCTCCCGCAGGACCTGGTCGGCGGTGATCTCCTTCTGGTACACGAACAGAATGAGCGCAAACACCACGGGCACGCCGGCGCCGTAGACGACGGTGCTTACGTAGGCCAGGGGCAGCACGCGGCCGTAGACGGGGCTCTCGTTCACGTCGCACACGATGCTGGGGTCGGCGTCGAGCACCCGCTCGCCCTCGCTGCCGTCGGGCCGTGCGATGGGGAAGCAGTCGAACCACTGGATGGAGGTGCGGCACACCGTGAGATACGCAAAGTACAGGATTGAAAAGGCGGCTCCCAGGATGATGTCGACGAGGGATGTGTCCTCGTCAGCTGGGGTCCCGGGGGGGGGCGGGTCCGGCTTCTCCTTCCGCTTGCGGCCGAAGAGCCCTCGCGACGACGACGCGCCCTTGGGCTTCGGCTGGTCCTTCTTGGCGGCTGCGGCGGCGCGCTTCCGGCCCAGGAACGACAGGGGGCTCGGCTCCGCGAGCGCCGATTGCCCGGCCGCCGAGTGCAGGCCGCCGGTGGCGTCGGCCGCAGCCTTGTCCCGCTTGCAGCCGCACGGCTTGCGAATGACGCGCCAAATCGCCTGGGTGATGCGCACCAGCGCCGCCGCCGACACCGCAGCCATCGTGAGGCCCAGGGGCAGGGCAACGATGAGGTAGAACTGGATCTCCGGAGACCAGTCGATGGCGCAAGACGGCGCCAGCAGCTGCAGGTTGAGGTTGGCCGAGCCGATGGTGCTCAAGACGATCTTGAACTCGACGGGCCAGCGGAAGCCCAGCGTGGCAAAGAGGGCGACGCTCTGCATGAAGTCCACGCCGACGCTGGCGCCGGAGAGGTTGATCTGCGACCGCTGCAGCAGGTACGCCATTCCGATGAGGATGACCACCACCACGCCGCCCACCAGCATGTAGAGCCAGCCGAGGTCGGGGCAGGGAACGCAGTCCGCCTCCAGCCTATAGAACCGGTCGTCGCAGACGCTGCACCGGTCCCCGGCGTAGCCCGCCGCGCACTGGGACTGCAGGGCCTGCTCGTTCAGCGCCTGCGAGGCAACCCACGCCTTGCTCACGGGCCCTCCCATGGGGAAGAGGCCCGTCAGGGCCGCCTCGCCGCCCGCCCACGCAGCGCGGATGGCTTCGAGCGCGGCCTTGACGGAGGGCACGTCCGAGAGATCCTTCGGACCAGAGGCCTCCTCCAGCTCCCGGACGCGGCGCAGGAGCCGCGCCGATGACGCAGCCGACCCGGAGCTCACCACGCCGCTGCCGAGCTGCATCTGGTCAAAGTCAAACCCGCCAGACGACGACACAAAGCCCTGACAGGCTGTCTCCGGGACGCACTGCGAGAAGCCGCTGCGGCCGCGCTTGAAGAAGCCGGGGAGCGGGAGCGGCTCCACGAATCCGCCAGGGCAGGCCGCGCCCTGAGGGCAGGGCCGGCAGAGCTCGCCCAGGCCGCCGTACCACTGCTCCGGGCAGAGGGTGAGCAGGCCGCGCATGTGGGACGCCGCGTCCGCCACCCGCACCATCAACACGCTGATGTCGACGGTGGCCGTTGGCCGCACATCGCACTGCAGGGACACGTCTGGCGCCGCCATGGTCTCGGCCGAGCACAGCCGCTTGAACCTGAGCGCAGGCCTTTCGCCGCTCACGCCCGAGCTGTCAGCAGCTGCTGCCCGCCAGGGGGCCACCAGCACATCGACAATCTCGCCGCCGCTGCCCAGGGCGTCCTCCCCGGCCTCCAGGTACCCGACTGCGGGGGCAGGCGGCGGGTCAAGCTGGGCCGTCTCAGAGAGCAGGCGGGCCCGCGCTGGCCCCACGCCGCTGGCCTCGAGGCCGCCGGCCTCCGCGTCCCCGCCGTCGTCGCTGCTGGGGGCCGGCGTCGGCGTGGCAGACTCGCCTCCAGTCGACGACGGCAGCGCCGCGAGAATGCCGGCCCCGTCGGCGGCGTCAGGCCTCATTGCAAAGGCCGTGCCGGCCGAGCTGCCCAGCACCGCGGGCCCGAAGCTCGAGCCCTGCACGGTGATGCTGGCGGGCCCCAGCGGGGTCTCGAGGCCCGCCGCTGAACCCGCCCTTGCGAAACCCCGCACGGTCAGCTGCACGCTGGGGGCGTCGTAGTCAAGCTGCACCGGCTCCGAAGCCAGGCCGCCCGCGGACACGAGCACGTCCACGCGACGCCCGATGCCGGGAGGCGCTGCGCACACCACGCGGCGGTGGTCGACGGTCCAACGAGCCGGGATGGGCGCAGTCGCTGCCACCCCCAGGCTCGCGAGCAGCGCAATGTCGGCCGCGGTCGTGCCGGCAGCAGGCGTCCCGTCATTGCCCGGCACGGCGGCCGATGCGAAGATTCGCCCAACACCGGATATGAGGTCCGGCTGCAGCTCCGCAAACAGGACGCGGCAGGGCATTCCCCCAACGGACACCTGGGGGGCGGCCGAGAAGGCTGTGCCCAGGATGTGGATGAGGAAGCCCCCGACAGCGGGGCGGAAACCGGCGTCGACGTCTGTGGTAAGCTTGCGCCCGCTCACGACCGAGGTGACGGCCGTGACCCAGTCGGCGGGGTCAACGCGAAGGGTGTCGACGTAGAGACCCGTGACAGCCGGCCTCTGGAAGTGAACCAGCCAGGGCGCCGTCGCGGACCGGACGCCGGTGTTAACCGTGACGTTGATATTGGAACCCAGGCCCTCGCCAACGCGGCATACGGCGTACGTGTGAGAGCTCTGCGAAGGCTCGGCGACGCAGGGCACCTGCTCGGTGGTGACGGACGTCGCTCCGGTGCCCGAGGTGACCTTGACCAGGCGGGAGAGCGTGATGGTGGGCGACGGGCCGAAGTTCTCGCCCCACACCACCAGGCTGACGCGGTCCCCGTCAGTGGGCATGGCGTAGAGCGCGGTGCCCGGTCCGTCGCCGTTGGCCAGGACGAGCCGCGCCGACCGGAGCTTCTGCTGGAACTCGGCCCCCAGCGACTCCAAGCCACCCCCGCCGGCTGCCAGCGCGGCTTCGGCTTGCGCAACCGTCTCCACCGCGGCGGCCAGCCTGCTCCGGGTGGCGTTCCCGTCCGGCGTGTCTGGAGAGATTCCCTCGGCGGGGAAGGGCCAGGTCGACAGCGACAGCGGAAACACCTCCGGCGGGGCGTACGCGAAGCCGCCCGCGGGAAGGGTCGCCGACTGCTCGCGCCGGACCTCAACCACGGGCGCCGCGCTCACGCCTGCGGGGGCAGAGCAAACCACCTTGGTGTCGTCCCAGTGCGAGACTGGGCAGTCCTTCCCGCCGACGCTGACGGTGCCCTGCCGCGCCAGGGGCGCAAGACCGGCCGGCGCAGGCACGGCCACGTTGAAGTCCTCCGGCAGGTCCCTGTCGCCGCCGTCCACCAGAGACAGCGTGAGCTCGAACCCGCCAGCGGTGGGCCCCGTGCCGGGCGTGGCGCGCACCACCTTGGGCGCAGCGAAGCCCACCAGGGCCGACGCCGACACGCCCGAGAGGCTGTTGGACACCACCCGCACGAAGAGGCCCTGCCCCCGGCCGCGCATGGTCCGGCACAGCACCTTGGTCGTCGAAGCGCAGAGCTGGTTGCGCTGGGCCTCGCCCACGGGTGCCAGGTCGAAGACCCCCTGCTCGATGCAGGGGTCCGGCGCCGGCCAGCGTGCGGCGGCCTGGCCGCGCGTCTGCACCAGACACGGCAGCGAGGCGATGACCGGCCGGTCGTCCGGCGCCAGGTTCTCGTTGGAGTTGTCCAGGTACAGAAACTCGACGCTGATCTGGCCCTCCTTGAAGATGTCTGTCCCCTCCACGGCGACGAACTGGCCCCCCATGGGAGCCAGCCGCGTTGCGTTGGTCACGGGGAGCACGCGCCGCGGCGAGGGGGCGCGCTTCAGCTCGCTGTAGCTGTAGGTGCGGGCGAGCGGCGGGAAGTCGAAGCCGCGGAAGCCAGGCTGGCCCTGGATGATGACTGACCCCGAGCGCCGCGTCGTCCAGCAAAACAGCCGCGTGTGGGAGTCGAGCGACTCTTCGACGCGGTGCGCCACGATGTACTTGCGGATGGCAGCCTTGTCCAGGACCGTGCAGTTGTCGCCGCCGACAGTGATTCGGAACACGGCGTGGTTGGAGCCCAGCGAGGACCCCTGCAGCTCCATCAGCACGGTGGCACTGGCCGTGGCGCCGGGGAGCGGGGGAGACGCTGCCACCGCTGACGCGTTGACGATGGAGTCCACGTCCAAGAGCGAGATACTCGGCGCGTCCACCCCCAGCGCGACGTCCGCCGTCTGCCCTCGGGCTGAGAGGCGCACGGGCACCGTCGAGATGGAGCCAGTGGTGCCCGGCAGCGCGGGAATGGTCACGCTGACCACGGCTTCGCCCCGCACGCCCACCACCGGCTGCATGGAGAAGGAGGTCACGTTCACGCCCAGCACCTCCACCGCCAGGAGCGACACGTCCGGCGGCGCGTTTCGCAGCACCACCGCCACCCCGGACGCCCCCTGGGTGGGCACTGTGAGCCTGTCCTTCAGGCTGGCCGACGGCGGGGCGTACGCCAGCGCCTGCTCCGTGCGCTGCGACTGCGCGCCAAGCACCGACACCTCTGCCCGCAGCCCCGTGCCCGCGCCCGGCACGGTCTGGCACAGGATCGCAGAGTGGGGCACCGTCATCCAGCAGAGCTCGGGGGAGGGCGACGCGGCCGCCGCCGACGAGCCGTCCTCCGTCTGCGAGCTGGTGTCGAACGGGTCGCCGCTCCAGGCAAACAGCGTCTGCTCCAGCGCCGTCTCGCCCGCGCCGGAGCCGCCGGAGGAGGACAGTGCCACGCGCGTGACAAAGGACATGTTTGGCCCGAGGTCGGACCCCTCCAGCACCACCCAATCGCCCCCGGCGGTGCTGAGCCGCGACTCCGACTCGGGCTTGGGGAAGGCGTCGAGCCTGTCAAAGGGGAAGCCTGGCGTGCCCGCAGCGGGGGCGACGTCGCCCGCCGCCGCGTCGAAGAGCCGGACGGACGTGAGCACCGGCGCCCCGTAGCTCGTCCTGGGAACCACGCTGCGCTGGCGGCCGATGATCACCTCCCAGGAGAGCTGCGCCCCGGCCCCCTGCGCCGTGTAGCACTCCAGCTCCTCGTGCGGCTTGGTCATGCGGCAGTGCGTGGCCTGGAAGACGCGGCCGGACGACAGCGGCGAGTAGGTGACCATCAGCGACGGGTCGCGGTCGACGTCGTCCGTGGGCCCCAGCTGCCGGCCCTGGATGCGAACGTTCTGGCCGCCCGCGGTGACGGCAGACTGGCTTCCGTTCCCCGCGAAGGAGGAAATCACCGGGGGACCGTACCGGATGCACGCTCGGAGACCGTCCACTGCGATGGCAGTGCAGTTGATGCTGGAGTTGACGGCAGGAACCCAGTCCCCGCCCGCGTCGCTCAGCGCCAGCCGCTCGACCTCGCGCAAGGAGCTGCTGGCGCTCCGCCGCGCCAGCACTGCCGCCTCGTCCAGGCCCCCCACCACGCTGCCCACACGCACAGTGGGCCTGTAGTCGCGCCCGATGCCCGGCGTTGTCTCGCACCGCAGCGACAGCTGAGAGCACTCGATCGTGCAGAGCTGCAGCGCGTGCTCGAAGCCGCTCGGGTTGGACACGCTCACGCTGGAAAGGGGCAGCAACACGCCGGCAGCGCGGTGCTCCAACGCCGACGCCCTTGGGGAGGGTGCCGCCGCTGGCGGCGCGGGCCAGGAGCCGGACCCCACAGCTCCTAGCGGCGTCATCGCGGCTGCGCTTGCAAAGGCCGCCACGGCCGCGCGCTGCGCCACGTACGCAGTCGCGACAAAGGCGGCGTGGTCGGCGGACGCGGACTTGAGCGACGGCGGGAGCAGGCCCAGCCCCCGACCGTGGACCCGCACCGCCTCGCCCCCCTGCGTGGAGAGCTCCCCGGGCGCGTCCATCCCCAAGATGGCAGGCGCTTGCACGAGCACGGGCGACCCGTCGCAGGGCGGCGCGAGCGGCGCGGAGGCGTCGAACCAGGCGAGGACCGCCTCCTCGAGCGTCGCTGCGCCGGAGACCACGGAGCGACAGCGGCACGCCGTGCCCTCGGGCAGGCCGGACGGGGGCGCCGCCGGGTCGCAGGGACTGCCGACGCCCGCAGGTGTCACTGCCGCGATGGTGGTCCCTGCAGGGGTGCCTCTGGCCGCCGCCTCGCTCGCGAACATGCTCGCGGCGGAGCTGGGCCCCGCCGCGGGCAGCGCTTCCAGCGAGCAGGCGCAGCTCGCCTCCTCGTTGAGGCTCATCTTGAACCCGGCAGCCTGGGCGAGCTGCCACGCCGGCGCGTCGGCGGCGGTGCCGACGGACCGCGAGCCGGGGGAGGTGCGGCAGACTGCAGACGACGCTGCCTCGGCCGCGTGCAAGGCGGGCTCCCCGTCGGCGGCGGGCACCCACTCCCACACCCTGCCGTCAGACGTTGCGGCGGCAACCCACACGTGGACGGCCGTCCCGGGGGCGATGGGGGCGTGGCTCGTGGACACGATCAGCATCGAGTCTCCGGGCAGCACCACTGAGCCGTTCCCGGACGCCCCGCCTGCCGAGACGGGTGTCACCGACACGGCGGCGTGGTCGCAGGCGGCGCCCGCGGCGCCCGGCGCCCTGCCCACGCACCAGCGCACGATGGTGTGGGTCACGGTCAGGGGCGGGGCCAGGCCCGTTGCGGCCACGTTGCTCGCGATGACTTCCCCCGCTGGCAGCTGGGCCGGCTGGAACAGCACCAGGAGCGAGCCAGGTGTGTGCTGCTCCACCCTGGCGTTGAGGGGCGCCGTGGCCAGCGTGCCCGTGACAGCGCGGGAGGCGTTGCTGGGCACCGACGACCCGTCGATGCTGGTGAGTCCGGCGCTCACGCGCACGGCCACGCCGAGGCGGCCGGCCTGCAGCGAGGCGACGAAGCTGGCGTTGAGCTCGGAGAGCGGGTGCGGCTCCGACACTGTCAGGGTGAGCACCGTGGACCGCGTGTTCCAGGCGGCCGAGAAGGCGCGCGCCGGCTGCACTGACCAGCTCAGCAAGTCGGCGAGGCCGGCCTGCGTGTCGATGGGAACGCGCTTCACGGGCTGGTCGAACCCCAAGACGATGCGGTCACCCTTGAGCGGGAAGGGCGCCCAGTCCGCGGCCAGGAGCGACCCGGAGGGCGTCGCTCGGGCCAGCCGCTGCCCCCTCGGGGCAGGCACGAGCGCGGCGATGGAGAACTTGGGCCGCGACGACTCTCCCCAGGTGCCGCCCACAACGAACTCCTGCTCGTCGTCCGCCGTGGTGGAGAGCCCTGACTCGTCCTTGATCGACCCCGGGAGCAGCCGCGCCCGCAGCGCCCCGATGCGGGTCGCGAACGGGTCCACCGTCTCTGGCACGGACAGCAGCGTCACGCGAAGGACCTTGCCTCCTTGCTCCCAGGAGCCTCGCAGCGGGGCGCCAATCTCGGGGTCGAAGCGGACCACGTGCGACAGCAGCTCCTGCGTGTCAACGGCCGTCTTGTTGGTCGCGCGGTCAAACGTGAAGATTACCACGTCGAGGTCGGAGATGCCCGGCGTCTTATCCGCCCCGTCGTCGTCGGCGACCACTGAGATGAGCTTGGGAGTGCACTTGGCCGCACCGGCCGGAGTGGTGGACTGCGGGTGGCAGCTCACGCACGTCTGGCCAGAGGTGGCCGCGACGGCTGAGGACGCGGTCTTCGGGTCGCACTTGATGCACTGGTCTGCCGACATTGCCTGGACGGCCGGCTGGAAGGTCCCCGGCCCGCACGCGCCCAAGCCGTTGTACGGCTTGGAGGGGTCCTCCAGCGTGCCGAGCTCGCAGTAGAACCCGGCGGGGCACGAGGTCTTGCTGCCCTCGCTGTCGCAGTAGAATCCGGCGGGGCACCGGCCGTCGCAGAACTCCGACGCGAGCCCCGTGCTCTCGGCCAGCAGCCCGGGCGCGCACGTGTACCGCACGCCCTCCTGGCAGTAGGATCCGGCGGGGCAGAGCGCCTCCGAGACATACACCGTGAAACCGCCCTTGCTCTGACTGACCCCGTAGTAGGCGATCGGGAGCGCGCGGACCGGCTGGCCGGAGCTGCCCGAGCCCTCGGGGCAGAAGACGGACGGGTCCACGCACGGCACCGCCTGGCTGGAGGAGGACCCCGCGGGGCAGCGGAAGCCCGCCTCACACTTGCCCATGCCCTTCTGGTTGGTCTCGCCGCGCCGGCTCGAGAAGTAGCCGGCCTGGACGGGGTTCTGGACGCCGTTCAAGCAGTACTGACCGGGGGTGCACTGCTCCTCGCCGATCATGAGCCCCGACTCGCTGGCCACGGCGCGGAAGCCGGACTGCGTCTGGAAGGCGCGGCCGCCGAAGCACCACGCCGTGGGATCGGTGCACTCGACGGCTGTGCGGTCGCCCACGCCCCCAGCGCTGCAGTCGTACCCGTTCGCGCATGGGCCGTTGCATGTCGCGGCCGACAGGCCGCGCTTGTCGCCAAAAACGCCTGCGGGGCACGACTGGGGCGCGGCCACCGAGGCGTCGCGGATGTACCCGCCGGGACAATAGGAGCCCAGCGGACACAGGTTGCACTTGGAAGTCGCGTCGTTGAAGAAGTACCCCGCCTCGCAAAAGCGCACGGAAATCTCGACGTGGCACAAAGGAACCTCCCACTCGTCTTTGTTGTGGCCGCAAAGGTCAGCTCTACTAAAAAATTGATTATCCAGGCCCCGCAAGTTCACAACGATGTAGCGCGCCGACTTGGCCTTGGTCATTGTTCGCCCGTCCGGCGGCCACGAAAAGGAGTCGCTGGGGCAACTCAAGCAGGTGCAGTCGTCGCACAACGAGCCGGTGTTGGCTTGACTGTCGACCCACACTGCCAAGCCAGCGTCCTTGGCGCAGTCACCGCTCGCTTGGCTGATTGGGGTTTCAGAGAATCGAACGCTGATCATAGCGAGCAAGCTCTGGCGGTCAAAGGCGCTGACGCTCTGATCAGCGAGGACCCGGACGTTTTCCACATCGTACACCCGCCCGAGGTCAATGGACAGCGCCCCGTCGTTGCCGCCTCGGACCCCAAGCACATCATATCCCCCAATGTTCCAGTCCATGCAAGTGTCCGGGTCGCCGTCTTTGGCGAGGGCAGCCTGCGCGGCTGGCGGCGCGTAGATGGTGACGACACTGTCCTGAAAGGCGATGAAGGTGGAGCCCACCCCCAGCTGGGCCTGCATGGCTGTCGAGAAGACGTCACGCGTGGTCGGGTTGACCACCTCGGGGGGGTCCGCCGCGCGGGCCACCGCGAGAAGGGCAGCAACAAACGCAATGGCACGCGTGGTCACACGAACGGCACGCGAACCATTCCCGAGACTGCGGCCGGCGCGGGAACGGCAAGGCGCCGCGCCAGAGGCGCTCTGGGAGCTGGCACACCAACAATCACCGCTGCTCTCGGGCGGGTCCGGAGCCCGAGCGAGCCGCATGCCGAGGCCAGAGGGCCGAGAGCAATGCGGCCTCGACTCGAGGTGCGGGGCTTGAAGCCCCTGCGCCCTGGCCGTCAGGCTCCAGCGGGCGGCCGGCGCGTCGGGGTCGCAGGCAAGGTCTGCCTCCCGTGAGCAGAGAGACACGCGAGGGCGGCGCCCAACCAGACCTCTAGCGCTGTGGTCACTGGGGGTGGTCGGAGTTGTTGCAGTCGGCCGCCGGCGCTACTCGCCTCTGCCGCAAGCCAAGCTGCGCGTCGCGCGCTTCGCGCGCACAACTACGTCTTGGGGAGGAAGGGACGCTTTCGGCGAGGGCCGAAGAGGGCATTCTCCGCCCAAGGTTGCCCCGGTAGTCTCAGAAGGCCCGCAAGACGTGCATTGCCAAGGCAACATTGCAGCCCGAGTGCTTGCCTTCGGAACCGATCCCAAACGCAACTGCCCGCGCCCCGCACGTGTGCTCGAAAGGCCCGCGCGGCGGAGAAGCGCGCCCATTCGGTAGAACAGCGAGCACCAGGGGTGTTGCTGCTGCTACTGCTGCTGCTGCTGCTGCTGCTGCTGCTGTTGGTACTTTGGCGGCGGGTGCTGTCCGCGCTGCGCGCTGAGGCCCGCCTGCAAGCCGCAGCTCGGCCGAGGCCGGGCCCCAACGCAGCCTCGCGCCGCCAGGGCCACACAGTTTCACGGCAATGAGAAAGCAAGCGTTCACTCAAAACTCTGCCTCGGCGGCTTGCGGCATCTCCACAGCCAGGGACACGAGCGGCTTGCTCTGGCTGCCCTCGCCCGCGGGACTGGCGCGCACCGCGTTGCGCAGCAAGCCCGGCTCGAAATCGCAATCGAGCGGGGGCAGGACCGAGAGGCGCACGCGGGCCTTGGGAGCGCCTGCGGGGTCCACGCACCGCAACGGCACTGCCAGCACCACAGGCGCGCGCGGGGCCATCGCCGGCAGCAGCTGAAGCCGTGAGCCCGCGCCCGCCGAGGCCGCGCCCACCAGCTCGTACTGCGCGGGGTCGCACTCCACCAGCAGCCGCGCCCCTGACGCGGTCATCGGCAGCGCCGACGTCAGAGTCACGACGATGGAGAACCCGGGCCCGACCCCCTGCACTTCGGCGGAGATGCGCAGCGCAGCCGCTGCCACGGCCGACCGGCGGGAGTCCCCCGCCTGCGCCGGGAGACCTGACGGGTCGAACAGGGCCGCCACCGCGCACGACGGGTCCGAGGCGTCGGGCCCCACCCCCGAGGCCACGATCTTCACATACTCCCGAAGCACGGACAGGTGAAGCCTCTTCCTGTCGCGCTGGAAGCTTCGCCACATCACCGCCCCGTCCGCGCGCTCCCGGTGAACGTTCTGCACGTGGAGGCGCGTCCGCTTCGGCAGAGCCATCGGCTCGTCCTGCTCCACGGGCGGGGCGCTCGACGCCGCTGTCGCAGCCTCCAGCCTCGCGCGACGAGGCAGAACCCGCACGCGCACCGACCCCAGCGAGTGCGCCGTGATGAGGCACCGGCTCTCCCGGCCGAAGGGCCCGAAGACCATGGCCGACGTCTGCGACCCCGAGTCGGGGTCAGCAGAGCCGTCGACGTCGGTGGCGCCGGTGGAGTGGATGAGCGAGCCGCCGACGTACAGCCGCACCTCCCCGTTGGTGAGCGCCACGGCCAGCGCCTCGCTGGACACGTAGGGGTCGACCACTCGGCAGAGAGCGACGGTGGGGGCGGGCGGCTCCGTCGTCCAGAGAAGCTTCCCCTTGGGGCTCCAGCAGAAGAGTCTCCCGTCCATGGCGGCGGCCACCACGGCGCTCTCCATGGCGGTGCTGTCGGTGATGGGCACGCCGGCCCGCATGACCGTGCTGGTCAGGCGCTTATTCCGCACGGTTCTGATTTCCCCGTGCCGCGTCTGCACGACCAGCCTGCTCTCCACCTCCCACAGGCCCGTGGCGTGCACCGCGGCTGGGACCGCGCCCCCGGGCATGCGGAACTTGGCGTCGATCTGCGTGCCCGCCGCCGTCAGCACAATCACGTCGCCCGCCTCCGTGCCAAGCACGAGCTGGCTCTGCGCGCGCTCGTCGCTCGATGACCGCCGGATCGCGGTCATGCAGGTGACCACGGACATGCGCTTGAGCTCGCGGGCCTCCGACCGGTGCTCTTCCATGTAGAGCCGCAGGTTCGACTCCGGGTGTCGATCCAGCGCCAGCAGCTCGGCGCTGGTGATGGACAGCGACGCGCCCTCCTCGTCCCGCAGCCGGGTCAGCCCCTCGTACAGCGCCTCTGCGACAAGGACGCGGAGGGGTGAGGGGAACGCGAGCGAGCAAGGCAGGGACGGGTGGGACGGAATCCCCCATCGCGCAAGGCCCACACTCGAGCGGGCGCTCGAGCAACGGCACCCTCACCTGGCGACTCCTCTCCGTCCAGCGCCGAGCGCCACAGCTCCAGCTCCTCGCCGTGCACGGGAAGCTGGGGCAGCGCAAACTTGAAGAACGGCCGCATGTTGCGGTACACGAAGACGCTGGACCCGCAAGCGACCGCGAGCGCGGGCACGCGCGCAGCGCGGGAGTCAGGGTAGAACACGGCAAGCGCGGACGGCTCGCCGAGAATGTTCATGACCTTGGTGACGGCCCCGGTGCGGCCGTCCAGGACGCGAAGCTTGGCGTCGGGGCACGCGGCGACCACTTGCGACGTCCCGTCCCCCTGCAGGTCGCAGGAGGCCATGCAGTGCGGCCGGATGCCTTCAACGCCGGCCAGCGGGTTGCGCAGCGCCTCGATCCACCGCCACGAGTCCTCGCTGGCGCCTCCCACAGCTCCGTGGCCGGTGGCGGCAGCCGCTGACGAGCGCGACGAGGCGGCCATGCCTCACAGGCCCGCGCCGGCGGCGCAGCTGCGCGAGAGCAACGGCCCGAGAGGGAGCGACGGGCTGCCGGCTGGTCGGCCGGTTGCCGTGTGAGCCGCAACAGAGGGTGCGACGGGTCGAGACGGGTCCCCACCGGCCTCGGTGGCTGCCTAGCGGGCTGCGCGGCGTGCCCGTCGCCCTCGGGCGCGCGGCTGGCCGGCCGAGAGCGACCGCCAGCGCCTCGATCGAGCAAAGGCCGCGCTCTGCCGACCACTGCCAAGGCTTCCTCGCCCTCCGCCGCGCGCCGCCGCCCACACCGGCGGGCGCCGCCGTCTCCCGGCCAGACTGCGCCAAACGCCCATGAGGGACACCGTTGCGGTCCTGGTGGCAGCAGCCGCAGGCTGCCTCCTGGCGGCCTCGCCCGCGGCGGCTACGTGCTCGTTCACTGCGGACAGCGCAAACGGAGTCCCCTACTACAAAATTCACGAGCCCGAGCCGGTGAGGGCCGCGTTTCTTGCCGGCTGGCCGCACGCCGCGCATGGAGCGCAGCGGCTGGCCTCCTGCCTCCGGAGCCACGCCCGGCTGCGGGGCGCGCAGCCTCTCGGTTGGCTCTGTGCCCCGCTGAGCAAGTGCAACCTCGCGCCTCGTCTCCGCGCCCGCGAGGCGCGACCGCGCCGCTCGTCCCCGCCCTGCGCCCCATCCCGCCCCGCAGATCCCCGGAAAGTCCCCTGGGATGCCTCTCATGATGAACCCCTGCCCCGAGTACACGGACAACGCGTGCTGCAACCCTGACCAGTACTTGGCCTTGGGAGTGCAGCTGTTGACAAGCGCCGCCGCCTTCTCCAAGCCCGACTCGGGCGGATGCCCGGCCTGCGGGGAGAACCTGCGCCAGCTGTGGTGCGGCTTGACGTGCCACCCGAACCAGAGCCTGTGGGTCAGCCCCTCGAGGCACCACGAGATGCAGGACGGCTACGAGGTGATGCCCGCCAATGTTTCCCTCGGCTCCGCGTTCGGGTGCGGCATGTTCGACAGCTGCAAGGACACCCAGAGCGCGCAGCAGGACAAGGCCTTGTCCACGGGCCTGTTTGCGTTCCTCAACTACATGGGCCGCGACCAGGGCAAGAGCCACGGGGTGTGGTACACGTTCACGTTCTTCGACGGGATGCCCCCCCACGTCCACGACGCCGCGCCGCCTCAGGACGCCGAGGTCGTCGTTGCGGCAGATGGCCTTGCAACCGAGTCAGGTCTGGTGGAAGGCATGGGCGAGCACGGGCCGGTGGTGGGCCGCAACTGGACTGAGTCCTTCTACGCCCCGCCGGTGCAGTACTGCTGCAGCTACAACGCGTCCATTTACGCGCTCAACACCGGGGGCGAGGTTCCTCCCAACGGCGTGCCCCCCTCCGGGAACCTCAGCTCCCCCTGCGCGTCCTGCGAGAACAGCTGCGCGCAAAAGACATGCCCTGCTGGCACCTCGTCCGGCCAGAGCATCGACATCAAGGCGCTCTCTGCACCCCTCTTTGGCGCGTGGTACGGCTTCGAGGGCGTCACCGTGGCGGCCCTGTACGGCTCCATCGCCTTCCTCACTGCAGTCGTGGCCGTCGTCAACTGCCGGTCTGCCAAGCAGTCCGAGTAGTCTCCGGCGCACTGGACGATGCCCGCACACCCGCAACTGCGGCCGATGTGTGGCTGGCCGCGCGTGCGCCGTGACGCGGAATGCTGCGGCCTTCCTTTTCCCGTGTGTGCATCAGCCCGTTTGAAATCGAGTCTCGTTCGTTTGAAGGACCACCATTCGCTGTGCACACCGTGGCCGCACCGCGGGCCGCACACGCGCTTGGACGCACTTTGCGTATTTGTGTGTGTGTGTGTGTGTCTCTCTCTCTCTCTCTCTCTCTCTCTCCCTTTCTCTGCCCTTTGCCCTCGTCTCTGAAGCGGTAGTTTCCGCGCGCGGGCATGGCCCCTCGTCCGCAGCACCAGCGGCTGCTCGCGGCGGCGGACATGCACTGGTCGCATTGCTGCCTGGAGAGCACTCTGGCACCGAGCAAGGCTGCTCGCATCAGCGCTTCCACAGGACCAGGCCGCGACGGCGAAACCATCGCCGGTAGCTCCGGGCGTCTTCGAGCACATTTCTGCTCGTCGAGGGCATGCAGCAGTTTGCGGCTGAGCGGCCATTCTGCAAATCTTGCCAGGGGGGACAGCACAAGGATGCGGCTCGCGAAACTGCAGCAATGGAAGCCACTACGGGCATGGCGGAACCGCAGCCCCGCCGTCGCTCCCCTCCTCTGCCGCCTGCACTGTGGCAGCAGCTCGACTTGAAACCTGGGATGCAACGGCCACTCTGGCTCCATCCCTCCCCAATCACGGCCTTGCGCCTGCCCGGAGAGCCATCGCAGTGCAAACCTGCGTGCCTCGGTGCCACGACACATTCGTCTGGCGCGCAGGGACTCTCTCGCCGCTCACGTTGTCAAGAACCGTATGGTCGGCTCCACGGTCAAGCAGCTGCAGCACCACATCGACGCTGTTTTTTGAGCCGGCCATCATCAGAGGAGTTTGTCCATACTGCGCAGACATCGAGACCGAACCAGCAGGAACCAGCTCAACCTCGACAAGTGGCCCGTTGCTTCGGAGCGCCCGGCGAACCCAACGTAGCCGGGACACGAGGTGCTTCGCCGTCGAGCACCATCCGCAAATCTTACGCTGTCCTGGACCTCCAGGTCAGCGCCGTGATCAAGCAGCAGGCCAGCAGTCGCGGCGTCGCGCAGCCCTGCCGCCAAACTCAGAGCAGACCGAAGCTTCTGCGGACCCGAAACGGAACAGGTGCGTAAATTGGTAGCCACAAGTGCCAGCATACGGAACTACAACGTCCGCACCCTTTTGGCCCCCGCCCAATGAGAGCGCGCGCCTCGACCTCGTTGCCGATCGCTGCTTTGAGCTCATCGCGCTGCGCACACTTCCGCAGCCAGACTTTGAAGGCAGCTTCCGCCTGCTCTTCCCTGTCGCAACAGCTGCACAACTCGAGTCAAGAACGGTGGGATCTCGGCTCACCTTAGTCCTGGCTTCGACGTTGGCGCCGCGATCGAGCAGCAAAGCGGCAGCCTCCACATGGCCCTGACTTGCCGCCGCGATGAGCGCCGTCCAGCCGTTCTGCGCAACCAGAGACGTGGCCACAGGGCAGTGGCTGGAACGCATCGCACGTGCCGTGGCGTTCCGGCACTGCGTCACGTCACGGTCTGCTGCCACAGCCGGAATGGGGTAGGCAGCAAGCCTGAGAGCCGCCCGACGCTTTGCTGGCAAGTTCAGGCTCGGGCATCAGCTCTTGGCACTCGCCGGCGCCGTGACCAACCTTGTCCTTGGCCTCCAGGTCGGCGCCGCGGTCCAGGAGCACGCGCATGGTCTCGGTTTTGCCCTTTGCCGCAGCGAGGGCCAGAGCCGTCGGGTTGGACTGCAACGGACAGGCATGTCGCATGGTTCATCCAAAGGGGCAAGGAGTCGCTTGGGTGGTCCTTCGTCAGTTCACACGTGCGCAGTCGACTTTGCCGAGTCGTGATTGCGGCTGCTCCAGCACTCTGATGGGGGCTGGGGTCAGTGCGAGCACGATTCTTGCGTGCGATCTGGCCAGCGCCACGCGCCATGCAGCATGTTAGGCAAAAGCGCAGCCCGTCTGACTTGGCCACTGGCCTCTGCGTCGGCGCCATGGTCCAGCAGTGTCGTCACAACGTCGGTTTGTCCGTACATGGCCGCCCACGAAAGCGCCGGCTTGCCACGCTGCGCCGAAGCCACCAAGAATGGAGAGAGGACAGGCAAATCGTCTCGTGTGTCGTGAATGGCACTCGTGGCCTCGCGCCGCCCATGCCTAGGCATCGCGGAGCCTCAAAACGCTCTCGGCGGCAGCTGTTGAGTCACGCACCGGGAGCGGCCAGTGCACATCTGCTCCCGAGTCGAGCAGCTCCTTAACCTTGGGCACATCCCCATCGACAGCGGCCTGCAGCAAGGCAGCCCCAAGCTCCCGAGCGCTCGCGCTCCCGCCCGCCATTTCTGCTCCGATTCGCTGCGAGTGGAGTCGGCGCGCGGCGGCTTTTTGCTTGCGAGCGTGCAAATACTGGGCGGAGGAACCGTCCCAAGCAGTTGCCCCGCGAGCGCCACACGTCGCTCCCACGCAGAGAAGAGGCACCTCAAACACACATCACAAGAAGCCACCGCGCCAGTTCACGTCGCGCTCGGCGCCACAGGGGAGGCGCGACACGGTGCTCCCACGCAGCCTAGGCCACGCCGGACGGCTGCGGCGCCGAGCGCGCATCGGAGGCCGGCGAAAAGAGGGCCCGACGCACGGTTGCGCCCCACCGGACGGCTCTGCCACGCACTGGGGCACTGGGCCCCTCCTGCTCAGGAGACGGCGGGGCCGCCCAGTCGGACGAGACTGCGGACGGGCGGTTGGCGGTGTGGGCAGACGCGCGTCCCCACCGATTGGCGTCCCCGGCCGGCAGCACCGTAGCTGCCTCGACGGAGGGCGACGGCCTCCCGCGGGACGCGGTGGTCCGGCCCGTGGCCAGGGCCCTCGGGGCGGCAACCGTGCTCATGGTCCGAGCTGCGGTCGCCGACCCGCTCACGGCATCTCCAGGCGTTCGGACGGGCCGCACCGAGGCCATGACGCTCAGCACCCGGGCGGTGAACGCCTCTGACTCGAGACCCCCCGTGGAGAGAGCGAATTCGGCGCCGGGTTCGCCCTGGGCGCTCGGCTCTGGCCGGGAGAGGCCGCCGCTGCCGCTGCCGCTGCCGCTGCCGCTGCCGCTGCCGCTGCCGCTGCCGCTGCCGCTGCCGCTGCCGGTGGCTACGGCTGGGCGACGGGCTGCCTCGCTCGCTCCATGCATTCCCCTCTCGGAGGGGTCCGCCTCCGCCGGCAGGGGCTCGAAGAAGTCGTCCACGCTGCGGCCCACCGCCCCATAGGCGCTGTCTAGTGGGCCCTGGCGCTCGGGGCTGTGGTCCGACCGGCGGGCAGGGGTCGGCGAGCGCTTGGACTCGGGTGACCTTGCAAAGAGGGCTCTGCTGAGCGAGCGGACGTCGCCCCTCCAGCCGCCGTCCTCGTCGGCACCGGCCTCGTCCGAGTCCTCCAGGGTGGTTGAGAGGCCTCCGGCGGCCGCCGCGGCCACGGGTCTTCCCGCGCGAGACCGCGAGGCCGCGCCGCTGGACCGCGGGTTCTGGCCCTCCGCCGCCATCCGCTCCGCGGCGCTGTAGGCCGCGCTGAGAACGGAGGCGCGCATAGGGGCGTCGCGCACCCCCGCCCGGTACGGCGTCCACTCGAGAGGCAGCGCGGCGGACACCGGGCCCGCGGCCTCGAGCGAGCGGAGGAGGGCTTCTCCGGCAGGCGCCGCGGAGGGGCCGCGGCGGCGAGCGCGACGAGGAGAGCCGCCCGGGGACCGGGCTGCCGCGCCGGGCGCGCCGCCCTCCTGCTCGGACGTGGAGGGGCTTGCAGGGGCGGGCTGCGATCGCGAGCGCGGCTGGGCGGGGCGGGCCGGCAGCGCTCGAGACGGGGGTCCAGGCCGCCCTGCGCGGGCCGGGTGGGCGGGGCCTCGCGAGGCGCCCTGCTCTGCCGCGGCCGGGTGGGCGCCGGCGAGCCTCGCTTGCCCGGCCGCCGCTGCGTCGGTAGCTGCTGGCGCTGCGGCACCGGAGGCGGCCGAGCGCCGCTGAATGACAGGGATGCGCGACGGCGGAGCTCCCGCCGCCGCCTCGCGCCTCCGGCGCTGCTCCCGCAGCCGGGACGCCGCGTCCGCCTCTGCAGCCGCCAGGTCTGGGTTGTCGCGGGGCACCTGCCCGTGCGGGCCCGCAGTCCCCTTCGGGGGCTGACTGCTCTGCCGCTCCTGCTGCCGCCATCGCGGAGAGGTTTGGCCCGACGAGCTGGGTTCGTCGCCAGTCTCGGAAGCAGAGCTCCACTCCAGGCGCCGCACCAGCGGGGGGCTTGCCGCGGCAGGGCGGGCGCCAGAACGCGCAGGGCGACGGGCAGAGCGGCGGCCGGCGGCGGCGCCGCCATTGCCTGACGCCAAGGGCTGGCCCTCGCGCTCCGCCCCTCGGCGGGGCGCGTCGTCGCGCTCGTCGTGAAGGCGGCCCCGCCCCTCTGCCAGCACGGCATCCCCCTCAGCGAGGAGCCTGTCCACGTCCCGCACAGAGGCCGGGAGCGCTCGCTCCGTCGCGTCGCCGCCCCAGCCCGCGGCGGCGTGCGCCTCCCCCCGAGACGACAGGCTGCTTGCGGAAGGAGGACGGCCGGGCGACGCTGCGGCACCGAGAGCCTCTGCATCGAGCTCCGGCTCCGGTTCCGGTTCCGGGGCCGGGGCCGGGGTCGGAGCGGCAACGGCGTTGCGAGGCCGCCGCCGCGTCACATGCACGGTGCGAGGGGCCTGTCGACCGGCGCCGACGCCGGCGCCGGCGGAGCGGGCGCGGCGGTCGGAAGGATACTTGCCCGTGGTGGCAGGCGCCGCTTGACGGGCACGGCGGCCGCTGCCACTGCTGCTCCCGCTTCGCCTGGCTGCAGACGACACTGCCGAGCGGGTTCGCACGGAGCGGGGCGTCGTCCCCGCTGAGAGCCTGCCGGGGACCCGCGAGGCGGAGGCGCCGTCCCCGGCCGCCTTGCACACAAGGCTGTGGATACGGAAGTCGTCCTCGTGGCTGAACGCCTTGCCGCAGTGCTCACAGTCCGGCACCCGGCGGTAGAGCTCCGCGGGGTGGGACCTGAGGCGGTGCTGCTGGGAGGAGAAGGCTGCGCGGCGCTCGCCGAAGACGCTGCGGCACACACGCGCGTGAGGCGCGAGACGGCCCGGGGCGAAGCAGCGGCCGCAGTCCGGGCACTGCTCGTGAGAGGGATCCTGGCCTGCGGCGTCGGCGTCGCGGTCTGCGGGCTGCGGCGGCTCCGAGGCGGCGCTGGCGCTCCAGTCCTCCGGCCTGGCCGCCCTGCCCAAGGCTCTGCCCAATGCTCTGCCGTCGTGCGTGCCACCGAGCTGGCGCTGGGGCCGCGCCGCTCTCACCGTGGACCGCCCCGCTTGCGGCCGCGGGGCGGTCGCGGCCGCCGCGGCCGCGGCCTCCGCCTCCTCCTCAGCCCACAGGTCCCGGCCTGCCATGCCGCCCCGGACGAAGGCTGCCTCCTCGCCGGAGGGCCTCGCGTCACCGGTGGCGCCGACAGCAGCGGCCGCCCCGGCAGCGGCCGTGTCCGCGGCTGCGAGTCCGGCGCCGCCGGCTGGTTTGCCTGAAGCGCCGCGCACAGCCCTGCGCTGGCTGGGGGTCGCCCTGCGCGCACGGCGGCGAACCACGGCTTCGCGCGGCCAGCTCGGCTCCTCCTCAGCGCCGCCATCCGGCCCTCCCCGGGAATCGCCGCACTGTTCGGCCGCTCTGCTGGGCGCTGCCGCGTGTGCCGTCACAGTCGCGGTGGCCCTCGGCCCGGGCGCCGCCAACCCGCCCTCTGCGTAGCGGCCCTCTTCGCCCCCGTCGTAGTCAGTGCCCCCATCAGGGCTGAGCTCTGCACGGGCGTCCATCAAGGCAGCGTCGGCCGCAGCCAGCGCCTCGGCCGCCGACCGGCTTGTGGTCGGAGCACCCCCCTGGCGGGGCGACTGGGGAGCGGCTGCGTCAGACGCACGCCCGGCGGCGGCAACATCGTCTGCGGCACGGGCGGTGGCGGGCTCGGTCGACGCTGCAGGCTGGTGCGCGCCGGACGGCTCTGCTGCGGCGGTGGGCGCTGCCTCGGGCGGCGGCGGCGCGAAGGCGAGCACGATCCCCATGGCGCGCGCGGCGTCCGCGGCAGAGCCGTTCATCCTGCCGTCGGCGAGCTTGTGCTTCACCTGGGCAGGGTCCACCGTGGGGGGCAGCGCCCAGGCGGAGCGGCGGGTGGGGCGGTGGTAGAAGTAGAGGCGCGAGCCGCCCGGGGAGGCTGCGCTGCGCCAATGGGAGGGGTCGCTGTCGGGGCGCTGCGGCGGCGGGGCGCGGACTGCGGCCGGAAGCGCTCCAGAAGGGCCGGCAGCGGCGGTCGCTGCGTCGGGGCTGGCTGCTGCGGCGGCCCCAGCGGCTGTAGTTGCTTTGCCGGCAGCGGAGGAGGATGCCGACGGGGAGGACGAGAGCCTGGCAGCGGTGGCACCGGCATTGGCAGTGGCGGCCGCCGCACTGGTCCGGGCGGACGTCTCGCCGGCCGCGGAACGCGCAGTTCCGCTGTGCGCCGCTTGCCGATCCTGCCGGACCAGCGGGTCAGAGGCGGAGCATTGGCGCGCCGGCGACGTGCTCCCTTGGGCTGCGGCGACGTGCGCACGACGCGCGGCAGGCTGAGGGGACGGCGCCGCGCCGCTGACCACAGCATGGCCTGGCCTGGAGAGGGGGCGGTCCGGGGTGGTGCGAGTGCCGTTGGCCGCGTGGGTGCCTGCGTGCGGGGGAGCAGAGGGGGGCGCCGCCCCGTCGGCCTGGGGCGTCGCGGCCGTGGGCGGGCGGAACGAGGCTCTGCTGCCTGGCGTGCCGAGGCGGCTTCCGGCTCTGCCAGTTCGGCGAGACGGTGTAGAAGCGACCGCAACGCCGGCACCGGCAGAGGCCGCGGCGACAGCGCCTGCTGCCGCCACTGCGCCTGCGCTTGTGGGCTGAGTCAGCCCCAGGGCAGCGGCGGCCGGGCTCCGCGGCGTCACGAAGGCCGTCGACGAGCTCGACGACGTGTCCCCAGCACTGGCAGGGCCCGGCCCTGTCGCCATCGCCGTGGGTCTTGCCGCCGGCCGGCGCTCGCCGGCGGGGCTGGCCACCGCTGAGGCGGGGAGTCCTGCCCGCGCGGCCAGCCCGTCGCCTCCCCAAGCGCCAGCCCAGCCGTCGGCCATACTTTCTGCCGACTCCTCCGCAGTTGCGTAGTCTGACGCAGAGTCGCTCCGCGAGCTGCACTGCTGCTGCTGCTGTTGCTGTTGCTGCTGCCGCTGATGCTGATGCTGCTGGTGCAGCTGATGCTGCTGGTGCGGCTGGTGGTGGTGGTGGTGGTGATCCTGGGCTGCTGTCGCAGAGCGCTGGACGGGCCTCCCTGAGCGGTCGAGGAGGGGGCCGTGCCTGTGGTGCTGCGCCGTGGTGGCGGGGGCTCCGAGCGAGTGCCTCGCTGCGTCTGCTGCTGCCGCGAGCACCACGGGCTGGGACGGGTCGTGTCGGTGGCGGCGGCTGAGGTCCGCTGCCGAGGAGCGGGAGTCGTCTCCCGAGCAGTCGATGCCGTGGCGAGCCGCGTCGCCAGACACGCCGTGGTCGTGGTCGATGTCGCCCTCAGTCATGTCGTCCTCGTCGTCCACCGCGGAGGAAGACCTCGCCAGCCGCAGGAGCGACGCCTCCTCCTCCTCCCGCGCCGCCGCGCTGCTGCCGCCCGGCACGTCGCTCGGGGGCAGCCTGGGCGCCTGCCTGCGAGCGGGAGGCAGCGGCGACCCCCAGGCCTCGCCCTCGGGCGTGGGCACACGGGCTGAGCTGGGAGTGCGGCTGCTGCGCCGCTCAACCGCCGCCATGGCGCTGCGCACACGCGCCGCAGTGCTCTGGCCAGCGGCGGCGGCGTCTGCGCCCGCAGCCTGCGCTTCGCGAAGCGCCTGGGCCGCCGCGCTCCTCAGAGCCGCCTGGGCAAGCTGCTGCTGCTCGGCGGTCGGCCGGGCGACGGAAGCAGCTGCAGGGAGAGCCGCCGCCCCTCGGGCAGCGCGCGCCTCCCCGTCCCCGTCTTCGTCCTCGTCCTCGTCCTCGTCCTCGTCCTCGTCGTAGTCTGAGGATGCGAGCAGCACTGCGGCCATGCCCATGCCGGGCGACAGGCCCAGCTGGAAGGCGCGGCCGACGCCGCCGCTGCTGGTGGCAGTGGCCGCAACGGCGCCGTGGCGCTGGGCGAGCGGAGCCAGGGTGGATGCCGCGGCCGAGGCATGCGTGCCTGCCCCCCCCGCCTCGCCTGCAGGGCTTGGCAGCCCGTCAGAGCCGGCCGGGGAAGCGCTCACGTGAACCCTGCGCACAGGGCCTGCGACCGAGGGTGCGTCTGGGGAGCGCGTGACTGCCGCGGCCACCAGCCCCTCCGGCGGCGCCCTGCCAGTCTGGCCCTGTCCGTCCCGGTGCCCAGCATGCGCAAGGCGGGGGAGGCCGCGCGCGGACTCCAGGCCGGGGGAAGAAGGAACGCCGTCGCTCGCTGTTGTGTCGCCCAGAATTCCGCCGTCGTCCAAGTCGTCCTCGCCTTGCGAGTCGGCCGCCCCGCCGGACTCGCTAAAGGCGCTGCTCGCACTCCCGGCGGCGCGCCGCGGCCGGTCGCTTGCGTCGCTTGCCTGAACAGACACACGGGCGGCTGCCGTCGCAGGGGTGCCAAACACAGCCTCCGCGGTGAACCTGGGCTTCGAGCTGGCGCCGGGCGCAAAGTCGTCAGCGCCGCCTGCGACAGCAGCAGTCGCCTGGCCCGAGCCCAGCGCTCCTGCAGCGCGGGGCGCGCGTCGAACGGGCGAGCACTTGGCTTCCTCCACTGCCGAGGACGAGTCGTCCGCATCCGGCGCCGCGGCGTCGAGGGCGAGCTCGAAACGCTCTTGGCGGCGAGCGACCACGGCTCGAGCAGGCGGCCGAACCACTGGCGGCCCGTCCGGCGTGTGCTCAAAGCCCTCGCACGCCGGCAGGGCCTTGGCCTGCGATGCCGTCGCTGCTGGCATGGTCGCCGTGCCCGCGGCGAGCGCCCGCTCGGCCTTGAGACGAAGCCTGGCCCGCATGTGGATGCGCTGCGAGTCCGCGGGCGTCCTGCTCGACGGCGCCGCGGCGTAGGGCGACGCCACCTGGACGTGGCCGCGGCCAGGGCGCGACTTGGTCACCGACTCGGCGGCCTGCAGGGCCTCCTCGACCGCCGAGGCGATGCTCGAGTCGAGCGGGTACGACATGCGCATCGGGTGGCCTGCCTGCGGAACGCCCGCCGCGCCCATCATTGAGTGCACGTACGGCTGCCACGGCTCCGCCATGGCGCTCGCGGGCGCAGCTCTGCGGGAGAACGGTGCTGGGAAGACGCCCCGGAGCCGGCTGCCGTGGGCGCGAGCAGCAAACGGCGGGCCGCCAGTCGCAAATCCCGAGGTGCCCTCGGCCACTCGCCTGACCATTCAAACGCAGGGCAACCCGCGCCGAATGTTAGCCAGATCTGCAATATTGGACCGTGTGTCCGCTCTGCAAGTGTGGTGCAATCCGCCGCCGACCGGGCCGCTGAGCGGCGTCGCGGGCGCACACAGTCCGGCCCGATCAGGGAAGCGGCGCGGAAATGCGGGCAGTGCAGGCCAAGCGCGCTGCCGTCGCGCCGGCCCTCTTGCGTCCGGCCGCGAAGTTCAGCGACCCCGCCAAGGGCGCGCTTGGGGACGCTACCGCCTTCCCTGGGTGGAACGAGGCGGCAACTGCGTTCGCTCTTCGGTTTTCCCTTGGTGGGCCCGTCGGCTGGCGGCGGACCTCCGGCCTCGCGGCGGCCTCCGCGCCGGCAAAGGGCAAGGCTGCTCGTGCCGAGCGTGTTTCCAACCCCGCGGCCGCCGCCGAGAAGTCCTCCAAGAAGCCCGCCAAGGCGCCAGGTGCAGCGGCGGCCTCTGACAGCAAGCCCGCCGCTGCTGCGGCTGCCGCTGCGTCGTCCCCCAAGCCTGCGGCGGACGAGCCGGCGGAGGACCCGGCGCTGTTCAAGCGGCTTCTCGCGATGGTGGAGGCCGCAGGGGTGCGCCACGAGCGTCTCACACACGCGCCTACGCGCACATCCGCCGAGTCGGCCGCCGTTCGCGGCGTGGAGGTGAGCACGGGGGCCAAGGCGATGATGTTCAAGACCAACCTCAAGGGCGCCAAGGCCGAGGCCGCAGAGAGGGAGGGTGCCCCGACCCACTACCTGGTCGTCTTGTCCGCCTCAAGGCAGCTAGACCTCAAGGCCGTTCGCAAGATCACGGGAAAGTCTTCCAAGATGGCGTCCCCCTCCGAGGTGTTCGAGGTGTCCGGCGCCGTGCCGGGCGCCGTGCCCCCCGTCGGCTCGGCATTCACCGGCGGCAGGGTGCAGACCCTCATTGACCAGTCGCTGATCGACCAGGGGCCCACCGTCAACTTCAACTGCGGCCTCCGCTCCGAGAGCCTCTGCCACGTGCCGGTGGAGGACCTGCTGCGGCTCGAGCCCACGCACCGCGTTGTCGACGTTGCAGTGAAGGAGTGACGCCGTGATCTACCGAGCGTGCGCCCCGTGCAGCGCTGGCGGCATGCACCGCTTCCGTGGGGCAGCGGCCTGTCGTCTCTTGCCTGTGCAGTAGCTGCGCCGGTTGCTTGTGCCAGTTGCAGCAGCGCGCTGCCAAAGGGCTTCACGCAGACGCCTCGCTTGCAGAGCTTCACGCCCACACCCACACCCGCACAGCGAGGATGCGCACGCACAGACGCACAGTCGGGTAACCGGCCCCCTGCCCGCACTGGCTTGTGTGTGTACGCAGTAGGGACGGGAGCAGGTGCGTGCGCTGAAAGGGAGGCAAGCGGGTGGGCGAGTGTGCGCGTGGGCTGGCGGGGGCGAGGGGCGCGCATCGCCATGGGAGAGGGGGTGGGGCGCTTGAACAGGCGGCCCCGGGCCAGTCACTCGCGCGTCAAGGCTGCCTTGCGGGCGGCGAGCTCGCGCGCGTAATCGCTCTCTGACGGAAGGTCCGCAGCTGGATGGCGAGACCCCACCCAGAGCCGCTCGACGCTGTCACAGACCCTGGCAACGTCGCGGCCAGTCATGCCTTCAGCCGCACGCGCTAGGCGGGCCACGGCCGCAGGGGCCAGGTGCGCGGCCCACCGCGACCACATCAGCCGCAGAGCCGTCTCTCCCGGAGGAAGGACCTCGATGACGTCGCTGGCCCGCGACAGCAGCGCCGGGTCAAGGGCGGCGAGCCTGTTCGTGGCCAGCACCATCACCACGCCCTTCCGGTCGGCCCCGCCCTCGAGGAACTTGAGCGTCTGGCTGACCAGCCTATCGTCAGCGCCGTCGCTGTACGGCCCGCCGTCGTGACCCCCCGAGCTGCGGCGGCCAAGCAGGGCGTCGGCCTCGTCTACGAACAGCAGGACCTGCCTGCCGCTGCCGCTGCCGCTGCCGCTGCTGCTATCGCTGCCGCTGCCGCTGGGTGGCTTTGTGGCCGCGTCACCTGTCCCGGGGTCTGTGCCCCTGGCGCCGCCGCGGTCGGGCTCGCCTCTTGCGTAGTCAGCAGCAGCGTCGAACACCTCCTGAAGCAGGCGCTGCGACTCTCCATAGTACTTGTCGGCAATGTCCTCGAACCCCACCGCCAGCACGGGGCACCCAGCCGCTGCCGCCGCCGCCCGCGCGAGCATGGTCTTGCCCGTACCCGGCGGGCCGTGGAGGATCACCAGACGCGCTGGCTCTGCGGGGGCGGGCCGGGCACGAGTGCGCCGCCGCAGCGCCGCAAGCCGCGCGGCCGTCCGGTTCGCGTCCACCACCGACGCCGTGAGCCGCGCCTTGGCGTCTTCCAGACCGCAGACGTCAGCCATGTGCAGGCCGGCGAGCTCCGGACACCCGGGCACGTACACGCGCCCTGGGATGCCGCGCAGCGGCTCGGGGACGCTGTCCTCGTCCTCCTCCGCGTCGCCTCCGTTGAGGTCACCGCCGTCGCCGGAGGGAGCGGTGCCGAACGAGCGCCTCGGCTGGGCACCCCCGGAGGAGGGCGCAGGCGAGCGGCCGATGTGCCAGTGCCAGCCGTTTGCCTCGCCCCGGTGGTTGCCCTTGTCGGGGACCCCCGCAAGGGCGCCGACCCACTCCAGCAGCGCGTCCACGGCCGGCCCCGCAGGGCCACCATCCAGGCCGTCGGGGCGCGGCTGGGCGGGCAGGTCTGGCTCACCACGGAGGCCCCGGCCCAGCCCACGCGGGACGCTGTACCCAGGGGGGCCGGTGCCCTGCTGGTCGTCGCACGCGGCGGCCTCTTGCCCGGCGAGCCACGAGGCGAGCGCGAGTGACGCAGCGAGAATCGCCACGCGTCCGCTCTCGGCGCCGTCTGGCGAGCCCCGAGCGGGCAAAGGGCGCGCCCTGCATGAAGCGGCCCATGCTGCACACTCTCGGAGCCTCGCCAGCCTGGCCTCTAGGCCTCGCGTTGGCGCCAGGTGGACGCTTCGAGCGTGTGCCTGGACATTTCGCCACTGCGCCTCTGCGCTGACAGCGGCCGCCTGGACGCTCTTCGCGGCGCGGTGGGCCCGCGAGACCAACGCGCGCGACTTTCGCCGCCACACCAGGCGCGCCATGGTCGCAGGCGACGCCATTCGGCAAGAGCGCGCAGCAGTGCCGCCGCCACGCACGCCCGCGAGCCAATGTTCGCTGTTCCGCAAGCATTCGCCCCAACCACGTCAATGGATTGCACGTGCGCTTGCCAAATCCGGATACCGAGCGCGCCCCAGCCCCCCTCGTCGAAAGCCCCCGCGCCGCGAGGGGCCTGGCATCGACTCTTCTCGGCACTGGTCCTGCGCAAGGGGGCTTCGGCGTGCGCGCGAGCCTGAGGGGGCCGACTCCATGGATCATGGAGCGCTCGCCTCACAGCGCCCTAGCCATGGCACGTGCTCCGCAGCGGCCGAAGACGGACCGGCACACGGGGACAGCGGCGGACCGGCAGCGCGGCGCACCAGTATCTGGCGCACCGGCATGTTTGCGGGCTTGTTTGCGGACGCGTACATGAAGGACACGGCACTAGAGGGCGGCGATTTTGTGCGCGCAGTGGAACTCTACACCAACGCCCTCGAGACGCTCGGTGGCCACCTCCACGCAAAGCCTGATGCCCGGCTCCAAGGCTCGTTGACATGGGCAAGCGGGCTCCTGCGCGAGGCCGCTCGATGGGACCAGACTCTGCGCGCGCCGCCGAGCTTGGACAGCTTCGCGCCAGCCATGGACGCCATGCGCGCCGCTTTCATTGCGCTCAAGCCCGGGGAAATGATGTTGCTGCCCGGGGGCTGGCGGCGCAAGAGCGGCGGGCACGTGCTGCTGTTTGCCATAGTCAGGCGCCGCTGCCGCGCCGATGGCAGCTTGGCCGCCGCCCAGCGCACGCTTTCGCGGCTCAAAGCTCGAGCAGCGCCGTCCAGCGGGGTGACTGCCAGTGGCGACATGGTCGCCATTGGGGCGGCGGCTGCGGCTGCGGCTGCAGGCGCCCACGGCGCTGGGGACAAGCCGGAGAGCTGCAGCGAGCAAGCGCGAGCAGCCGCGGCCGAGGAGGCCGCCCTCCGGGCCACATTCGACGTCACCATCATCAACTCGGGCGGCGGCAACCAGTACCACTGGGCAGACGCCTCCCACCCCGACCGCATCCGAACGCGAACAGGGCTCACGCTGCCCAAGGTGTCGGGCCGCCGGCTTCTCGACCCCGCCCTGCACTTGTCCTGGCTCAAGCTGCTGCTGACTCGGCGCGAGGAGAACTGCTTCGAGGTCGTCTACGAGGTCATCCTGCCCTTCCTCACGGGCAGCACCGCCGGCTTGGTGCGCGCCACCAGCGGGGGCCGCCACGGCCAGTTCGAGACGCCTCAGCGTGCAGGGACCTGCTTTCTCAAGTGCGTCCTGTCCGGCCTGCGATTCGCCCTTGGCCGCCAGGGACACTCGGTGGACGAGTGCAAGCGCGTCACCCTGTGCGCGCGGGAGGCCACGCTCGCTGTTGCGGCGCTGCAGCTCGCCGACGATGTTCGCCGTGTCAAGGGCAGCTCAGCGGCGAGTCTGGGAGTCTTGCGGCGCGCCTCCAGCGCCATCGCGGACCTCTTCCCGGCCGGGCTGGGAAGGCTCGCTGAGGACGCTGCGTTCGGCCCCAGAGAGCTGGCGGCAGGGGCGCGCCGCCGCGGCCGCGTGCCGACCGGGCGCGTGCGGCCGCCAGCGCTGGCGTACAGCGACGAAGTGATGCTGCGCCTGGCGTCGCGGCAGACGGCGTCGGCTGCGCTCAAGTGCCACGGCAAAGGAACCATCAGCGGGCTGCACCTCGCCGCGACAGGAAGGCTCGTGAGCGCGGTGGCAGACCTCCTGGACGAGCTGCGACCCAGCGCAGCAGCCGCCCTCCTCCGCCCGCCCGCAGCCGCAGCCGCGGGCGCGGGCGCGGGCGCGGGCGCGGGCGCGCGCTCTTCTCCTCGGCTCGAGGGCTCGTGCGAGGGGTCCGAGGCAGCGGCTGATGGCGCGGCTGGGGGAGCGGATGGCGTCGGCGCCCAGCCAGGCTCGCCTCTTGCTATCCGCCCCAGGTCGCAACCAGGCCCGGGGGGCGACTCGCCTGTTAACGAGCCGTTTGGCCGCATCGGGCTGGGTGGTCGCGCCCACGTGCCGGCCTGGTCCACGGTCTTTCAGGGCGGTGAGGGGCTGCTCTGCCGCGGGGACGTCGACCACTTCGCGGGCGGCATCACGCGCGGGTCACCGGACGAGCCCATAGACTTGCTCAGCCTGCCACGCCGCGCCACGCTTCGCACCGACCGCCTTTGGCAAGGCGTGGCCACGCACGCGCGCGCGGCCGCGGCAGCCAGCGCACAGGCCTCCGGCGCAGCTTCCGCTGGGGCAGCGGCGGTCCCCGGCACCCGGCCAGGAGCCGCGGCGGCTCCCAGGACGGAGGCGTTTGCCGTCGTCCTCGGGCAGCTTGAATCGCTGGCGGCCAAGTGCGACGCGCTCAGCGACAGGTCGGCGCAGCAAGCTTCGTCGGGCGGCGTGATGCTCTCATACCACACGCTGGCCATGATCGAGCAGGCTGTCGGAGGAGTGATCCCGGTTCCCGCTCCCGCGCCCCCATCCGATGGCGTCGCCAGCAAGCGCAGGCAGCAGGAGCTCTGGCAGCAGTTCGATGCCTGCCCGTGGCGGCCGGAGCGCCTCGACCTCGCCGACATGCGCGCGTGCGTTGCGCTGCTGGCCAAGGTCGCGCAGCACTACACGGCGGCCTCGTCAGCCGTGCCGCCCAGCAGGGAGCGCTTCGGAGCGCGCATCGTCGTAATGGCCGCTCTGGCCTGCATGGCGGATGCGCTCGTACGGGTCGAGCCATGTTCGGTGGCGCCCGACGGGTCCACGCGGCCGGCCGACGCGCCGCTCGCCGCCGTTTGGGGTTCGCCGGCCGCCCGTTCTGAGCCTGGCGGCGTCTTAGGCAGTGCCGACGGATGCCGCTCGGCCGGCTCGGCCAGCGCTGCGGGTGGGTCTGGCGTCCACTTCGGGCTGTCGCTTTCCTCTTGCTCGGACGAGAGCTTCGAGAGCTTCACGGCGTGGCTGCTTCTGACGCGCCCCCAGCTAGCTCATACCAGGGCGCGCGTCGCAGCATACGGTGCGTGGATCAACCGCTCGCTGCCTCCGATCCCCTTTGCCTTCTGCGGGTTGAGGGAGCCGACGTCGTGGTGCTCCTTCGAGCTGAGCGAGGATGACGCAACGCTGGACGCGTTCCAGGCACTCTCTGGCCAAATCGGCATGGGGGACCTGCCTCCTAAGGCGTCTGAGCAGCTGGGAAGGTCCGGCGAAGGCCGCACCGGCGAGCTGCGAGACGTGGAGCGCCGGGCTCGCTGGGTCTCCGCGTTCTGGACGGACTACCCTGAGGTCAGTCGGTACCGTGATCTTGTCTTTTTGTTCAAGCTTGCCTCTGCGCCCGAACGCGTCTCGGGGAGCGCCATTCACGTGTCGCAGGCACGCCCAGCCTGGGACTTTGTGTCTCTCGATTTCTCGATGCGCCAAGCGTGCATCTCAGTCACCGTCTTCGGCGAGCAGTGCCTGCTTCAGCCCATCCGACCTCAGTCGGGAGTGGGCGCGGGGCGGCTGATTCGCCGGCTGGAGAGCGCAGGGCAGCCGAACCACAACGCCGACCTGCTCGCAGAGCACCTGGCAGCCCTCGCTGCCGGCGACGCTGGCGCGGCTGCGCGCGCAGCCGGCGTCCACGCCATCATTGCGGAGAACAGCGGGCCTTCGTCCGCGGGCGAAGGTGGAGCCGGGCCGGCGCAGCCCAAGGCGAGCGGGGACGACGTGCCGGCCGAAGCGCCTGCATCCAGCAGCGGCGCGTCACCGCCCGCGGCCCAGGCTGCAGGGGCGTCGGCGGTCGCCGATGGCCCTGCACAGGGAGAGGAATCGAGGACGGAGTCGCCAGCAAGGCCAGAGGACGGCGACGGGGTGCCAGCCGCAGACGCTTCGCCCACCGGCCAAGGCGAGCAGGAAGACGCACGCAAAGCCGCCGAGACAGTCCGTGCACCGTCCGAGGAGGAAGCTGCCTCCAGGAAGGCATTGGAAATCTTCGAGAGCCTGCCTCCTGGCATCGCAGCCCACGCGGCCGGACGCCTGCCGCTTCCTCTCTCCCGGGGAGTGGTTCCGGACTCGTTCCACGACCCAGACCCAACGGAGGAGGATGTGCTTCACATGCCCTCGCTGCCCAGCTTTGGCGAGACCCTCTCGCAAGAGGACTCGCAGCGCCTTCTGGCGTGCCTGACCGCCCCGACGCTCGGGCTGCCCCTCCTCCTCCGTTTCTTCAGCGACAACCGCGCGGGGGCGCTGTTCAACCCGGAGCTGCGGCGAATGCTCGAGTCCGTGCTGTTCGAGCCGGGACGGCTTGAGCTGCAAACGCACCTGGCCAAGCCGGTTGACCAGCTCGATGACCCCGCGATGGCGTCCACTGCGCCCCTCACGCCTGAGGCAAAGATTGAGGCCGGCAGCGGAAACGGCCTCCTTGCCGAGGCTGTGCATGCTCGCGCTGGCAGCGTTGTCGCACCGCTGCTTGCTCTCGCACGGGAGGTAGCGCAGCTGAGCGCCGGATGCCAGTTCAGCAGCAGCTTCGCGGGCCTGTTCCTCTTCATCGTGAGGCTGGTCGCCAGGGTTGAAGGATTTGTGGTCGACGCCGCAGCTGCGGCTGAGCGGCACGCCGACTGCCAGTCACAGGGAGCGTGCGCGCGCTTGCCAGCAGCGGCGGCAGCGGCAGCCGACGGCGGGCCAAGCGGCGCGCGCACGGATTCCGTCGTGGAGCGAATCCTGGCGGCAGGCAGTGGGCCCGGGGCCGCAGCAGAAGCGCAGTTGCTGCGGGGGCAGGCGCGCGCGGTCCGGTCCTGGCTCGCCGCGGAGGCTTGCCCCACCCTTCTGGACTGGGCCATGGCTGCCGCCGCCGCGGACCAGTCGGCGGTTGCCGTCACCATGCACGCGCACAACGCCATCGCCTTGTGGCACGCGTCTGATGAAGAGCTCCTTGCAAGCGCGGGAGCGGGAGAGCGCCCTCCAATCGCAAGGCTGTTCCGCAGCGCGGCGTACATCATGTCGTGGCACTCCCCGTTCAGCGGCGATTCCGAGGAGCCGGAGGACGGATCCCTCAAGCATGGCGACGGTGGCGAGGTGGCTGCCCATGCCTCTACGTCGTCGGGCCCCCTGCCCGTTGCGGAGGCGCTGGCCGCGCTCCACGCGCAGTCGCGAGTGCTCGCCGACTGGGCCGAGAGCGAGCAAGACGTCGCTGGGTCTCACTTCTCTGCCACGCTGTCCGAGGCTGCTCGCTCTGCCCTCCGATCTGACGCGGTATCGGTCGACCGATGGGTTCCTGTTCGCTCCGGGTCGCGCATGTGTGAGCGGGTGATCGAGTCGGCGCACCCCTACGGCGCCCTCACGGACATGATCGTGCGGGTGAGCATGCCGGGCGCCGCGTTCATGACGCTTGCGTTTGACCCTCGCACTTGCACGGAGCTGGCCGTGGACAAAATTTACGTCTTCAAGGACGCGTCCTGCACGGCCTTTTGGGGGGCACGGGAGTCCTTCAGCGGAGGTCAGTCCGAGCGCTGGCCGGGCGTCGAGGGGGAGCCCCCGCTTGTCGTTCCAAGCGATTCCTTCGTGCTCAGATTCCGCAGTGACTCAACGGTCAGCGACTGGGGCTTCCGCCTCACCGTTCGAGGCCCCATCAGCAGCGAGTCACAGCAGCGGCTGGCCTCCCGCAGCTGGACGCAGCTTGAGGCCATTGCTAGCGGTTCGCCGCAGCAGGCGAGCGATGCGCCGCCGGGGCCGCCTGTACCGGCCGGGCTTGCGGCGTCCCCGTCCCTTGACTGGTGCGCTGCTGCGTTGGCCGCCGCCTGCAACGACGTGGCCGCGGCCGCGCGCTGGCTGCTTGAGCACCGGGCCGCCATTGAGGCCGGCGAGCTGGCTCCGAGCGCAGGCAAAGCCTCAGGCGACGGTGGCCCTGTGCGAGGAACAGTGCGGGACCCAACTGGCATCGTGGAGGTGTGCCTGCCCACCGGAGAGGTGCACTTGTGCGGGCGCACCATCGGGCCTGTCCCTTCCTCGCTTACGGCCCACCCGGACTTTGCCCAGGTGTTTCCCGTGAATCCTGGCGATGTCGCTCCATTCGCGCCCTTCTGGAGCGACTCGGGGCGGGCAGACTGTGGCGAGGAAAGTCTGCTGGGAGATGCCATCCGCGCTTGGTACGCGCCAAGTGCAGGAGCGTGTGGCTCGGACGAGGCACAGCCGGCCCATGACAAGGCCGGCCAGGCAGACGCGGAGACGCCCAGGCAAAAGCGGGCGCGCATGCGACGTGCACACGGGACCCGTCGGCGAAAAGCCATGGCTTCGATGCTCGGCCGGGGTCCGGCCACTGGCGAGTTTGGTCCGAGCGACAGCGCCGGTGCCGACTCCGTGTGCGCGGTGGTGCAGCGCACGTCTGGCCGGCACTGGTTGATGCTGTTCCGCGGGGGCACGATGTTCGACGTGCGCCACTGGGCAGCCCTGACCTCCGACGGGGAGTGCGTGCCAGCCGAAGAGGCCCTCCCGGAGCAGGAGCGCCCAGATGCGGCCCTTGGAGCCAAGCTGGTGTTTTCCCACGGCATGCCGATCCGTGTCGGCCTCCAGCTCGCCAGCTGGAACGGCTTGCGGTTCGACCGGCTGTACCAGCACGGCTCACTGGGGTGGGCCAGCGCAATGTTCGAGGCGGTGGTGGAAGAGGCATTCAGCGCGACGGGGATCAGCGAGGCGCCTTTCGTGTGGTGTGGGGAGGATTTGTTCGCTGCGCTAAGTTCGGACGCTGGCGGGCGCGGCACTGGGACCAGCGCAGCTGGCGGAGGCTCGCCGGCGGAGCCACGCCTGATGCTGCCTCACGGCGGGAGGTCGATGTGCTTCCTCATGCACCTCGCGCCGCAAGGCGACTTCGCCACGCGGTCTGTGTCCATGGGATGCTGGTTTGTGGTGGAAGTGTCGGTGCGGGACCGGAGCATGCAGTCCTGGCAGATGGTGGACCACGGCCGGCGAGCGCAGCGAGTGCTCGTGTTCTCGACGGACCACCGACTAGCGCTCCGCGACATGCGACCGGCCACGCTTCCGAAGCGCAACGCCCCGCTCGCTGGCACGGAGGAGGCTGCCGGCGCGCTCTTCGGCAGTTTCATGCCGCAAGACGGGGGCTTCGACACCCCAGACGAGAGCGGCTGGACAGCGCGGCGCAGCCATCACTCGCCAGCGGAAGATGACGACGACATTGACGAGGATCAGGGCGACGAGGAGGAGGCAGCTGGCGCAGCGTTGGCCGCGGGCGGGAGTCGCGGCACTCTGGCGCTGAAGCCATCGCTCGGGGTGCCGCTGGCGCTGGCCGCCGTTGGAGGCTCAGGAGTCAGCGCCAACGCGGCCGACGGCCGGGGGAGCGGCTCCTTAGTCGTGTCTCGCGAGGCAGTGGTTCCGCTTGGCCTGCTGTTCTGGCCCGGAGAGCCCTCGGGCTGGGACTTGGCGGCCGGGATTGTGGGCCGCGCCGCCCTGGCGCGGGCTCTCGCTGGCGCCAGCGCGACTGCACTGCGCTGCCAGCACACGCAGTTTCCTGCCGCCGTGGCCCAGGCAACGGTTCGTGTGGTGGAGGAGTTCGTGCCCAGCCGCAACCTGGCCGGATTGATTCCAGAGGGACTGCTCGCCTCCCATGCGTTCTGGGCGATTCGCGCGGTGGACGGGAACGGTCCAACGGACTCGACGATTGTGGCTGGGTACCCGACCGAAGCCGGGCTTGCTGCAGCAGGGGCCGCAGAGCCGATGATGACTCCGCTGCTGGTCCTTCGCGTCGCACGCACGGGCGACTGCAGCGCTGGCTCCGAGCCTGCCGCTCTGGAGCCCCTGATGCCGGCTTCGGTGCGCGTGGCAAGGGTTGCGCCCAAGCACCTGCTCGACGCGTGCAGATTTGCGACGTTGCCGGCTGACGACCACGCCTTGGCTGCTGCAGCGGCCGGCGAGGCCGGAGCCTGGCGCGTGGGGCCCGCGCCTGAGTGCGAGGTTTTGGTCCACCCCAGCGCGCTGCCAGCAAGCGACCCGCTTGGAGCCGCGCTGGCCGCGCTGCGGGCAGTGGAGACGGCAGCCTTCACCTTGGTGTGGGCAAGCTTGGGGGCGGGCTCCGATGCGCTCCAGCTCTCGTCTGTGGCCCTGCCCCGCCTTGGCCTGCACTTTGTTCCCAGGGAAGGCGGTCTTGGGCACAGCGGAGCGCTGCTCCCGACGGAGCTGGAATGCACGGACTTTGCGGGGCTTCGACTCTCGCTTCCGCGGACGCCAGCGGAGGCGGAGATGGCGTCCAAGCTCCCCTTCCACGTGCTTGGCAGGCGGCAGGACGGCTCGGCCACGTTCCTGGTGCCGAGCTACGGCTTCGACCGCCCGCGCGTTCGGGCTCTGCCGTTCCTGCGGCGCCTCGTTGCGCAGCGAGGGCTTGCGTGGCTCTCCTCCGTGCGCGGGCGCGTGTACGCATGCCCGCTGCATGAGGGGGGCGCAGTTCTGCGGACGCCGTCGCTGTCGGCCTCGCTCTACCTCGCCGGCGTGGCGCTGCTGTGCCGTCGCTACGCCGACTGCGTCAGGCTCGTGTGCTCGTGTGCCACGGACTCGCGGTTCAGCAAGGAGGAGAGGTGGGCAGCGTCGCTGTTTGGCAAGACCACAACTGATCAGCACCCTGACGCGCACGCCTGCAGGATTCGCATGGCCCTGCTCTGCTACAGAGCCAATGGCGTCAAGGCCATTGCGTCGGCCGTTGCGACGTCAAACCTCGACCCCCTCCAGGTCCACGGGTGCTACACAAGCATCGACGGCCGCGACGACGGCGGCAGCATGGTGGCGGACGACACAGGCCGGGTGGCAGGCGCCTTCGTGATGCCATGGGACGTGGGAGACGACTACTCGCAGTACTTGGGCAAGCTCTCGCACGTTTCCGCAGAGTGCCGCGTTTCGCAGGACGATGAGGTCGAGCTGTGCGCGCACCTGTACCGCGAAGGGTTCATGGGCAAGCACAGGGCCTCGTTGCAGGCTGCGCGCTCTGGCGGGCGATCCCGCACCGTGCTGCTCGGACCCAACGAGATCCGCGGCCCGTCCACCATGCCCAGCGAGGCCGTGAAGCGGCGAGACTTCATCCTTGCCAGCATTGAGCGGACGGAGCAGCAGGCGGCTCAGCTCGCGCTTCACCGCGGCTTGGCTCCGGACGACGAGGAGGGCCTCCGGGGGGTGGCTGAACACCCAGCCATCCTTGGCTCGCAGCGCAACCTTCGATCCATGCTTCTGGACAGCGGGGGGCACATGGTGCGGCTCGTTGAGACGAGCGTGAAGCGCTTTCTGAGCAGCCACCGACGCAGCTCGTGCCATTTCAAGGTTCGCTACAGCCGCCCCATCAGCTCAGCCACTGGCAACAACGGCAAGCTGCACGGAGTGGACGAGCTGCGGCCGTGCGTCGTTTCCGGGAAGGATGCGGTGAGCGCCATTCACGTGGCTTGGGACGACACGCCCATGGGCTGGTCGAGCAAGACTGGCATGCTGCTCATGTACGAGCTGGCCACGGGAGCCATCATCGTTGACCCAGCAAACCGGCCACCCGCCACAGATGCGCCCCACTGTCTCCCGCTCGGCCACGCGCCGGCAGGTATGCGCACTCCGGAGCAACGAGCTGAGGGTGGGGCTTCCAGCGAAGCCGCCTGCCACTCCGACACGCCTGTGGCAAGCCTGAGGCGGCGTGTGCGCGCCATCCGCGCGGGCCTCCCGCTTGCCCACGCTTCGTCCCCGCTGCGGCGAAGCATGGTGCTGGCTGAGCTCCTCTTCCAGCAAATGCTGCTGAAGCAGGCCAAGAACATGCGTCGGCCGTTTTTGTTCAACGTGTATCGGAACTGGGTGTTCTTCTTTCTCGCTCCCGTCGTCTGGGCCTCCCGACAAGAAATCTTGGCTCAGGAGCGCAAGGCCAGGCAGTGCTGCAACGTCATCGGTGAATGGTGGCGGTCGCTGCTGGACAAGTGGGCAGGTGCCGCCGCGGCTGGGCGGGGGGGCACGCCGTCGTCGCTGGGAGGGCAGGCAGCGCCCAGGCCGATCGTCTCGGAGGGGCCGCCGCGTCGGGAACAGAGGTCCCGCCCGCCGATCCCTCGCTGTGCCAGCAAGCGCTCCCGGCTGCCGGACCAGAAGGCTCTGGACAGCGCTCTGGACATTGCCTCGGAATGCCCGCTTGCCATGTTCCCAGCCGTGCCATACGCCGCAGAGAGTAGCGAGATGGATATGGGCTGGCACCTCTCCGACGGAGCTGGCGCTGCCTTCGTCGAAGCCCTGCGCGAGGCCACTGACCTCGTGCTGCAGACGGAGGCATGGGCCAGCACGGTCACTGCGCTTCCCAGCGCCTACCGCCAGCCCGTGAGCGTCGCGACTCTCGCAGTCACCCCCGAGCGCGCCCTGGTCGCTGCGCGCGCAGCTGCTTCTTCCGCGTCAGGCGGCGCAGCTGCTTCTTCCGCGTCAGGCGGCGCACCTGGAGTTGCGACGTCGTCGGGCGCCTGCCTGCCGGTGAGCGTGGCGCCGGCGGTGTGCGAGGGATCTGCGCTGCTCGTGGGCCACGAGCCGGGCGAATGGGAGCTGCTTGCAGCGCAGGCAAGATCGCAAGGCCGTGTTCTCGCCTGCGTCACCGCCGAGGACGGGACGACCCGTCCTGCTGGGCTTTGTGAGCTTGCGGCAGCCACCGGGGCAGCTGCAAGCCCGCTGGAGGCGCAGCAGGCATTTTTCCAGGCCATTAGCACCTGCGTGGCAGCGCAAGAGCAGCAGGCGCGAAGCGCACAGCCAAGCCGCAGGGCTGGGGAGGCAGCAGACAGGCGAAGAGGCAGGGCTGTGCTTGCCGCAGCCCGCGCGAGCCCAGCCCACAGGTTCTGCGCAGCGTCAGATGCCAGCTTTGGCCTCCGGCTGCTGGTGCCACTCGCCTCTGTGCTCAGGTCTGGAGCTGTGGTGCTGCAGGACGCTCGCTCCCAGACGCGCCGGCTGGCCGGCGTCGCCGAGGCGAGGGCGATGCTTGGCCGCGTGGGAGCGCACCCCTCAGCCAGGGCCCCTGCCGCCGAGGCCGAGCTGCAGAGAGTCATGGGAGCGCTGGACGCTGCGGAGGCCGGTCCACCTGTCTCCTCCGGTTCGGCGACGCCTCGGCCCGGAGGCTGGGCTGGCATCGTCCCGCCCGGAAAACGTGCCCGACTTGCTGCTTTTGAGCCAGAAGTGGAAGCAGCGCTTGAGGGTGTGTCTCGACGCCCAGCTGGTGCAGCGGACGCGCTCAGGGGCATGGGGAGAGTGGCTGCGGCCCTCGAGGCGCTGCTAGAGAGCATCCAGCGCGAGGCTGACTTGGCGCAAGCCGCTTCTGCAGCGGCGGCGGGTTTCGCTCTGGAGCGCGTGCGTCAGACGACGCCAGCTTGTGTTGTTGCCGAGGAAGGAGGTCGACGGTTTGGTCTCGCTCCGTCGGATTTGAAGGCGCTTCACGAGGCCTCAAGCCCGCTGCTGGCCCCTCACCCCGATTCCGGCGCAGAGTCTGGTCAGGCAGAGCAAGCGCGGCTGCAGGCGCTTCGCTGTCACGGCGAGCCCCCTTCGAGGCCCAGCTGTGCGTCGCCTGGCCAGCCCGACTGGCACCTTGCCACCGCAGCAGAGGTGCAGGCGACGGCATCGCCTTGTGCGCAGGTGTCGGCTGCTGCGCGGGCCATGGAGGCCCTCACGGCGCACCTGGCGCCGCGGCTGGCGATCTCCGCCCTTGCCGGCGGGTCGCAGAAGCTGGACGTCCAGCAGCTGACCCAGATGGCGCTGTCCTCCTCTGGGCCAGCGGAGCTGGTGAGGGCGAACATAGCCCTTGCGGTGCCGCCACTCGGCTGGGAGGCTCTCCTGGAGACACCGACCAAGTGCACCGTCGCGCTGGCAGAGTCGTGCTTCAACGACCAGGGGTTCACGAGACTTGCCGGGGCCCTCCTGGATGCCCACCTCGAGGGCCTCGCCCTGTCCGCCAATGCAGCGTTCGCTCGTCGTGCCGCGGACGCTGTCCGAGCGGCTCACTCCCGCGCACAGGAGCTCATTCGCGAGCTGGGGGACGTCGCGACGTCGTCTGGCGGCGTGGCTCTGAGCAGGACAGCGGCCGACAGCCTCGAGGCGCGCCACGTGCTTCTCCGGCAGGCCTGCACAGCAGCCGCCGAGCTCCTGGTCACGTCGCGGCAGCACGTGCTGCCCTTGGCAAGCAGGGTCGCGGCTGGCACAGCCTGCTCAGGCGCACAATCGGAGCCGAACAGCTTGCTGGAGGCAGCGGACGCCGCTGCAGCAGACGGAGTGCTCTGCGACCCGCGCATCGTGGTGTTCGAGGCCCTCTTTGGCTCGGTCTTGAGGCCGCGTCAGTGCGAACTGCTGCGCAGCTTCCTCCGCGCTCACGCTGGGGGCACGTCCCGGGTCCACGAGGCGGTCTTTGGCGGGGGCAAGTCTTCCGTCATTGCGCCCCTCCTGGCTGCAATTCTGGCTGATGGGAGGCATCCGTTTGTGAGCGTCATGCCATCGCAGCTTCGCCCCATGGCATCCGCTGTGCTGCGCCAGAGTTTCGGCGAGATGCTGCCCATGCGCGTCTCCGAGCTCACGTTTGAGCGAAGCTCGCTGGACACTGCTGTGGCGGCGCAGCCTTCCGCTCCCGAGAAGAAATCCACGTCTCGCGGACAGCCCGCATGGCTGCACTCTCAGTGGAGCAGCGCGGGCGCGATTTCTCTCTCTGCGTTTGTGCGTGGCGAAGCAATGCTTGCGTCCAGCCACGCGCGCGTTGGCCTCGACTCGCTCGTGGAAAAGGCCACGATCGGGGTGGCGATTCCTCGGTTTGCTGGCCAGCTTGCTGCAGTTTGGAGGCGGGCTCACGGAGCTGGACTGCCTTCGGGCTATGCCCGCCCGACAGTTGGCTCGCTCGCGGGGGCAGGCGAATTTGACGTTCCGAGCAACGGCGGCGCGACTGAGCCGTCCAGCGAGAAGGAGGTGGCAGCCGGGCTTGCGGCAACGTCATCCCTGTTCGAGACTGTGCGGCAGGCCACGGTGAGGGGCAGCGCCGTGATCGCGTGCCCGGACGCCCTCAAGAGCCTGCTGCTCAAGTACGCCGAGCTGCTGGGCGAAGCGGCGCGGTTCGACCCAGCAGCCCTCCTGGCTGGAGCAGGCGTGGGGGGTGCAGACTCCGCATCGTGCCAGCAGGAGCGCTCGCTGCAGGCGCTACGCTCTAGCGCGCGCGTGGCAGAGCGCGTGGCCGACGGCCTACGAGACACTGGCATGCTGCTCTCCCGCGGCACTTTGGCTCTGGACGAGTGCGACTTGCTTCTAAACTCGGTGCGGAGCGAGCTGATCTTCCCGTCTGGGACCCGAGAGCGCATCCAGTTGGCGCCCTTGCGTTGGGAGCTCCCCATCGCGCTGCTGGAGCCGCTCCTGGACGCTGCAGAGGCCGTCCGCAGCGCAATGGGGAACGTGCCCGACCCGGGAGCCGCTCCCGCGACGCCCCTGTTGCGGTCCAGGTCGTCCACGGCAGTGCGGCAGGCCGAGTTGGTCCGCGTCGTGGCCGAGGGGGTGCAGAGTTTGGCAGTGTCGTTGACACCCCACTTCGTGGTGCTCGACCAGGCGTGGTACCGAATCCGCCTCCTCCCGCAGCTGCAGCAGCTTGCCTCGACGTGGCTGCTGTCCAACGAGGACGTGCGGCGAGCAGTCAAAGCGACGAGCTCCAGCGGAGCGGACGCATGGGAGGCCGCCATCGGAGTCTACCTCAGCGCGCCGTGCCTCCCCGCTGCCGACGGAGACACCGCCTCTCGGCAAGTGCCCGCGAGCGCGGCCTCCACCCTGCAGGATTGCGGGAGCGAAACCGAGCGCATTCGATGGGTTGCAAGGGCGCTCCGTGGCCGCGCCATGCAGCTCGTAAACCTGGCGAGGCAGTGGCTTTGGTCGTTCCTCCCTCACTGCCTCTCCAAGGTGAACCGAGTCGCGTACGGCCTGGTTCGCCCGCCGTTCTTACCATCGCCCGGCTCGCCTGCAGCGCAGCGCATGCCGCTGTCGCGCCGCCTGCTTGCAGTCCCGTTTGTTGCACTGAATGTCCCGTCTGAATCCTCCGAGTTCGCCATGCCGGAGGTCCAGGTCGGGCTCACCTTTCTGGCCTACAGGCACGAAGGCCTCCGCGTATCGGACATGAGGCGCATTGTGACTGCCATGCGAAAGGATATGACCACCGAGCCCGGCAGCCTTCGCGAGCGCCCGAGCCGCGTGCAGTTCCAGGGGTGGATCCGCCAAGCCAAGCGCCGAGCTCTGGCGGAGCCGCTGCACGCCGCTGCAAGCCAGCAAGCGGCAGCGCAGCTCCCCTCCCGTGGGACGGACGCAGCAAGCGCAGACGCCCTTCGACGGGCCGGCTCGTCGCTGAGCCGACAAGCTTCCACGCGCAGCGCGCTCTCTGCCGCCTCTGCTGAGCTGGACACGGCCCTTGAACGATCAGCGTCCTCCGCCTCGACTGCGCGCGCAAGCCTCGACCTTCGGCCGTTGGAGCTTGTGCAGCCCCGGGACGACCTCGAGATCGCGTCGCTCACATCGGCCATTGGAGCGCTTCCTCAGGTTGTTCGCCTCTTCTTGTGCGCCCACGTCTTCCCTGAGACTATGCGCCACCAGCCGTCGCGCCTTGTGGCGTCCGGCCACGACCTGGGATCTGACATGGTGTTCCGCGTCAGGCTCGGCTTCAGCGGCACGCCCTCGGACCTGCTCCCTCTCTCGATGGGAAAGTGTGTTTACGAGGAGGGCACGGAGGCCATGACGACTCGCGTCCTGTGCTCCGCGGAGCACGTGACGGTGGAGCGCGTTCCGGGAGCGCTGAACGCGCGGCGGGTGATTCAGCTCGCCGCCAGGCACAACCCGCCTGTCCACGCTCTCATCGATGCGGGCGCCACGATCACTGGCTTGAGCAACATGGAAGCCGCGCAGCTTCTGCTGCGCGAAGGGCTATCGCACGTCGACGCCTGTGTCTACCTCGACGAGCGCGACCAGAAAATGGTCATCTCGCGAATCTGCGGCGCAGCAGACCCAACGCAAGGCCCAGGCAGCAGCAGGGGCAAGGGCATCGTCAAAGGTTCATTGTCAAAGGCTGTGCGCTTGGGGCGACCCGTTCCCCTGGAACGTGCGGGAATTTCCCCCGAGCGACGTTTCACACTGTACGCGCAGCGGAACACGACAGGGGTGGACATTCTCCAGGCCCCAGGGGCGCGGGCACTCATCACTGTGGGCAAGGACGTGACAGTCCGGGACTTCAAGCAAGCTGCCTGGCGGATGCGGCAGCTAGGAGCTGGCCAGCGCCTTCACGTCGTCGTCAGCGACGAGTCCAATGCGCTGATCGAAGGCTGCTTCCGCCCAGCTGACGATGCAGCCACGGTGGGTGACTTGGGAGGCTTGGCTGCGGCGGAGCGCCGCCCAGCCGCAGGGGGCAAGGTAGCGGCCAACAATGTCGCCGGCGCTGCCGCTGCCGCTGACGCTGACGCTGACGCTGCCGCTGACGCTGACGCTGACGTAGCTGCAGCCAACACGCTCCCGCGCGCCGTCGACAGCCTCGCTGGGACTCCTGCTCAGGCCGCGGTTCTCGGCTGGCTGATGACCAACACGCTCCGCATGGTCTCCGTGGAGCGGATGCAGCTGTCGCAGCAGCAGCTGGCGCACACCTGGCGTCGCCACGCGCTCAAGAAGCTCGCCATGTCTCAAACGCCGTGCATGACCAGCGACTCCGTCAGTGCGGAGGGTCCGCTGACCCGGTTCGCACAGGTGGCTCAACCCGGCCCAATCGCTGCGGCGGCGGCGACGGCGCCAGTGGAAGCAGCACTTGACGCGACGCAGAGCTCACCGCCGTGCGCCGATGCCAGCCCGTTCGCTGTGGACCTGGATCTCCTCCACGCGGCAGGCATGTCGTCTGCCAGCGCAGGGGTGGCCGTCAGTGCCAGCCCGCCGCTGCCCCCGAGGGCTGACTCCCTGGCGCATTGTGCGACATCTCTCCGTGACAGCCTCGCAGTCTTTGAAGAGGCTGTCAGCCACGACGTGCCGTCATCGCTTCCCGTCCGATCCTCCTTCGCCGAGCGCCTCTCCAAAGCCATGAATGGCCACGCAGCCCTGCTTGCAGAGGCCGGCGCAGCTGCGGCCGCAGAAGCTGCGTCGGTGCTCAGCCAGGCTCGCGCAGCAGCCAGTGCAACCGGCAGGGCCGACGGGCCGGCGGCGGAAGACAGGCTTGGGTTCGACTCCGAAATGGTTCAGGAGCAGGAGCAGGAACAGGAGCAGGAGCTCGAGCAAGAGAGCGACTCGGTGTCCGCGTTCGCCCGCGACCCTGTGGGAAGCCAGCCGTGGCCGGTGATCCAGCTACTTGCCCCCGAGACGCTCGTTGGAACCGCCATGTATCCCGTGGCGAACCTCCGTCTGCCTTGCGGGGTGGCGGGCGGCCGCGCGGGCGACCTCCGCGCGAAGGAGCTGGTCAGCGGGCCTTGGCCAGGGGCCCTTCTCGTGTCAGAAAACCACACTCGGTCCATAGCTCGGCCTGACGCGCCCCGGGTGCTGCGGGACGTGCACTGCTTGCTGGAGTGGACCATCACTTCAGTCTGTGAATCGGAGGACTCCCTGCTCAGCCGCTGGGCACGCCAGCGCGGCGAGCCTCGCGCCTCACAGCACGCATTCTCCGTCATCCTCTCTCTCTCTGAAGCAGAGGCGCTTGTGCAGGTCGGCCCGCGCGTCCAAGCAGCCCTCCGCCGGCAGGCTGGCGGCCCGCCAATCGTGCAGCTCCTTGCCCTGGACAGCGAGGCTGCCAGGGCCAGTCGCATCAGCAGGGCGCACATGGACGAGGCCGTTGCGCAAGCTTTTGCGGAACGACGCGTGCTGCGCCAGTTCCGCATTGCGAGATGCGCCGTGACGCATGCGGGCGGCGCAAGGATGGGCGAGTTTGTTCTCGTGGGCGACGTCCTGTCGATCCTGCCTCGCCTGCCTGAGATGATTGCCGCTCCACTCCCGCTGGCCCCCGGGTTTTCGCCCGACATGCCAGCAGTCGGTGCGGCCGCGGCAATACAAGCCGCTCGGCTTGCGCTCTCTGGCGCCGACAACAGGCTGGAAACGTTGTTGTTCGGGGCCGCGCCCTCTGCAACGCACCGCTTGGCGAGGATGCAAGCAGTTGCACGGCTCTTCGACACCGTGGCCACCATCTCCGATGCAGAGCTTTGCGCCGTTCTGGCGCGCCGCCAGCACGGGGGAGCCGGGGGCGGGCCGCTTTATGCGGACGCCTCGGAGGCATTCACGCTGACGGCAGAGGCAGCTCGGGTGCAGCGCGCCCGGTTCTTTGACGCTGCCATCGCGTGCAGGCGTCGCGACCGCCGAAAGTGGCAAGGCTCCGGAGTGTCGGCGGCCTTTGTGTTTCGCAGCGTCGCTCACTACAGGCGCTTTGCCGAGCCTGCCAGACGGCTTGGCCGCACCCTCGGAGAGCTGTATGGCGCTCTTGACAAGGCATTTGCAGCTGCCGACCGGCTTGGGCGCGGCGTCCTGAGCGTGCCCAATATGATGCGTCTCATCACAACTCCCCAGCGATCGACAAGCGGGAGGCACGCGTCACCCGCTGTGCTTGCCGGCCTGGTCAGCGTCCACGCCTCGCAGGCAGACGCGGCAGAGAGCCTGGCGCCAACTGTGGCCGAATGGTTCCGCTTGGCAGCTGGCTCAGGTGCAGAAGACCCGGACAGTGCGGACAGCTCCGGGAGGGCCGCTGCGCAAGCGGCTCCGGACATGGAGTACGCTGCCTTCAGTGCCATGTTCGGCGCGCCGGCCGTTGGCAGCGATCGCGCGCGGATTGCCGACAGCGGATCGGACTCCGGCTCCGACGGCGGGCAGAGTGCACTCGACGACGAGGAAGACGAGGAACTCACGCTCCTGGCAGCACAAGGTCGTGCCGGCGCAGACCCTGCTGCGCCGGCAGCCGCTGGGGCGGGAGGCGCCACCGAGCGAGCCGGCGCCCCAGCCGCAACGCCCTTCGCCTCTGTGGCCGCGCATGGAGCGGTAGCGCCGCGCCAACAGTTTTCGGCCATCACGGGGGGGGGCTTGCCTGGGACGCCCTCCGATTCGTCATCATCCGTGCTGAGCCGACTGGACCGTGCGGCGGCCAGGGCGCGGGCTCGAGACGATTGCCGGGAGAGTGCAGCCCAAAGGCAGCAACGGCTTCAGCGACTTCGCGCAGCGGGCGGCATGGCCACGGTGGCAGAGGCTTCGAGGGTGGGCCGCATGTCGCTGTTCGAGGCCGAGCCTGGGGTCGTTCACCGGGCACGGGGAGCCCTGGAAGGCGGCGCAAGCTTCAGTACTTGCGCGGCTGGTGGGCTCGAGGCTGGGCAGGACGGCGCGATCCGCGTGCTCCCCCCTCCAGTGAAAGCCGCCCCTGGCGTCATTGCGGGGTCGTCGTGCCGAGTCAGGAGCGTGTCCGTCAGTTCCGGGAGTTTCTCAATGCAGCTTGACGTCACCGCTCCGGGACCACTCGCCCTTGGCTGCATGGACGCCGGCTCCGACGGCACAACCGGTTGTCCGGGACTCGACAAGGGCAGCGTGTCCCTTCTCTGGCTGCCTGGCCGGGGGTGGCACGTCCTTGAAGATGGCCAGCTCCGCGAGCTGGGCGAACCCGATGGCGTCGAGGCAGGCACCTCGCACCCGAGCGTCGTCGCAGGCAGCTCCTGTCTCATGACCATATGTGCAGGCGGCAAGAGTCGCATGCGACTGCAAATGTGGCACCCCCTTGCGAGCCAACCGTGGACTGTGGACATCCCGCTGGGTCGCGGCGCAAGCGAAGCCCGGCCGCCGGGCAGAGTCCGATCGTGGCTGCCGTGCGTTTGGCTTGGCTGCGGCGACGAGTGCTCTGCTGGCTTGGTGAATCTCGGCGACCGCCCGAGCTTGCTGTCCCCGCCAGGAGGTGCTGTGTGGCTTCGTAGCGTGGTACTTGACATGGTTTCGGACACAGTACGTGCGCGCGCTGGCGGGCAGGCTGGCAAGCTGGTGGCCTCTTCCGGCGACGCCGACATCCAGATTATCCCGATGCGGGGGGCACATCGTGTCACCAGCAACGGGGCCCCGTGCCTTGCTGGGCGCGGGCCCGAGGGCACCGCCTCGCCGCCTGGTCCTCCGATTCGAGGTGGCCCCGCGCCGAGGCTGGGAGAGGGCCCCGTCGGCACGGCCGACGCTGCAGGCCAGCTTCAGGGCGACAACAGTCTGGCATACTTGCTGGAAACCACTCGGCGCTCGTTCCCGTCTGTGATCCTGACTGGGGTCGTCTTGACACGAGGCAAGTGGTACTACGAGCTGGAAGTCATTAAACCGGGCTTGGCGCAGGTCGGCTGGTGCGACGTCAGCTTCGTGGGCTCGTCGGTGGGTGGGCAGGGGGTGGGCGACGACAAGAACTCCATCGCATTCGACGGGCTCCGGCTCAAGTCGTGGTTTGCAGGGCCTCGAACCTGGGGCGCAAAGTGGAGAGCCGGCGACATCATCGGCTGCGCTGTCGACGTGGACCGGGGAACGGTGCTGTTTTCCCTGAACGGGTCTTGGGAGCTCCCGATGGGCATCGCCAGCGAGGCCATGCACTTCGTCGGGGGTGCAGTTCCAGCCGTCACGGCTCAGCACTCAATGTCGCAGTTCTTGTGCAAGGCCAACATGGGCGACGACGGGGCCTCCAGCCTCCGCTTCGATCCCCCGGCCGGTTTCCTACCCGTCGCTGCGGGGAGCGCGATGCTTGGCGTGGCGCAGGGAAGGGAGGGAGCAGAAGCAAGCCTCATGGCCGCTGCGAGGCGCAGATTCCAGCCTCAACCGGCGGACTCTTCCTCAAGCTCTGCGTCGGATGCGCCCGACCCGCGCTGGGGCGTCAGCCATGGGGGCGCGGATGCAGCGCCTGGCTGGAGGTTGAGAGCCGCGCACTTGGAGATGATGCTCCGGCGGTGGGGCTGGGAGTGTGCTGACGGCGTGCCGCTTCCTTGCTGCCTCCCGCCGACGAGCGTTGCTGGTGGCCCCACGCCGCCAAGCACCGCGGTGCCGGCGGCTGCCATGGGCCTCGTCCCGCTGTCTGGGGCTCACGCCTTGCTGCTGCTCGACAAGTCGTCGGCGGAGCCATTCGTTGCTGGCGCCTTCCATGTTCTAGATGCCTGCAAGCTGGGCGGGCTGGCACCGCCTTCGCCTCTCCACCCTACAAGCGAGGCCAGCGAGGCGGCGAGTCGCGGAGCCGCTGCATCCCTCAGTACCCGTGCTGAAGACGACGGAGTCGCAGCTCGATGCGATGCATCGCTCGGTACCGCAATGGGCGACGCGCTTCGGGCCCTCTCCGACACAGAGGTGATGGTCGGCTCTGCGTCGGGCACAGTGACTGCCGGGCTTGTCCCGCTGGGTAACTTTGGCCGCCTGCCAGCACCGGTCACGAGCCGCTCTTGGCGCATTTCGGTGCGATGCATCTCGCCTGGCCCGACACTCATCGGCTTTTACCTGTCCGAATTCGTCAGCAGAACTCTGGCTGCCTCAACCACCGCTCGAGGCTTTATTGGAATCCGGACGATGAGCGACGGTCTCTGGGCTGCAGAACAGGGCCTCGCCAGCCGATCGGAAGCCGAGTCCTGCGGGCTGGTTGCCCTTGGCCAGGCGGAACTGTCTTCGATCGGGTCGGCTTGTCAGGACTGTGGCTTTCCCAAGTCCGGCCGCCAGTTTGAGTACAGCTCCGCGCTGCAGGCGGCGCTGAAAGATGTTGATGCTGGCAGCGCGGCGGCCAAAAACGCGCTCAGACTCTGCTGCGCGGTCCCGCCCGCAAGGGCAGTGGAAGGGGCTGCTTGGCACGCGGGTTGCGTCGCTGAGTGCGCTGTGACAGCGGCACGACTGGAAGATGGCTCCTTCGCATGGTGCCTCGCGGTGACCATCAACGGTCGCGAGGTCTCCCAACTTCGGTTCGACGGGGGCGTCCCAAGTGGAGTGTCCGGTGGACTCGTCCCTGCAGTCACGCTGCTGCCAACTTCCTTGGTGTCAGTTGTCAGCTGCGCTGTTGACGACCACGAACTCGCGTGATGCATGAGCTCGCAAATGTTGCAATTGTTCCGGCAGACTCGAAAGCACTCTTGGCCAGTGATTCCGCGCGCTCAACGCAGCGCACCAGTCACGCAGCCACTCTCACGCATGCTTCACATCGACTCGCTGGTGCCCATCGCTGCCGGAATGCGCTAGACCGAGGCTCCGGCAGGCGCGCCAGCCTCTGAGGCCACAGCACGACCCAACGCGGTCGCCGGGGGCGCCTGTACGGGAAGCGTCGCGGCCTGGCCGCAGCAGCACCGCTGCACGCTGGGGATGCGCGAAATACCAGGCTCGACGACCTGGTGCAGCCGATAAGGGGAAGTCGTTCTTGCGACCCAGCCGGACCGGAGGGCCGTTGCGAGCAGCAGAGCAACGACCACCGTCGCGGGCCCGATCCAGCGAAACACTCGCACGACCTGCCAGCGAGTTGCTAGCTGCGTCGCGAGCGAAGCGCCGTTGCCCACAACGAGCGAGGCGTCGCTCAGCAGCAGCACTCCGGCGTCATGGAGCGAGGCGGCAAGCTCTTGCTTGGCCGCCGCCAGGGTTTGCGGCGAAACGCCAGATAGCAGCGGGTCTGAAAGCCCGCCCCCACGAAACAGGGCGCCGCACAGCGGCTGGCCGACTCCTGCCACTGTTGGCCCGGGACACTCGTTCTCGGCAGCGACGGCCCGCCCAAGCGGGGGGCAGAGCAGGTCCTGGCCGGCCGTCGTTTCCCTACATCCCAGCAGACCGGAGGGCAGCCGCTCATTTGCGGCGCTGCTGAGCGCCCACCACGCCACCACAGCCAGCTCTCGGTCGCTGACCGAAGCGTTTCGGAATGACGTCACGGGTGCAAGGACGGCGCGGAGCACCATGCGCCCCAATTCTCCCTCCGGCGAGCGCAGCGTCACAGTGAGGCTGGGCCCCGCAAACGCATCAGACCCAGCGGCCTCATCGAGGAGCCAAGGCAACAGTGTGCAGGCAGGGTCAGCTGCGCCATCAGCGGTGCGCCCTCGCGTCGCGTTGAATAGCGCCTCCCCTGTGGCCACCGCGCCAAGACCGTACGCTGCCGTCGTTCGCGGGCCCCGCATGAGGGCTCCGGCCACGGCAGCCAAGATGGCCGCCACCACTCCCGCTAGAGACAGCACGCACACTGGCGAGCAAGCAATGCGTCCACTGAGGCACCCTGGGGCGTCTAGGTCCTCGATATCCACCGCCAGACCGGCCTCTCTCGCCGCATCAAGTTTTCCGCGGAGCCGCCAGTGGATTTTCAGCTGGCGGATGGAGACTGTGGCCAGGAGCAGCGCTTGCAGAGCGCCCAACGCCCCGAACACTGCCGGGCTTGCCCCCACCGCCGCAGCAGCGAGCCCTGGCTCCACAGAGAGGGCAGGCTGGCGACCGTAGACGGCGGCTGGGCTGGTGCTGGCCCCCCGGCCCCACTCGCAGTCCAGGCCCGTTCCCTCAGGGGTCGCAGCAATTGCCCAAGCGCAAAGCCCGGCAACTGCCGCAGCGCTCACGGCCGCCCACACGCACGACTCCGCAGCGAGGCGCTGCGACTCGTGGCACTTGGTGCCGCATGCCGAGCAGAAGGGGATCACACGGGCGCGGTGGGAGTCCTCTTCTTGGAAGCTCGGCTGGTAGTGGCGCTGCGTTGCTGCGGCGACTTGCGCTGCGTGGCCGGCCGCCGTGAAGCCGTAGTAGGACTCATCCTGACCGGGCTCCTCGGACTCGTCGCTCCTGTCCTCGTGCGGGCGAGCAACCCGCGTGCTCATGCTGGACGCCCAGCCCGGGGAACCACCGCGACTGAGGGGCAGCAGTGCCGCGCCGCAGCGACACGAATTCGCAGGGCCGGGCAGCACTTGTCCTGCAGAGCTTGCAGCTCTGTTCGAGGCGCCTGCCCTCCTCCCTCCCCCCTCTGGTCATCCAACGGACGCTCACGCGGGCACACGCTGAACGCATCGGCACCCGCGGGCGCAAGCCTCGCAGAGAGTGGACCTTGGGCCAGCGACGCTGAGCAGGGCGCTGAGGCCGACGATGGTGATGACGAGGCTGCAAGCCAGGGTGAAGACCAGGATCACCCCGAACACGCGAAGGATCTCGATCGTGGTGAGCAAGAGGAAGGCAGAGGCCCCTGCCGTCGTAATGGCGCTGGACACGATGGGCCAGCCCATTCTCTGCATCGCGAAGGAGGCCCGTGCACCTCGCGGCCCCAGCCTCGCGACGGCCTCCGCCCAATCCGGCAGCCGGCTCCCGGGTTCCTCCCCAGGCTCCAGGCCGGCCCGCTCGTCCGCCGCCTCCACGAGCCACACGGGAGCGTGGATGTAGCCGTGCGCAAAGTGCAGGGCAGCATCAATTGACAGCCCCACGAGGCACACCACCGCGATTGCCTCGATGACGCCCAGGGAGCTGCCCGACAGCACAATGAAGGCCAGCAGAGTGACGAGGATGGCCCCGACCGCCACTGCCGTGAACATCGCGAGCGCAATCGACTGCACAAAGCACAGCGTGGTCAGGAACGCCGCGCCGACGGAAATGGCGCACGCAAGGGCTGTCCCCGTGACAAACTCCTCCTCAACAAACGCCCTGAGCCAGACGTCCGAGGCCTGCACCGGGTTCGACCCAAGCGTCGAGGGTGCCGTCGCCTTGACGTGCTCGACCACAGCCTGCCACTTCGGGAACTCCTGCTGCGAGATGACAAAGCCGGCGGACTGCCAGTCGATGGTCGACCGCAGCAGCATTCGCGCCCACACCACCTGGTTGGAGACAGTGGAGACACCAAAAAAGTTCCGCCCGCCGTGCTGCCTCGCCCACGTCACCAGGAGCTCGGGGAAGCGGGTGCGGTTCGTCACCGGAAACGCAACGCCGGCGGGCCCCGAAGCCGACCCCAGCCAGTCCCGGAATCGGCGCATCCAGCAGTCGGGCGGGTCCTTGTACAGCACCAGGTCAGGCTGCTCCTCGATCCACTCGCACAGCCGGATCATGTACGCTTGCGCGGCTGGGTCGGCGAGGTCGAAGGCAGGGTCGAGGATCGGCGACGTCTCGCGCACCGCGTCAGCCTTGACAGCCACCTCCGCTGTACCAGCGCTGCTGATGAGCGAAGAGCCCGCAGACTCGGACGGCACGAAGCTCGGATTGGGTTTGCTGCCTGCGACTCCAAGGATGAGCGCGACCATCGAGTACGAGCCTGCCGACAGAGGATACGGGTCGGCGGCCTTGGTGCTGCAGTCCTGCCCGCCGAACAGCCCGTAGCAGCTGCACGACGCGTTGGCGCCGTCAAGCAGCAGCAGCCCAGTGGCTGGGTCGACAACAGCCGGCTGGCTTGCCGCGCAGCTGCCCGACCCCGAGCACTCGGCCTCGCCGGAAAGGGGAAGGCTCGGGCACTGCTGCTCGCACGCCTCGCCGCGAAAGCCGGGAAAGCAATCGCAAGAAATGTTCACGATTGCGCGTGCAGCGAGGTCCAAGGCTGCAGCGCACCTGCCTCGAGACTGGCCGCTGCACACGCTGGCGGGCGACCCTCCAGGAGGGACGGATACCTGGCAAAGCTCTTCGTCTCCCGGCAGCAGCGCCCTGCCACCTGGCGCAAGGGCGCCCTCGACGGGAGACGTAGCGGCGATGCTCGGCCGCCCAGTGTCTGCAAGAGCACGTCTGCGCGAGCTTGAAGCCGCCTTGCCGCAGATCAGTGCAAAGCCAGCGTACGGGTCGGTGGGGTCGACAGTGCCGTCGCTTCGGCGGATCACGACCGGCACGTTTCCAGGCAAGCATTTGCATTCGGGGGGCTGAGGCACGCCCTGCTGGGATACGATGCTGGTGTCGCACTCGGAGCCTGGGCCGCAGTTCGGGCAGTCGAAAGCGCAAGCCAGCCCGCCGACGCCGTCGTCGCACCTGCACCCTGTGCTGGAGGTGTCGCAGCTGCCTCGCGCAGAGCACACACCGAACGCGGCGGGGTCGGCTGGAACATCGGGACCCCTCGCCGTGCCTCCGCAGTACGTGGTGCAGTTCTCGTTGAACCAGCCTGTCGCGCAAACGCGGGGCGCGGCAGATGGCGTCGTGGATGGCGTCGGCGTTCCGGTTGGCGTCGAGGACGGAGTTGGCGACGCTGTGGGCGTCACGGAAGGTGACTGGCTCGGGCTCGGCGACGGTGTAGCGTCGGCCGACTGCGAAGGCTGCGGAGTGGGACTGACTGGCGTCGCCGTCGGAGAAGGGGTCACGCTGGGAGACGCTGGAGGAACGAGGGAGGACGAAGCAGATGGAGACGGCACAAACGAGCTGGATGCTGACGGCTCCACGCGCGGGCTGAAGGGGTCGCCACCCCCGCCGCTGTCGGGGGCGTCGCTAGGCGCAGGAGACGCACTGGGGGAGGGCGAAATTCCAGGCGGGCCGATGTTGCCTGGCATCACCAGTTCGGCCGACTCGGGCGAAAATGGCCCTGGCCCGCCTGGGCCCTCCGCCCGCACGCGAAACTTGAAGCGTCCGCCCGGGAGCTGCTGCGGGAGGCTGAGTTCGTGCTGCAGGAACGGGTACGGGGCTGGCGACGTGTTGATGCGAGCCCAAGCCTTGGCCTGGGCCAGCGACACCGGTGTGATGGGCTCACTCGCGGCCGTCAGCAGCGCCGCTGCCGTGTAGTCGTCGAGCGCGCGGGACTGCAGGTTGTAGTCGGCGACTCCGGCTCCAGCTGCCGATGGAGGGTACCAGTCGTTGCGGACAAGCTGGGGCGAAAGCGCCACGGGCCTGGGCGCGGAAGCTATGGCTCCCGGGGGCAGCAGCGCAGCCGGCGACACAGAAGGGGACGCGGCAGCAGCTCGTTGCGAAGGCGACGTGGACGGAGACGCGCTGACGCTGGGAAGCGAGGAGGGGGACACTGACGCGGCGGGGCTGGCCGTCGGCGGCAGAGACGAAGTTGACGGCGTCGGGGTCAGGGCTGCAACGGGGATGGACCCCCCGCTGCCCGGCACCCGTGCCTCCCCTGCGTCACACCCAAACACGGAGCAGCCTTCGCCGTCCCCGGGACCGCTGTTGTCGGCAGGCATCTCCCACGCGCCACCGGAAGAGCCTGAGCTCTCGAGCCGGCAGGAGGTGCAGTCCACAATGTAGTCAGAGAGCAAGCGCCGGATGGTCTCCAGATTCGTGTCCGCCACAAGGAGCAGAGGCGGGTTCTGAGCCGGCTGAATCTGGGAGGCATAGTAGCCGCCTGCCGCCAGCAGGGCCACAAACAGCGTCGCGATGACGAACCGCAGCGCGAAGATCGCCCGGAAGCAGCCCTGGCACGTGGGCGAGTGCCAGCCCGCGCGCGACGCCTCCCACCCGTGCGACCCGGCCTTGAACGCGGGTCGGCCAGCTGAATCAGTCGGTGCTGGCCGCGAGGTGGCCCAGTCTGTCCCGACTGAGTCGGCGGCCGTCGCCATCGTGTCGGTACCGTAGCCTGTTCGCATCCTTCGGTCGCGCGCCGCAGCCCTGCTCGGCGGAGGACCACTGTGATCATCAAGGTCAAGAGGTCCTGGACTCACTGCAGCCGACAGCTCGAGCCCGCTGGCCAGCGGGCTGCCGCCGCTGCCTCTGGACCAAACAGCTCGAAACGGATTCGGGGTGGAATCGCTCAACTGCTGCACTGGCGGGTCCACTGGCCCTGCTTCGGCGTCCTCGGCGGGAACAAGCGGTGGACGTGTCTGCCGCCCTGCGTTGCCAAGGCAGTCCGGTCTGCGGCACCCGCCTGAAGAAGACACGCAGGCTCCGCAGCCGCACCTCGCAGCCCATCGCGGCAGGCACAGCCGGAAGTTGGCCTCGTAGAAGGACAAGGCGGACGCGAAAAACGTGAGGACAAGCACGTAGTTGGCCACAACGAGCGTGCCCGTCCACAGCCCGAAGCCCCGGACCGCAGGAATGCGACTGATGGCGTTGGCGTAGAATGACGCCGCGGTTGTCAGGCTGGTCACCAGCATCGCCGCAGACCCCTCGGCCAGCGCAGACGTCAGCGCCGCGTGCCGGTCGTGGGCCTGGCGGGTGGCCCGCTGCATGCTTGGGGAGTCCATGTTGTCGACAAAGCAGCGACCGCAGCGCCTGCCGCAGCAGCCCGCAACGCTCGCGACGCAAGCAAACCCGCAGCCCACTGGGGTGAGGGGCGTCGGACGGCCGGCGCTGCCCCACACCCGGACACGGTTGTCGGCCACGTCTGCCAGGAGCCGCGAGGACTCGTCAGGCATCGTCTCCGACGCGCGCGACTCCTTCCGCGAGTGCTTGAACATCTCGGTCAGCAGGAACACGTCATCCACGCCAATGCCGGCGATGGCCCACAGCGACATGAGGTTCATGATGCCGATTCGCTCGTAGCCCATCACGGTGGTGTACAGCAAGTACGTCACGGGGAACGTGAGGAGAATCTGCGCCGCTGACGCGCACGCCAGCCACAAGCTGCCAGTCTGCAGCCACACGTACCCCAGAATGAAGCCCACAGCAGCAACGGCATAGATGACAGAGGCAGCCAGCTCCTCGAAGATCTGCGTCATCACGGTCGCTCCGTCGCCAACGAACACGAAGCGCACCGCGCTCGTCTGCGTTTCCCGCGACATGCGGAGCAGCGTCGACGTAAAGGCCTGGTACTTGGCCTGCTGCTCGGCGCGCCGGTCCCCAGTGCTGGAGTAGCCGGGCAAGGGTCCGCCAAAGAAGTGGCGGCTTCCGAGGAGCACCGACTTGACAGTTGCGTCCGACGCGCTCGCGAACCGGTCAAAGTATCCCTCTTGCTTCGAGAGCAGCAACGCTTTTGCAGTGTCCTGCACCGCACGCGCCGCTCCGCGGCCGTTGGTGATGAGCGTCTCCTCCTCCGTCCCCTCGCCGCGCACCGTGGGGAAAAAGAAGTTCATGGCCGAGTCCGGAAGGCGGCACATTGAGGCGTCCAGGGCCTGAATCTCGTCTTCCGTGGCTTTTTGGCACAGTCTCGTGAAGGCGGGGTCGTCTCGCAGGGCCAGCTCGAGACGGTGGGCCTCGGCCAGCGCCGCAGGCTCGAGGATGTTGCCCTCGTCCTGCCGGAAGTACACCACGTCAATCCAGCCTTGGCCTAGCGTCTGCGGAGCCGGGGCTGGCCCCGACACTAGCTCGCGCCCCCATGCCGCCGGGGTGGCCCCGCCAGTGGCAAGGACCGCCCGAAGAGCTCGGCCTCGCGCTGCTGCTGGCTCGTCGATTTCCGTGTCGAGGCTGACGGCGATGTTGCGGGCCAGCGTGGCCGGGTGGCCGTCAACAGACATGTCCAAGACGTTCAAGTCGAGCTCCGGGACCCTCAGCGTGGGCCAGACCACTGGGATGACGGGAGCAATGGCCGCCAGAAGGAGCACACACAAGGAAATTGCGGGGCAATACGCAAGCGGCCGGGCATACAGCCCGCAGCATGCGTGCCACGCCCCGCTTCCGCCGGCGGCCATCCCAAAAGCGAGGGGGCGGGCGGCCGAGCCGGCCCGCAATCCGCGAGCGTGCGCACCGGAGGCGACAAGGGGTTTCGAGGTTTCCCGCAGCTCTGCGATCCGACTCCAGCGGCGGACTTTCGCGCCTGACGCTCTCTGCCGCCTTTGCCTCGGCGCCTGCGATGGAGACCGCCACGAAAGCGCACGTCTGGCAGCCCCATGGCGGAATGTGGCTCGCACGTGCACTGCAGCAGCGGGGCGCTCGCCAGCGAATCTCGAGGACATACACTCTCTCTGTGGCGCGCCTACAACTATAGCCCGAAACTTGACGAACGTCGCCACTGCGATTCATGCGACAGCGGCCGCTGAGGATGCGTGTGCGGGACCCATTCGCTGTCGCTGCGCTGCTGCGGGTTTTGACATGCTTTGGTCCTCAGCCAGCCCAGCGTGCCAGCCCTTGCAGTGCGCTGCTTGACGGCGCGCGTGCCGGGGCCTGACCCGCTTCGCTCCCATGGCCCTGCGATTGCGCGCCGATCGAACGCGTGCCGGCCCCAGAGGACGGAGGACCTCGCTTCCCGAACCACCAGCCGATCGCGCCCACATTGACAGGCCATTCCAGGGGAGGGGGGAGGTTGGGCCGCGCCCTGCGCGGTCGATCCGGGCGCAGCCTCTTGGTCCGTCTCTCGGCGCCCTTGAGCCCGGTGGCAGAGTTGCGAGCCGGTCGTGAGAGCCGGTAGGCCAGCGCAGAGCTGCCCTGCGGGCGAGGGCTGGAAAATCGTTGCAATCGCACTCGGAACCTCCGGCTGCTGGTTGCCAAGCAGGCGGCCATGGTCGGTTTCCTTCTCTTTGCCGTCGTTGTTGCTGCCATGGGGGCAGCAGCGCTTCGCGTGGAGCCGGAATTCCACCCTATCTACCTTCAGGGGTCAGAGAACGGAGGCACGCTCCTTCGAATTCGCGGTTCGGGCTTTTTTCGCGAGGGGCGCGAGGGCGTGACAACTGTGTTCATTGTGAGTAGCGCGAGATGCTCCTGCTCCCAACAAACCGGGCAAGGGCGGCGCTCTCAGTGGCCATGGGGGCGGGGCGCGCGCCACGGACTCCGCTTCGGTTGCCGAACGAATCGCGAGCTCGCGCCGGAGCACCGAGCCTCTCGCGCGCCCGTCCGCCCGTCCTTCCCGCTGGCCGCAGGGATCGGAAATATGCAACATGATCTCCTACTACTCGAGTGACACCGAGATCTGGTGCTACACCCCCCCCATGGGTGAGCGCTGGCAACCGCAAACCAGCCTGCGTTGGCCGTCGCGCGTCTTGGCCTGCCTGCGCGCTCGGGGATGGTGCCTTGTGGGGCCTTCCCCGCCCCGGCGTGCGCCCCCCCTCCCCCCCCGGCGCGGTGGTCCTCGTGCTCTTGCGGCGCCCGGCCCCCCTGTTGTCCGGCGGCCGCCGGAGCAGGTCCGCCGTTCTCCCGTCGCGAACCCATCGATTTCCATTGTGTTCTTTGCTCTTGCCGCCCGCAGTCCCGGGGGGCTCCTACGCAAGGATTGTAATCTCAGTCACCGGTGTGGACCGTGGGGAGCTGCTGGACACCGGCCGCAGCTTCCAGTACCGCAGCGATCGCACCCCGAGGCTCGATGTTTCTCCGCGCGGCGGCCGGCCGGGCCAAAGCCTGTACTTCCGCGGCTTCTTGACCCGGAACTCGGCCACCAACTCCGTGCAGGACTTCGACATCCGCATGGGAGGTGCTCGCTGCGACGTGTCCGAGGAGGAGAACGTGGACTACGCTCCCAACGACGTGAGCACGTCCAACACGCTGTACTATCGCCTCCGGTGCACCTCCCCGGGCCAGCTCGAGCCTGGGCGGTACAACATGACCTTCAAGACCGACGACGCATACTATGGATTCGGCCTGGCCACCATCACTGCGCCCGAGGTGCAGCATGACATGCGAACCGGCGAGCGCTTCGACTTTGCCACCAGCGGCCACATTTCCTCCCTCTCGTCCCACGTGGGCGGCACCAGGGGCGGTGCCATGGTGACCCTGCGCGGAGAGGGCTTTTCCAACCGCCTCGATGCCGCTGACCACACCACCGTGACGCTGGCGGGCGTGCCCTGTGAGGTGGTGTCGGCAGACCGGACCTCCATCCGCTGCCGCGCTGGCCCGCTGCCCGACAGCGGCGCTTTCCCTCCGCTTCCGCCTCATAACGTCACAGCGGCTGCCGCCCCCTCTAGCCGCGTATTCGCTGTGGGCGGCCGCGGCTTCGAGTACGCGCTGTTTTCCCGGGGGAGCGGCACCCCGTGGAACCCGGCAACCAACCCCAACTATCCCGACAACCCGTTCCGCCACTTCATCAACGTGGACGGAATTCGGAGCGACGAAGTGAACTTCGCCAACAACTACCACTCGGAGGCCATGGGCTGGTTCATTCCGCCCATCACGGCAAACTACACGTTCATCGCGACAGGCGACGACTACCACTGGCTGGAGCTGGCGCCTGCCGGCTCCAACCGCGAGGACGACCTCGCCCAGGTGGCTGGCTGCAACGGCCACGAGGGCGACCTGTCGGACTGCTCGAACATCGCGGACTCGAAGCGGCAGCTTCAGGCAGGCGAGCCCGTGCTGTTCCGCATGCGCCACATCGAGGGAAGCGGCAACGACTACTTCGACACCCTGCTCCGCATCCACTTTGAGGACCTGCCCGCCTACGAGGCAGCCCTCGGCAAGCCCGCGACGGCCGAGCAGGTGGCCGTCCGCGACGCCCTGGTTGACGCGCACGGGTGGCAAGAGGAGCAGCTCCTTAGCATCGAGGCCACGTACCGGCGCGAGGTGCAGCAGGTGCGCATGTACAACGTGGAGTCGGGCGAGTTCACCCTGACGGCGACGGTCGGCTCCAAGTCTGAGACGTCCGCCCGCCTCTCGTGGAGCGCGTCCCAGTACCAGGTCCGCGACGCCATCGAGTCAGTCTACAATTCGCTCGGTGTTACGTACTGGTGGCAGGTGAATTGCGATCGCAACGAGATCCGCGAGGACGTGTTCGAGCCGACGTTGAACCGCACCGTTGAGAACATGCTGCTCGGCTACACCCACGACTGCACCATGTCGGCGCCCCAGGACAGCGACTGGCCGCTTCTCAAGCCTCGCTCGGCCTCGCTGCGCACCAAGACGACGCAGCGCACGCTCGTCGTGGAGGCAAAGCGCACCGTGACGCGCTCCCCCCCGCTGGAGGGGACCATCCGGCTGCGCCTCGGCGCGCCCGTGAACGCGAGCGTCGAGTTTGCCCGGCGTGTCGCAGCGGGAGAGACCAACCTCACGCTCCAGGAAGTGGCGGCGGCAGAGAGCGCCCTTTGGTCTCGCTCGATCTCCGTGCAGGCAAGCGATTCTGACATCACCAACGCCCTCTCGGACGTTGGTGTGACGGCAACCGTCGCCTCCTGGAACTACCCCCAGGACGGGCGCACGTGGCGCATCCGCATCGCAAAGCCGCTGGGCGACGTCCCGGAGATCCACGTAGACACGACGCGAGTCTCCGGGTGGCTCACGACTGACCCCGCGACGGGGCGCCACGGCTGGTCCAACGCCGAGCGGCTCAAGGGAGCCCGCGACATGCTCGTGAGCACCATCCCCGCCGACTGGACCCGCGCCGCCGTGCCCGTGCCTTTCGACAGCCAGTCCATCGAGGCTGCCAACGCTGCTGTCATGGCCAACCGCACGGCCCTCGGCAGCCGATCGCTCACCGGCAGCGTCGTGGTGACCCAGCTGGGCATGGGCTTCTCCTGCGACCACTTCGCCAAGGACGCCGACGCATGGCCGACGCCGGCCTTCGCTTGCGACTTCACTTACAGCGAGGCGGCCACGCCGATGATCACGTCGATCCACGTGACCCGCCAGGGCGGCACTGGCAACGCCAGCGCGGAGGCCGTTAGCGCGGGCGACGTGATCACGGCAACGGGCACAGGCTTCCTCAGCTTCGACCCGCGGAGCCCCCGGCTGTTCCCCAACGGCACGGACATCGACCAGGAGTGGTTCACTGCCCTCACCCTCGGCAACCGCACCGACTCGTGCAACGTCACTGGCGCCACCGAAACGAGCGTGACCTGCACGGTGGCACACGCGCCCGCGGGAACCTACCCCATCAACGTCCTCGTTGGCAAGGGCCGCGGCCTCGCGCTGCACGCCGCGGGCCTCGGCGCCGCAGGTGCCACCGTCACCTACGCGCTGCGTGCTGACGAGGTCGCGCGCTCGCCCGGCTCCATGGCCGGTGGCCAGCGGCTCACCGTCCGAGGCACCGGCTTTGCCGACTCGCCTGCCGGCGTGAGCGTCACTGTGGGCGGCAAGGCTTGCTCTGTGCTTCAGTCCTCTCCGTCCCAGGTCGTTTGCTCCTCCCCCTCCTTCGCCGGCGAGGCGGAGAACCTGGCGCTGCCTGTGCTGGTCACGGTCTCTCCGTCCTCCGGGGCCGCGCAAACCGTGTCCGCTGGAACTGCCGGAGTGGCAGAGAATGCCACCGCGACTGTGACGTCTGTGAGCCCCCGCTGGTTTTCGGAGGCGTTCAGCGGCGAGGTGCGCCTGGCAACCACCGGGGCCACCATCCCGCGGGACACCGCGGACTTGGCGGCGCTCGATGCTGCGCTTGAGATCCGGTTCGGCGGCCGCCCCTGCTACCTCCGGCGCGTGGACAGCAGCGGCGTGATCACCTGCCAGCTTCCCCGTGCTTCCGCGAACGCTGAGCGCGCTGCTTCCTCTGGTGTCGCCGTGCCGCGCACCCCGTCCCAGCAGGCGTCGGAGCCAGCGCTGGCGCCCGCGCTCCGCGTCGTCGGCTTCGGTCTTGCTCGCACCAGCGCAGCGGCGGCGCTTGACACCTCTCTGCACATGGCCTCCGTGGCCCCGGCTGCCATTTCGCTGCTGGGCGGCGCAGTGCTCACCGTTTCCGGGGCCGGCTTCGTGGGGCCCGACGGCAGCCGCGGCGACGAGGTCTTCCGGATCAACGGGACGGTGACGGGCGGCCCCCACGGCAACCAAACCGGCCTGGTGACGGCTGACTGCGCCGTCCTCTCGGCCTCCAACGACACTCTCACCTGCCGCGTGGGCCGTCCCGTCTTCCCGGGGTGGTTCCTGGCCGAGCGCTCCTCCCTCCCGCTCACCTCCGTGCGCGTGGAGGCCTCGATCAATGGCGTGCCTGTGCCAGCCGCCTGCGGGCAGGCGGGCGCCTGCACCCTGCAGCTCGACCCGAGCAAGACGCCCCAGGTGAACTCTGCGGTCTTCAGCCCGGCAGCCAACACGCTCACCTTCCTCGGCGCGGGGTTCGGCGCCTCGGCCGCCTCCGACCTGCGCGTGGCTGTCGGTGGCAAGCCCTGCCCCGTGACGTCGGCCACGTCCACATCAGCCGTGTGCACCGTGCCGGACGACCGGGAAGGCGTCGTGGACATTGATGTCACTGTTGTGGGCCTTGGTCGCGCGAACCATTCCACGCTCACGGGCGAAGCCCTTCAGCACCGGCACGAGCTCCGCCTCGAGGAGGCAGACCTGAAGCGCGTGTCGCGCGCCGGGGGTGCCCGACTCACTCTCCGCGGTTACGGCTTCGACCCCAGCGACCTGTCCAAGATGTCGGTGCTGATCATCGCCGCCGGCAGCTTCCAGGCAAAGGTCCTGGCAGCAACTTACCGCAGCCTCGAGATCGAGACCCCTGCAATTTCCATGTCCTCCGCGTCCACCACGGCCAACGTCATCATGTCCCTGGCGGCAAAGGACGACCCGAACGCGCCGGTCGTGCTCTCGCGCCGCTCCCGAGTGCTCTCTGCGGCGGCCCGGGCCAACCGCGGCCGCCTCCTGGCAGGCCACGTGGAGTCCTCGGCGCACCCCCTCCACGGCGCAGACTTGCACCAGGAGCTCCTCGCCACCCCTGCCCACCACGCCACCGACGAGGACGCGTCGCTGCACCTCGAGGGGGCGCCCGTCCTCCGGCTGGACGGCATGCAGGTCAGCACCGCCCTGGGGGAGCGCGCCACCGCGATGCGCTCCCAGGTGGACTCCCTCCTGGCCGCCTCCCGCCTGCGCTCCCTTGAGTACGGCCACAGGGCCGATGCCGGGGCCGCGTCCCGAGTCCCCTCGCGCCGCGCTCTGGCCATGGCCGAGGAGTGGACTCCGGAGAACCCCAACGCGATCCGGCCCGTCCCGGCTGATGCTCCAAGCGGCCGCAAGCTCGCCGCCGCGCAGCCCGCCACCTCCCAGCTCGCTGCCGCCTTTGTGTACGACGGCTCGCGGGAGTACACGCCCGACATTTCCTCGGTCAGTCCGTCCTCGGGCGCTCGCGGAACCGTGGTGACCATCACGGGCGAGGGCCTGCTTCCTCGAGCCAACTTCAGCGTGCAGCTGTCGAACGTCAGCATTGGAGCCGCGCCCTGCGCAGTCCTCAACGCCACTGGCGGAAACTGGACGTCGACAAGCATCACGTGCACGGTCGGAGCGGCGTACGGCGGCGCCCACGCAGTGAGCGTGCACGTGCACGGAAAGGGCTTCGCTTCCGCCACCTCGGCGCCGTCCAAGCAAGTCACCTTCACCGCGGCCTCCTCGGTCTCCTCGGTCTCGGCCCCGGCTTCCTTCTCGTTCCGCGGCGGAGGCATCGTCGCCGTCACCGGCTCCGGGTTCCCCACGCTGCCGCTCGGCTACGACGCGACAGCTGCCGGCGCCAAGGCCGTCATGCCGTCTCTCAAGCTGTGCGGGCAGCCCTGCACCGTTGTGTCCAGCTCTTACGACCGAATGGAGTGCGCTGCGAGCAACATCACCACCCGCGCTTCTGTGGCCGGGCTGTGGCACGCCTCGCCCTCCCCGCTCAGCGGCGTCTCCTCCTTCGGCGCGGAGTCCAGGGACAACGTGGCCAATGCGCTCGACGGCGACCCGTCCACCCGCTTCGACCCAAGCTCGCGCAAGTGCGTGGTGGGCATCGACATGGGCCCCGACGAGCGCGCCGTCGTCACCCGCGTTCGCTACTTCCCCGTGTTCCGCGAGACGAGCACGTTCCAGGGCGCTGTGTTTGAGGGTGCCTACGACAGCGACGGCCCGTGGGAGACCATCACGGAGGTGCAGAGCCGCGTGAATGAGGGCTGGAACTGGAAGGAGATCATCCGCACTCCCGGCGTGTCGGACACTGCCCCCGATGGCTTGCCTCCCCAGGCAGTGGCGACTGCCCCCGCCTACCGCTACGTCCGCGTGGTGACGCAGCCCTCCTGGGTTCGCTACTGCGCCATGGAGGTTGAGTTCCTCGGCTTCAAGGTCAGCGCCGAGGCGGACGGCTCCGGCGGCGCGTGCTCCGCTGACTTCCGCCTTGCGCCTGGCACAGGCAGCGTGGCGGCCAGCGCCCCCGTTCGCCTGGACACTGCCGGCTTCCTCGCCAACTACAGCGTGGAGGCAACGCCCAGGGTCCTCTCGGTCTCCCCGAACAACGGCTCCGCTCTCGGCAACACCGCTGTGCGCATCACCGGCGAAGGCTTCGGCTCGGCCGCCGGGTCGCCCAACAAGGTTTCAGTCAAGCTCAACGGCGTGCCTTGCGTCGTCCAGAGCGTGGACGCCTCGGGGCTGACCTGCCTCACAGGCCGCCGCGACAAGATCCGTCCGGTTGATGTCGATGTCGTCGTCGCTGGGGTCGGGCGCGCCGCCGTGAACACGTCGCTCGTCTACTTCCGGTACCTCGACCGCTGGTCCGAGCTGACCACGTGGCTCAACCAGCAGCCGCCAGTCGACGGCGACACTGTCATTGTGCCTTACGGCCAAGCAGTTCTGATGGACGTCTCGCCGCCGCGCCTGTTCCTCGTCCTGGTGGAGGGAGAGATGATCTTCGACCGGCGCGACCTCACCTTCAACGCGTCGTACGTCTGGATCAACGGTGGCCGCCTTGAGATCGGGACCGAGGCCGAGCCGTTCCTGCAAAAGGCGACCATCACGATGCACGGAGACCGCTGGAAGGACGTGGAGCTGCCCAACATCGGTGCCAAGGTGCTTGCCGTGTCGGACCGCAACATGGGCCAGTCCAGGCGGACCAAGGACGGCTTCGTCATCATTCCGTCCGAGATGGGCCACTTGGACATCCACGGCGCCCCACGCATTCGCTCCTGGTGCCGCATCGCTGCCGACGCCTCGCCCGGCTCGCGCGATCTTTACACGTCCGAGAACGTGGACTGGGCGGTGGGCGACAAGCTCGTCATCACCACCTCGTCGACGAACTACCAGCACGCCGAGGAGCTAGAGGTCGCCGAGGTCGTCGGCCCGCGCCACTTGCGCATGAAGGAGCCGTTCCAGCGCCTGCACCGCGCCCAGGTCATTGACGGCTCGCCCTACGGACACAGCGACGTGGACATGCGCGCCGCCGTTGGACTGCTGTCTCGCAACGTGATCATTCAGGGCGACGAGGGCTCGCGGGCGCAGTACTTCGGAGTTCACACCATGGCGGCGAACGGCGGCATTTACCGCATCGAAAACGCCGAGCTGCGCAACTGCGGCCAGGGCTTCATCCTCGGGCGGTACTGCACGCACCACCACATGTCCGGCTCCATCGCCGCCCGCTCCTACGTGAGCTCCAACTCCATCCACCACTCCAACCAGCGCATCTCCACCATCCACGGAACGCAGTACTACACGGTGAAGCACAACGTCGGCTATCACGTGCACGGGCACTCCATCTTCGTGGAGGACGGCGCCGAGCGCTGGAACCGCATCGAAGAGAACCTCATCCTCTGGACCATGAAGTGCCACAGCTGCCTCAAGTCCGACACCAAGCCGGCCAACTTTTGGATGGCAGGGCCCTCCCAGTACCACCGCCACAACTACGCAGGCGGCTCCGCGTCCGAGGGCTTCTGGTACGAGCTGCCGGGCACTCCGCACGGACCCTCCGCTACTCCGACCATCTGCCCCGTGCACGACCACGTCGGCGAGTTCTTCAACAACACCGCGACGGCGGCAGGCCTGCACGGCCTGCGGCTGTACCCGACGGTGCTGCCCTTTAAGGACCCGTGCGACGAAGCCAGCGGGCCTTTGCCCCAGTACTACGTGAACTTCACCTCCTTCCGCAACGGCGGCCACGGCATCTTCGGCAAGGAGAACGGTGACTTGCATCACATCAACCCCAAGCTGGTGCAAAACAGCGATGCCGACCTGTTCTGGACCAAGCTCAAGCACGTCGAGTACAACGAGAACCCGCACGTGGTGAACTTGCTCGCCATCGCGGACCCGGACAAGACCTACACCGGCAACAAGGTCGGCCTCTTCGGGCCCCAGAATGAGTACTTCTACGTCAAGGGCGCCACCTTCGTGAACTACGGCAAGTCGGGAGCAATCGCCAGCTGCGCCAAATGCGACAGCCACACGGACATGCGCCAGGGCGGCTTCACGGTCCGGTTCGAGGGGCTGCGCTTTGTGAACTCGCCGCGCCGCGTCAAGTGGACGGCGCCGTACAAGCAGATCTTCTGGGACCGTGACGGTTCGCTGACCGACACTGCAACCGGAGGCTGGGTCACCCCCTTCTTCGCTTTCAACCAGCACAGCCCGGCCTGCCGCGCTGTGGGATCCCGCCAGAACGGCGGCGATGGCCTCAAGTTCGACGGCGGCATCGTGTGCGACGACACGGTGGTGGTGCGCCGCATGCAAATGGACCGCTTCCAGCCCAACGAGCTGCAGCACCAAGACTTGGCCGTCCACGCTGAAGGAGTGGGCACGCAGGACGTGGCCTACCGCGAGAAGGAGATCGGCGGGTGGGTGTGGCCCGTCGTGGCAGGCAGGACCTACTCCATCTTCCACCGCTCGCTCATCGACTGGCGCTCCTACGCCATGCGCTATTCGGAGCCGGCGTACGTTGGCAGCCACGCGGCTCTGCACAACGGCACGGTGCTCGACTACGTCACGCTTCACCAGAACTGGACCGACTACCGCGACCACATCGAGGTTCACTACCCCGAGCGCCCGGCGGCCGACACCTACGCCACGGAGCGCCTGCCCATCGAGCGTGGCTACTTCCGCGGCACCGCCGGGGACGCCGGGCCCGCGCCTCCCGTCCTGATGGAGCCCAACCTGCCCGGCTCGGGCATCATCCAGGGCTCGATCCGCTCGCCCTCTGGGGCTCTCGACCAAATCGGCACGGGCCTGTCCAACCGCAGCACGGCGGACCACTGGTACGTGCTCAACGACAACAACGCCACTGAGACGGGCCGCTACAACAAGCATACCGTGTTTGTGTACGCCGCGCAGTGCCCCCGCGTGGGCGAGCGCAAGGGAACCACGTGCGAGGCCTCCTCTGGCCCCGACTACGGCGCAGCGGTCGAGCCCTGGTCCAAGGCCAGCTCTTGGGACGACGGCGTCGTGCCTGCCGCCGACGCCGATGTGCTCATCCCACCGCACCGCCACATCCTGCTGGACGGCGACCGCGACGTCGGAAACCTCGTCGTGCACGGCCAGCTGACGTTTGCGGTGGACAAGGACCTGACCCTCCGCGCGAACAACATCGAGGTGCGCGGCCGCATGCGCGTGGGCACCGAACAGACCCCGTACCTGCGCTCCGCCCGCATCATCCTTCGAGGGACGCGCACGTCGCCTTCGGCCCCCATTATCCACGACAAGCTGTGGCTCGGGAACAAGGTGCTGGCCGTGGTTGGCCGACTCGAGATGGTGGGCAAGCCTGTCAGCGTCCCCTGGACGCGCCTGGCAGCCACCGCGGAAAAGGGCGCCACCACCATCACCCTCAAGGAGCAGGTCGATTGGCGCGCGGGCGACGTCATCACGCTGACCCCCACCGAGTACGGGCCTGACCAGGAAGAGACGGCTGTGATCAAGTCCGTGTCCGGCAGCCAGCTTGTGGTGACTCTCGAGACCGCGCTCAAGTACCGCCACTTCTCCGGCGATGTGGACGTGGACGGCACTCGCAAGCAGCGCCTCGCCTGCGCCGTGGGCATGCTGTCCCGCAACATCGTGGTGGAGGGCGAGATGGCCGATGATGCGGACACCTACGGCGCCCACATTTACGTGGCCGAGGTGCCCAACCCGCAGCCGCTTGCAACCTGGGTCGCCGAAGGCAAGGCCGCGGACGACTGGACCCCGCTCAGCCACGTGGGCAGCACCGTCCTGGCCAACGTGGAGTTCCGAAACAACGGCCAGGGCGGCATGGAGGCGGAGCGCGGCGGCCTGTACTTCGAGTACGGCCTGGTGAGCAACGCCTTGGGCAACCCGGTGAACGAGGTGCGCGGCTGCGCATTTGCCAACAGCCACAACTATGGCATCTTCGCCCGCGGCACCAGGAGCCTCCGTCTGCTCGGCAACGTGCTGCACCGCCCTGCCCGCTCGGGCGTGGACATCGACAGCCGGTGCACCAACGCCACGTTGCGCAACAACCTTGTCGTGGGCGTCCGCCGCTCCGTGGACGCCGCCACCAGCTGGGCAGTGCCCCGTGCGGGCTTTTCCCTCAACGCTGTGCCTGCCGAATTATCGGGCAACGTGGTGGGCGGCTCGCACGACTCTGGCTTCACGGTGCGCATGCCGTGGTGCACCACGCCGGGCGTCCCAATCACGTCCAGCCCCTTCTCCAACAACGAGGCGCACGGGACCATCATCGGCGCGTTTTTGCTCTCCGACGTTTCGGGGCAGAGCCGCCAGGACCGCTGCCGCCAGTGGAACGGCTTCGTCGCGTGGAAGGCCGCTCACATCGGCATCGTCACCGTGGACCAATCTGCCAACCTCATCCTGAACGACGTGCACGTGTTTGACAGCCACATCGGCGTGTCGCTCAACTTCCTCCGCATGGGCACCACCGCCTCCTTCGCCCACGTGATGAACTCCGTCATTGCCGGGTCCACCGATGCCTCCACCTGCGACGCCTCCGTGACGTGCCGCGCCGTGGGGGAGTCGGACGTTGTGCCTGTCGGCTGCAATTCCGTGCTCGGCGCCAAGTTCCGCCGCGCCGGAATCATGTCATCTCAGTACACGAACCGGTGAGAACAACGCGCGTTGCCAGCTCGACCTGCCGCTGCATCAAGGCCGGATGGCTTTTGTGTGAAGAAGAAACAATTGCCCGCGCTGCTTGTGGGCGTGCCCTGCCCTGGCCCCTTGCAGCTGCTCGCAGCGACCCTGTGCATTTGCTGCGCCACCGGCCACTGTCCTGCCTTGAGCTCCCCCTCCCCCCCCCCCCCTCCCGTTGCTCCCGCGCAGCGGCAAGACTTGCGAGCACGATTTCCTTCCCTTCTGCTACCCGAGCAACAAGCCCGAGCGCATGTGCTCGATGCCGTGGGAGAAGCGCTACGGCTTGCCGGGCACGCGCCACGGCGAGCTCCACGTCCAGAACACGGTCTTCACGAACTTCGACGGCGACGACGACTGCGGCTCCAAGAGCCGCGCGGTGGTGGCCAACCCCACGCAGGTGGACTTCGCGCCGCCCATGTACTTCAAGGGCGTGACGTGGCACAACGTGCCCGAGCAGGCCCGCTTCCACTTTGACAAGACCAGCGCCACCGACTCCGAGTGCAAGCTCGGCTGCGATGGCCTGTCCTTCGTTGTGGTTCACGACGTCGATGGCACCACCACCGGCAAGGCCGGCGGCTCGGTGATCAGCAATAACCCCGAGCTTGCCGCGCCTTCTCCCTACTGCGTCGGCAACGCCAACTGGCCTGGATTCCGCTGCCCGCCTGTCACTGGTGGCGCGGCCGACCCGTACACGCTGCGCAACTTTGTGTTCGAGTCCACCGAGGGCGCCGACCGCGGCCACCGCCGCCTCGGGCCGCTCAAGGTGGAGCGCGCCATCCCGGGCAGCGACCGCACGCGCAACGTGACTTCGATCGGCCCCATCGACGACGGCTGCGCCATGCGCTTCCACTTTGCGCAGTTCAACTACGCAGCCCAGCCGGGGCGGGAGCACTCCATCCGCTTTGCCGCCACAATGAGCTCGACGATGCGCATGCACTACTTCAGCTCCGACCCCGACGAGGCTGTGCTTGCGTCCCTCTTCGTGCAGCGGCCCAACGTCATCGACCTCTTCGTGGACGGTCGCGCCGTGGCCATGAACGCCAACGCACGCGTCCCGACGCTGTCGTCGCCGGACGGCGAGTTCATCTTCGACCCGCAGGGACGCCGCTTGAAATTCGTGATGCGCGGAAACGCCGCCAAGCCCCGCCGCGTCTACGACATTCGTCGCCGCCCCGCTGTGCAGCTGAACATGACGCTGGCCGTGAGCGCGGAGGACTTTGTGGCCGACCAGCTCGTGCGCAACCTGGCCGTGCTCCTCAGCATCCCAGCCAGCCGCATCAAGGTCGTGGACGTGCAGGCGGGCTCCGTGGCAGTGACCACGGCCATTCTCGACGAGCAGGAGCCGTCGACCGATGCGGCGCAGACGATCGAGCAGGTGAAGCGGCTGGCCACCGTGGCCAAGCAGGTGATCCAGGTCGCGCAGCAGCCGACCTTTTCTTCCAGCATCGGGTTTGCAGTTCAGGCAATGGACATGGACATCTCGCGCCCGTCCCTCGTCGAGGCGCCGCAGGACGGCGGCAACAGCAACGACACCAACTTCAACGCCACTGCCCTCGCCGCAAGCGGCGCCAGCCCAGAGGACATTGCGGACATCGCACCCCCCAGCAGCAACCTGGACGGCTCCTTTGAGGCCGAGCTCAAGGACTTCCTCCAGCAGGAAGGCCTGCCGGACAACTCTGACATCGACAACGGCCAGGACGGCGACGATGACGACAGTGGGCCCTTCGTGGTGATCGCCCCGCCCAAGGCGCCTCCCGCGAACGAGGGGATGAGCACGGCGATGGTCATTGGCATCGCCGTCGGCAGCGTCGCTGCGGTGGCCGTCGTCGGCCTTGCTTTCTTCCTCGTCAGGCGCTCGCAGAACCGCGCCAAGCGCGGCGCCGCTGTTTCGACCGGAGCAGCTGCACCCGCCAAGCCTGGGCCTGGCGCCGAAGTCGACGTCCGGGGCAAGAACCCCGCCTGGACCGCCGGAAAGCGGGGCATGCCGACCCAGAAGATGCCGTCCCTCCGCGGCAGCGGCATGCTTGCCCAGCGAGACTCAATGAACGACGACGGGGTGCCGCTGGACGACACGACGGGCACCACGGGCCTGCGCTCTGCGACCCAGCTCAAGGGCACGCTGATTGAGCGAGCGCGCATGGGCAAGCCTTCCGCTCGCGTGGGCACGGCCGTCCGCGTCGCGCCTCCTGCAGGCCGCATGCAGTTCGACCCGCAGCCGGCCAAGCCAACCACCTGAAGCTAGCGCGTGGTCGCAAGATTTTGGCTCGCCTTCGCCGCGATGACGCCACTGTCGCTGCAATGCAGCGAGTGCTGGCGAAGGAGAGCTCCGCCCCCATGAGTGTGTTTTGCATCAGTGTGAGAGGCTTCCCCTCTTCGTTTGAGCCATGACCGAGTGCCCCAGCCCCGCATGAATTTGAACATTGCTGTCCGGAATTCGGCCTCGGTTCGATCGCCCGCTGCTGGCACGCAGGGGGCCGCCTGCGGCGCGCCCAAGCGCAGTCCGAAGCACAGTAGCAAGCGAGCGCAGCCAGCCATGATCAGGCCTGAAAGGCGCAAGTGGCCGGGGTAGGCGTCAGTGATCAAGCTGGCCGAGCCTCCCCAAAGGGGCATTATTCACATTGCTGCCCGAGTGCGAGCGTGTGTGCGTGAATCTCGCCCGCGGGCAGCATCTGCCGCGGCCTGACCCGCGCATGGCCGATCGCAGACTCGGCGTCTCGCCAGAGGCGTGCCGGCTTTGAGCGGGCCCGCGGCCTCAGGAGGCTGTCCCGGGCAGCTCTCCGGGCTCGGGCGCTTGGGCCGCGGGAGAGCTGAAGTCCCCGGAGCGCTGAGCGAGCTGGCGTCGAACTCTGCGCTCGCTCTGCCGCAATTCGCAGGAGGCGTCGGCCAGCCAAACTGCCGCCGGTCACACCGGCATCCATCTGCTTCGCCCGGGCGGAGGCTCAGAGGCTCGCGGGCGCGCACAGCATCGCGTCGAGGCCGGTGTCCTGCCAGTCGGAGCGAGGGGCTCGTGATGGGCCTGTGCACTTCCCGGAGCGCAGTGCGGCCCGCTCAGTCGCCTGTGTCAGTCGCTGACAAGGTCCACGCCCAGCAGGCCCGGCAGCCGCCACCCACAGCCGCCGGCGCCCGCACGGTGTCATCGTCCCCCAAGTCATCGGGGCCGTGCACCGCCCGCACGGCGGTTGACTCGGTGGCTGTTGGGGGGGGCTCGGAGGCGCGAGCTACGGCCACGCCGGGCAAACCGCAAATCCGAACCGAGCTGGCAGCCGCTCCGCCGGCCCAGGCGGCCGCCCCCTCAGTGCTGGGCAACGACGTGACCTCCCTGGAACTCCAAGACTCGCCCAAGGCGCAGCAGTCGCCCCCGCGAGCGACGGAGCACCCCTCACAGCGCCGCCTGTCGCTCTCGCCCAAAGCCAGCGGGGACGCGGAGCCCCGCGACCGCTCGTCGTCGACGCACTCCAACGCGTTCCGCGTCTCTTCGGGAATGAAGGCCTCCCGATCGGTCGCGAGGAAGTCGTCCGGCGCGCTGCACCAGCTGGACACCCCCCAGGCGCGCCAAGGCCCCGAGGAAGCAGGCAGCAGTTCACCGCGTCCCGGGTCGGCGCTTGTCGTGTTGGGCAGCATGTCTGCGGGCCGCGCCTCTCAGCGGTCGCTCCGCCAGCGCTTCTCCACCGACGTGCACCGGAGCCTGGGCATGGAAAGCGGGACTCGGCACTCGAGCGAGGCCCCCGCGGGAGCGGTCGAAGCGGCGCTGGCGGACTGAACCAACGTGCGGGGCAAGGCCCGCAGAAGCCGAGCAGCCCTGCTGTGCGCCCGCATCCAGGCCTCCGCCGCCTTCCCTCGGGACGGCCCACGCTGGTGGCCCAGGCCAGGCCAGCCTTTGCTGCTTGTGTACCGCGCTGGCGCTTTCGCCAGACGCCGCGGGCGCGCCTGGAATGCTTGCTGCGCGTTCGCAGCACCCCGACGAGCGGGGGTTTCTACTGCGAAGAATTCCATTTTCCCCCGTCACCCTTTCGGTTTCCGTGTCGGTCGTCCACGTCCCCCATGGGCCCGTGGCACGATGTTGTGTGAGCGATTTTGCGCGTGTGTGGCCGTTGGCCATGCCCTGCCCAAGCAGCGTGAGTTGAAAGCCATGGCGATTTTGCTCGTGCGGCGCTGGTCACGCGTCGTCCGGCAGCAAGCGCGCGGCACGCAAGCTCTCGGACTGCTCTGGCCTGCAAGCGAACCGGGACATGGAGGCCTCGGCCATTTGAGCTGGCGAGAGCTGGAACACCAGGTGTGTGTCATTCTTGGGCGTCTGCACAACTCGCGGGAGACCGCCCACCAGCGAGTTCTTGAGCACGTCGCCGGCGACCTCCGCCAGACCGCCGTACACCACGAAGGTGGTCGTGTCTCCAAGGGCGACGGCCCCGAACCCGACGCGGGGAGTGGGCGGCCGCCCTTGGAAGCACACGGCATCGGGCCGCGAGAAGCTGGCGACTGGGGCCTCGTCGCTGTCGGGGAGCGGGGGCACGTCGAGCGGGGGCTGCGGCCTGCGCTCAGGCTTGGGCGGCTCCCCGGGGTCGGCTGGCTCCGGCAGGACGGCAAGGGTGACAGGCCCCACGTTCCCGGACACGCCGGCGTCCTCCATTGCGAGTTGCACCGCCTCGGCAGCGGCTGCGGTCGCGAGGGCCCGGCTGGCGGCTGAGGCGCTCGCGAACCGGGCGCCGGCCGTTTCCTCGGCCAAATGCTCCGCCGAAATGCCGGCGTCGCCCCGAGTGACGTTCTTCCCGGTGCCAATGGCCGCAGCCGCCCGTCTGCGCATGCGCTGCAGGGCACTCACGGCGCGACCGACCGCCCCGTCGCTCTCCGCGCGTGCGGCCTCGGCGCCGAGGGCGGCGGACGCCGGCACGGGCGCCCCGAACAAGGAATCGCTGTCCTCGCCGGCGGGCCGAATCGGGCCGGTTGACAAGAGCCCCTTGGATGCCGCTGCGTCTGCCTCGTCGAACCTGCGGCGAGCCACGCGCACGAGGTCCGGAAGCGCTCGGCGGAGCGCCGGCAGCGCCACGCAGCGGCCCCGCAGCAGCTCGCGCAGCGCCGAGCACTGCGACCGCAGAGCAGGGCCAAGCACCTCCGCGGCGCTCGCGACCACGGAGCTGGGCCGGGCAGGGAGCCCGCTGCCAAACGAACCCTCAGCTTCGTCGCCCTCGGAACCGTCGCCGCGCGCCCGCTGCTGCACCAAGGCCGCAGCGCCGTCGCTGCCCACGGACTCGTCACTCGCCTGGAGTACGCCTTGCGCCCTGCTGCCACCCCCCCTGGCGCTGGCGCGGCGCGCGGCGCGTGCGCCCGCCTGCAGCAAGCCAGCGTCAAAGTCTCCCGCCGACATGCCGAACCCGTGGGCTGCCCGCCGCGCCACAGCTAGCATGCCTTGCGCCGACAGCCCGGCGACGGTGGCGTCGCTCACAGCGTCCTGGATGTCGTTAGCCAGCGCGTCAGGGGCGGCACCGCCCTCCGCGGCCATGTCTGCCACAGACGCGACCTGCCCTGAGGAGCCCTCGCGCTGCAGCCTGGCCGCGTCGTTCCCCGCCTTGAGCCGGGCAAGATAGCTCCGGCTGGCCGCCGCCTCGCCCCGCAGTCCCGCCTCAGCGTCCGCAGACAGGGCCTCGCCTTCCCGGTCAACGCCACGCAGCCCTGCCTCCACGCCGTCGTCGCCCTCCAGCGCCTCCAGGGCAACGGCGTCGCGGGCGGCGCCCGGCCCAGCCATGGACAGCGCGTTGGCCAGGAGCGCCCGCGTGCGAGCAAGCGTGGACGCGCCGGCGCGGCCCGCAGCGAAGCGCGCAGATGCAGATCGCGCCCGCTCCCGCTCCTGCTGGCCCTGCTGCTGCCGCTGGCGGAAGCGGTGGCTTGGGCGCCAGCCGGTGCCAGCTGCGGCCCATGCCAGCGCCTCCAGCGCGTCCGCTTCGCTGGCCGAGCTGCCGCTCTCCTCGACGCGCTCCAGCAACGCGTCGTCCCGTGATACGCCGCACACGTCCGCGTATGTGCGGGCCAGGTCGACGCACCCGAGCACCCACCCGTAGGCAGCGAGGTTGCGGCGACACTCTCCGGGCACGTCCGCGTTGGAGATTTGAGACACAGGGCCGGCGCTGCCCGTGCCGTGCATCGCCGACCGCAGCACAGAGCCGCAGCCGCAGCCTTCAGTGATGACCGTGCCCGGCGCGTCCGAGAGGTGCGTCGCATACTGCGCCTCCAGCGCCGGCACGCGAATGTCACACACCGGCTCCGATTCGCTGCTCTCAGAGGCCGCGCACTTGCCACCCCGCGAGCCGCGGAAGCGAGGCCGGCCCTTCGCTCCGTCCACCCCGCAACCTGCTGTGTCCGCACCCGCGGGTCCCGTGAGCCGCCACACCGCGCGGCTGGAGCCGCCCTCCCCTGGTACCGCGTTCGCGTCCCGGCGTGCCGCTTGCCCCCGCGTTGAAGCCTTGCGGCCGCCAGCGGCGGAGGGCGCCTCCTTGATCGAGGCGGCCGTCTGCAGAAAGGCGGGCCCGGCCTTCACGACAGACAGCTTGCCAGCAACGATGAGGGGGCTGGTTTGGGCGACGTCCTTGTCATCGGGCGGCTCTGCCTTGGCAACCGCCTGGGCAGGCGTGCCACCGTTGCCCAGGCCCGATGCCATGGCCGCCCCAATGGTTCCTGCGATGCGCTCGGCCGCAAGCAGCGGGGTCCGAAGCGCCTCGACGGGCGGGCAGCTGCGGGCCAGAGTCCGCAGCCGCGCCTTGCCCTTGACGTAGTATGCCTTGCGGAAGAGCTCCGGCTGCGACATGGTCGTGCGGTCCCAGAACGCAGCGTCGATTTCGTAGTCAAGGTACGGCGGGTAAGTCTCCGCCGGAGGGCCAGGCTTGGGGAGGATGGGGTTGGCGTACTTCTTGGTGTGCTTCTTCCACTTTGCCAGCTCGGCGCGGCTCTTGGCTGCGGCCTTGAGCTTTGCAAAGAGGCCGAGGCTTGGCTTCTTGGGGGCCGGGCCGGAGAGCAAGGTCTTGAGGGCCTCGCCAATGAGCACCAGCGGCAGCCCCATGATGTTGCGCTCCGTTTCCATGTCGACCATGACCGCCGTGCCTGGCCGCGCGGAGCCCATCGGCAACAGAGTGAACGGGCGCAGGTTCGACGGCCTGCCTCGGCGGTAGAACACGGCGCGCCCCCACGGCGCGGCAGCCTCGTCCGCCACAGTCGGGTCGATTGGCCACGCAGGGTCGGGCATGCGCGCCTCAACAAAGGCCGCTCCGTACGATGTCGTGTCGGTGTGAGACAGCTTCTCAACAGTTGCGCCCTCCTTCTTCACAAACTCGTTGCCGAACATCTGGAGAAGCGACGGCGCGTCCTCGTCCTCGATGCGCTCGACGAAGCGGGAAAGCTTGTCCATGTCCGCCTCCGGGCCGCGAGCGAAGCAAGCGCACACCGCAACGCTATCGCTCACCACAATGAGACGCACGCAAGGGCGGTTGCCGAACCACGCGGATGCCAGAGGCGGGCCAGTGCCGAAGAGGTCGAAAACGACGCCCTTTCCGGGCACCTTGGCCTTGGAGTTGGAGTCCTCGCTCTCGTACTGGCCAAAGCCGCTTCCCACGAGAATGACGGGGCCGCGCATCGGCATGTCCACCATCTGCGGCGGGTAGACCGCCGCGAGCAGCGGCGCGCCCACGCGCAGCACCGGCGCAAGCGCGCGCGATCCAAGCGCGACGGGGGCGCCGCCGTCCGCGTCCGCTCTGCTCCTGGCGCTGGCGCGGCGGGCCGAAGCACCGAGGCGGGCAAGCGACCCGGAGGCCGAGTCCGCTGCGAGGCGTGCGACGCGGGCGTGCTCGCGGGCGGAGTGGGCGGCGTTGGCGTGCAGGTGCCCCGTGGCGCGCGCAGCCCTCTGCAAGAACGACTCTGGGCCCGCACCCCTCGCCACTGCGTCGCTGGCCTCCGCCTGGGCGTCGAGCCATTGGGCGTCCGCGTCCAGCGCGGCGGAGCGCCGCCTCGCAGCCGCTGATGCCGCCTCCAGAGCGTCGCTTGCGTCGCGCCGCGCCTCGAGAGCGGCAGACCCGAGCATTGCTGCCACGTGCTCCCTTGCCTGCGCCGTGGGCCCTGCCGCCCCTCGGTCTGCGCCCGCCTGGGCCAGGCGGAACAGCTGCTCGATGCCCAAGGCGGCCGGAGAGCTTGGGCGGGCAGATCCCGTCTGAAGGAACGCCGCCGCGCCGCGCTTGGGCTCGGCACCGTCCTTGCCAAGGCCGAGCACCGCGGCCAGCCCGTCCCCTGGCGGAGGAGTCTCGCCCCAGGAGGCCGGGCGGGCGCTGGCTGCCTCCATGTCTGCGAGCTTGGCCGTGTCGGACTCGAGGAAGAACCCGGAGGCCTGCTCCGGCCCCAGCGTGGCCCCAAGGGACTCGTCCACTGCTGCGACCGCGGCGGCGTGATTGTTCCTCCCGTCTGGGAGCGTGACGAAGATCGGGAAAGTCTCTGACGCGGCGAACTGCGGGTCAGAGAGCCTGCCTTCGATGACGCAGGACAGCGCAAAGGGCGAGAACCACACCACCCCCTTGCATTCGTGGTGGCCGATGCTGACAGCTGGAGCGGCGGGGTTGTTGCCGCTCCAGGAGCCGACGTCCTCCTCGGCGCACTCTGCGGTGCCATCGGGCGCAGCTTCTCGCGCGCTCACCGTCGCTGCAAAGCCGTCGGACCCGTCTGCCAGCCTGGACCCGACCCGGCCTCCGTCCGCTGAGTTGGCCGCCCAGCCTGACCTCGACTTCCAGCCCTTGCACCCGGCAACGCAGCGGTTCGTGCCCCTGACCCAAGCCCATCCCCACGGCGGGCACGTGCCCAGCCCCCTGCCATAGATCATCATCCGGGTGCTCGAGGAGCCGGTGACAGGGTCCACTCCGGACAGGCTCAGCACAGACGGCGAAACCTTGGTCACCGAGGGGAGCCCCGCGTCGAGCAGCGTCGCGTCGATTCGGAGACCAGTGGCATCCAGCCGGGACCGCCAGCTCCCCCGCCCCGTTCCCGCCCCGAAGCCCCCGAGGATGAGGAGGCGCTGGTTCTGCAGCAGCATCTGGTGGCCAAAGCGGGCCGTGGGCATTGCGCCGGTCGGCCTGACTCGGCGGACCGTGATGGTGTGAGGCATGGCAAACTGCGCGTGCGCCGCCCCCGTCGACGCGGCGCACTTCACACCCAGGCGCTTCACGGGAAGCAGCGCCAGTGGTGTTGCGTACGCCGACGGGCCCGGCGGCGCCTCGCTGGGCGGCGGAAGGGAGCAGGGCAGCTGGAACCGCCAAAGGTCTCCGAGAGGCCCGCCGTCCGCGGCGACGCCGCCAAACACGAAGACCGACGACCCCGCGGCCGCGGCTGCGTGCATGGCTCGGGGAGGCATGGCGTGCCCCTCCGGAGCATCAATGCTGGCAGGAAGCCAGGCCATTGTGGGAACGTGCAGGAGGTGAACGTCGGCGAGGAAGCGCGTCGCCCTTGGCTGGCCCGAGGTGGAGCTGCTGGCGGGGCTGTCCGCCGACGGGGCGCTGGAATCGGGCGCGCCGCCAGACGACGCCGACATGCTGCTTGGCGCGCCGTGGCTCGCGGCCGAGGCAACGTCGCTCGGCGGCGGGTCAGACGCCGGCACTGCGGAGGACGGAGCCTCGCCGCCAATCACCATCATGAACTCGCCCAGCACACTGGTCGCCGCGTGGCGGTGGCGCGCGCTCGGGCGGGTGCCCTTGAGAGTGTCGGTATAGTCTCTCCACTCCCAGCGCCACTGCACGGGCTGGTCGTCGCGAACGTGCACGGGCCGGCGGTCCGCCCCGCTGGTGCCGCCCCAGTCCATCCTGGCTTTGGCGTTGGCGTTGTGAAGCGCCGTGAGAGTCGCCTCCTCGCTCTTCTTCGTCACGGCTCTGCGGCGAATGAGGCGCGCGATATCGGCCCCGTTGACCCACTTGGTCGAGAACGCCGCGTCGGGCGACTGGCTCATCGCGCAGGTGATGCCGTCGGAGCCAGGGCTAGCGCAGGCCTTGGCCGTGTCGTCGGGGAAGCGAAACAGGGCCCACACGTCGCCAAACACCTGACCGCCGCTGTAGCCACCCAGGACGATGGTCACATCAAACAGCGAGTCCGACGCGTTGGCGCGGTAGCCGACCCATCCATCGCCCTCCTCGCTGCTGTCCAGTGGCACCCAGATCCCACCAGAGTTGGCTCCCGCGGCCGGCGTGGGCTGCCACTCCTCCACCGCCTCGATCTCGCGGTCGTCGTCCTCGTCCTGTTTTGGTGCGGCCTGTCCGCCGACCTGGAGCAGCTTCGCCTTGCCTTCGGCAGCTTCGCCCTCCTTGGCTTTGGCGTCCGCCTCTGCCTTGGCAGCTTTTGCCTTGGCGGCCGCGGCGAGGCGCAAGACGCCCAAGTCGGCCGGCTGGAGCTTGGTGTGGAACTCCTGCTCGATGGCGGCCTGAAGCGCGCTGTTCAGCTCCGCCTCGGCGAAGGCCCACTTGCCCTTGTCGGCCTTGTATAGGGGCAGGATGGCCTCCTTGGCGTCGTACAGCTCCTCGCCCTGGCTCGGGCCTGCGGGGGCAGCCTGCTCGCCCTTCTTCTTCATCGAGCGCCGGAAGTCGGCAAGCGAAACGCTGCTGCCATCGCCAAGGCGGCGGTCGAACGCCACAGCCGTGTGCCCCATCCTTGGGGGCATCCGGAGGCCGCCATTTCCGAACGGTTTTTGCCTCCAAGTTGGCACCTTGGGCCTGTCGTTGCCGACCTGCCACCAGACGTGGCCCGTGTGGGCCATGCGTTTCCCCTTTCGCGGGGGCTGGAGCCAGAAGCTGCGGTCGTACGAGTTCACAACCGCCTCGAAGGCCAGTGCGTTCGCAAGCGTGTCGTTCTTGTCGTCCACGTTCATCATGCCCTTGGCAGTGTCCTTGAGCACGTCCGCAAGCCTGTTGGAGATTTCCGTGTTGTTGCCCACGCCGAGGCGAAGAACCCACGCGTCCCCTGTGACGCCAAGATCGCCGGAAAAGCCCTTGCTGTCGCTGTCCACGCACCCCCCGCCAATCATCAGCGCGCTGCGACCGCCGTCAACGGCAACCATGGCATGGCCGTATAGCGGCGGCAAGGCGGCGAGGCCAGTGTCCTCGAGCGGGCAAAAACAGGTGCACGCGCCGAGGGGGGCCTTGGCGCCGGGAGGCGGAGCTGGTCCGGCGCCCGAGATGGCCTCTAGAGTGGGCGGCGCCCCAGGCGGAGGCGGGGGCGCCGCGCCTCCCGGGAAGCCGATGGGCGGCGGAACGAGCGGGTAGAACAGAAGGGCGAGGAAGCTCCAGGGCAACGGCAGAGGGATGATTCGCACGATGCTGAAGGGCAGCAGGAGCAGCTTGAGGAAGATGGCAATGATTGGGTTCGGCTTGCCCATGTTGGCAAGCTTCCCCAGCTTGCTCAGGCCGCCTAGCGCGCCCATGACCTTGCCGAGGCCAGCCACCCCCGGCTGGTTAAGGCTGGGAAGCGTTCCCTTGTGGGCATTGGCGCCGACGGCGGCCGCGCCAGGAGGCTGCAGCTTGGCCGCAGCAGCGATGGCCGCCCCCGGCCCCGCAGCGGCGCCGCCGGTTGACTTTTTGAGGGACGCCAGTAGATCCTGGAGCTTCGCCGCGTCCTTCGGGTCAGGCAAAGACTCGCGAGCCGCCTCGAGCAGCTCCTTCGTGTCAGTCCCGAGAGCCGCCCGTGCAGATCCTGAGAGCCCATCGAGCAGCCCCTTGCCCTTGGACAGCGCCCCGCTCGCGGCGCCCGTCGCCTTGGACAGCGCCCCGCTCGCGGCGCCCGTCGCCTTGGACAGCGCCCCGCTCGCGGCGCCCGTCGCCTTGGACAGCGCCCCGCTCGCGGCGCCCGTCGCCTTGGACAGCGCCCCGCTCGCGGCGCCCGTCGCCTTGGACAGCGCCCCGCTCGCGGCGCCCGTCGCCTTGGACAGCGCCCCGCTCGCGGCGCCCGTCGCCTTGGACAGCGCCCCGCTCGCGGCGCCCGTCGCCTTGGACAGCGCCCCGCTCGCGGCGCCCGTGCCCTTGCTTGCCAGGGCCGGGTCCACCACTCCTTGCGGTCCGCTTTCCTCGCTGGCCTGCAGGAATCGCTGCACAGCTCTACGGTCGGGCTCCAAGCCGAGCTCGGCAGCTGTGACAGTCGTGCGGCCCTGCGCTGCAAGCTCCTGCGCCCGGGACAGGGCTTCTCGCACCAGAGTCATGTTGATGGCGACCAGCGTGTCGTCCAGCGGGTCCCTTGCCAGCCCGCGCCCGCGCCCGTGCACAGCTTCGAGAAGAGAGTTGACGATGCTATCCGGCAGCCTGCCCACTTCAGACGCAGTTGAATTGCTCAACTCCCTCCTGTCCAACGAGCGCAGAAGGCGGCGGCTCAAGTCTGGCTCTTGGGCGAGCCGCGTCAGGCCGCCCAGACCACCGTCACCAGCAGACAGCGAGTGCATCACGTCCTGGAACACTCGGTGGCGATCGTTTTCGGTGTCCTGCCCGAGACGCAGCTCGGCGACGTCATGGCCCGGCTCGTTGTCTGGCCAGGCGTCGTGCCCGGCTGAGCTCCCAAGCAGCGTTGACAGGAGCTCGGACGCAGTCGGCTCCGCAGGAGGAGCAGCCTCGTCGCTGCCGAGGCCTTCTTCGTCGGCACTTGCTTGCAGCATCGACGCGTCCCACTCGATGCAGCCGAAAGCCTGCGACCACTCGTGGCAGTGGTGCGGGAGCTCCACGCGCAGGTGCTCGATGGAAGCGGTTGCCTGCGCAACGCATTCCAGCTGTCCGTAAGGGCCGGAAACGCTCGCACAAGGCGGGGCGGCGGCCTCCAGGGCATGGGCAGACACAAGCCCGTGGTTGTGCTCCCATGCTGACAGCAGCATCGGAGTCGCGGGGCCCCCGACTGCGGAGATTTGCGTGAAGCCCATAATAGCCTTCATGATGGCCTCGAGGATCATCAGGATGATGCAGAAGATGAAGAACAGGAGGTTTGTGAACGGGTTGGGGTCACCTGCGAAGGGGGGAAGTAGGGCGCACGGGACATGGCCAAACGGGTTTGCGAGCGGCTCAGCTTCTGCCCACGCCCTGCGCTCCCGTCACACAGGCGGCATGCGCATTTTCCACAGCAGCAGACGACGGCTGCCAGGCTCCGCGAACGAAAGCAGCCGCGTGATTCAGCGGCACCGGGCCGCAGTGCGCGAAGCGATTGCATCCGACTCACATTTCTTCGCCTTTTTGGTTTTGCTGTTCTTGTCCTTCAGCTTGAGCTTGATGGAGTACGAGTTGGTGTTCTTCGTCCTTGTCGTCTTGGAAGAGCTGGTCGTTCGCTTGCGGCGCTTGCGCCTGGGCACCTCGTCGTCGCACTCGAACGGGCTACTCGGCGACTCGCTGCCGAAGCAGGGGCAGTTTTCGCCGGTCACGGGGTTGCAAAGCCCCTCCACGGGATCTCCCGCCATCGGTGGGCCCTCACCGGGGTCTCCCGCCGTTCCGAGGCACCCTCCGCCGTCGAGGGCGCGTGGCAGGCACTGCCAGAACGAGTCGACGGCGGCCAAGTACCCGTGCAGGCCGGGATGAGAGAGGTTGTTGAGCTTGGCTTCCCGCCACTGCAGGCCGAGCGCTTGGGGTGAGAGCGCGGAAGTTGCCTCGCGGCCCACCAGAGCCGTGTTTGCGTCCGCGGCCCGCGCCGTAGCCGCCAGCTCCAGAGGCCGGCCCACCGTGTTGGGGCAGAAGAGGGCGGAAGGCACCGGGAACTGCGCCGGCTTGCCCCCGCTTGCAGGCTGTGTGACGAGCTTTGGCTCGCCCACCACCACCGCGCCCTTGGGCAAGCCAGACGCGAGGGTGGGCCGGGATCGCATGTGCCACACCGCGGACAACACCTGCGGGGACTCCACGACGGCGCCGGTGAGGTTGAGCGGGATGGCCAGCGACGCGGGAGCGGGCTTGGCCGCGGTGGCAGCCCGGGCTGCAGCCACCACTTGGGCGCTCCACGACAAGGGGGGGTTGAGCCCGGGTTCGCCCAGACCGACGGCGGCGTAGGCGGGAAACGCCGCAGAGCACGCGGCGAGCGCCTCGGGCAGCTGTGCTTCTGCTCTGGGCGCCGCCAGAAGCATTGACTCCGCCGAGACGGCGCCGGAGTCCAGCAGGTCCGCAATCGCGCCGAAGCTGTTGGCCTTGATCACGTGAGAGAGAGCCCCAGGGTACGGCAGCGGCACGAAGGTGTTGAGAGGGCGCCATTCGCCCCGCGCCCCAGACACGACGTCCACGGCCGACTCGCAATCGTTACGCGAGGCGAAGAGCTCATCGTCGCCCTCGTCCTTGCCCTGCAGCGCGAGCCGCGCAGCCACGCCCAGAAGGGCGCGCTTGGACAAGGAGCACGATCCCTCCAAATCCAAGCAGTCCAGCTCGTTGCTGGGCACGGGGTTGGGCCCGCACACGCCCACGATGAGCTTCCGTTTGGCGTCCCAGGCCTCAACGGCAGCCTTTTGTGCCGCGATGGCGGGATCGGGAGGGGCCACGAGGCCTTCCCCGCTGACTTTGGCGTGAGCAATGTCAGCTGGGAGCTTGCGCCGCGGCTCTGCAGCCGGAGGGAGAGGAGGGCGCTGGCCAGCTGCGTCCGTTTCGACCGGGGAAGCAGGGGCAGCGCTCGGCTGCGGCACTGGCGGGTGCACTGGCTCTGCGGCGGCGGCAGCCGCGTCCTTGACCAACTCCTCAGCCGGCCTCGCCAGGTACTCAAATATGGAGCCCTTTTCGTACTGAGCGAGGCTTCCCAGCGCGACTCCGCGGTCCCTGGCCGGAGCCTCGGCATCCTCCTCGGCGTCCTGCAGCCAGCGGAAGAGCTCGGCATGCCGCACACTAGAAATGCCGCCCAGCGGCAGCACCGATGCCAAGCCCAGGCGGGCGGCGGACTCGTCCAGCGTCTCGTCTGTCCGCCCGTGCTCCGCAGCCCATGCCGCCACTTCCAGGGGCACCGTTCCGGCCTCCTCCCTGTGGAAGCGGCGGAACCGCCGGAGCACGTCGACGAGGTCACGGAGCACGCCGTCGTCTCCTGTCGGAAGGGCTGATGCGGCCGAGCGGTTGACCACGTCCGGCGCGACGCCCCCCGTGCGGGCAAGCTCTACCGGGTCCATGGCCGGCCCGCCCGAGAGCACTCTCACGTCCGCAGTGAGCGACAGCCGTTGCATGGACTCATCCTCATCAAAGGCCGCCACAGGGTGGTCGCCGTGCAGCGCGTGCCACAGCAGCTGCACGGCCCTCCCATCCGAGCGACCTGCCTTGGCAAGCTGGCTCGCGTTGCTCGACAGCATTTTGCACCGCTCCCAGCCAATCTCCTTGCAAAACAGCGTGGCAGGGCCGTCCACGGGGGAGCCTCGGATGCGCTGCAACGACTGCACCACATCGTCGTGGCCGTACACGTATGCACGAAAGAGCGACTCCGAGCACCGCGCCGGCCCCACACGGGCGCACAGGCAGTTCACGGTCATGGCTCCCTCCTTGCCGGCGCACGCCTCGCGCACCACCACGGGGAGCGCCGTGTCGCCACCGAACTCGCCAGTCAGGCCCTGTCCGCGCGCAGCGGCCTTGCCGACGTGCAACGCGGAGGCTGCCGCCGCCTCCGCGGGCGGCAAGAACCCAGTCACAGGCAGGTCGAGCGACTTCCTCACCACTTCGGACGCCTCTTCCTCGGCAGCGGCCGCAGTGTCCGCAGCCCGCACAGCGCGCTCCAGTGCGTCCAACCGCGAGGCGTTTAGGCTGCCCCGCTCCGCATCCCAGAGCAGCTGCTGCCTCGCCAAGCGCGACTTGGCGTGCAGGAACCGCCTCCTGCCGAAGACGGGGTCCCGCGACGTTGCGTGGTTGAGCAGCGTCTTGAGGGCAAAGGCGGTCACCGTGTGGCCCCTCGCGATTGCCTCCTGGAGCGTCTCGTGGCACTGCAAGCGCCCTAGCTGCGCGCAGAGGGACTGCGCTGGTCCCCTGGACAGCAGCCGGAAGGCCGCCGCAGCCTCCCGGTGACCCCGCCGCACGGCAGTGCGGAGGAGCTCCCGGCACTGCTCCGCAGAGAGCGGTCGCGCTCTGTAGTCCAGCCCCTCGGCCTTGGCAAGGGCGCGACAGACCAGCGTGGCGACCCCGCCGCGGGCCTGGTCCACGCCCCCGTACAGCTCCGCGTCGTCCGCCGGCTGCCGCCCCGTGGCCGCTTGGAACCGAGCCCTGGCCTCTGCTTCGACCGCCCCCTCGTTCCGGGAGCCAGGGCCTGTGCCCAGGAGCTGCGGGATGTGCACGTCTTGGCCTCGCTGCGACCCGCGCGCGGACGCCGCCGACAGCGCCAGCTCCGCCGGGTCGGGTTCCGCCCTGGCGCCGGGCGGCAGACCCGCCCCAGCCGCGGCCTCGGACCGAAGCGGGCTCCTCGCCCGGTCCTGCTGCTGCAGCGTGGCAGTGTCGGCCTCCGCTGGGCTTCGGCCCGCCGGGTCACGCATCACGCTGCCCTCTGGCACGCGCTGCCCGCCGTTGTAGGCCTCGACTGCGCGCTGCGCCAGCATCTCTTTCACCCTGACGCTCACAACAGCCCGCCACAGCGCCCTGCGAAACCTGTCCAGCTCTGTTCTCGCTGGCGTCGGGTTGGGGTGGGCGCTCGGGTCCTTGAGCGCCGCCAAGGCCGCTCGCAAATCCAGCGACTTTCCGAAAGCCACCACCTTGTCGCGCTGCCTCTCGGCCTCCACCAGCGCGACGATCTCGCGCCAGGGGCTGCGCTGCGAGTCCGGGCGGGAGCTGGCCTCTGCTTCTGCCGATACGTCGCCGGGGGCGTCCTCCTCGGCCTGGGCCTCCAGCTCCGAGGGCGTGGGCGCTCCGGGCAGCGTTTGCCTCACCATCTCGTCGATTCCGGGCACTGTGAGGGAAGGCCCCTTGCGCTTTGGAGCGCCAGCACTCACCTTGGGCGCGGACTTGCCGGCCGCCTCCCCAGCCGCCCTGGCGGCCGCCTGCTCGCCCTTGGCACCCGCCGCAGCAGCGCCCTTGCTCGCTGCTTCCTGCTTCAAACGAGCCCCGATCGCGTCCGCTGCGCCGTCAGCCTCAGCCTCCGACTGCTCGTCGCGCTGCGCCGGTGTCACCGGCGCATTGCCGCCCCCCCCGCCGCTGCCAGCACCAGCAGACTGAGAGTCGCGCCGTCCGAGCAGGTCCTCGGCGCTGGAGGTCGCCGCGCCTCCGTCGCCGCCGGCCACCGCTGCCTCCTCCTCCTCTGACCCTGCAGCTGGCTTGCCCGCCTCCGCCATTGCAGTGCCGGCTGCCACGTCAGACTGCTTGTCCTCGTCCGTCGCACACGGGCAGCACTCCGGCCGCGGCTGGTTGAACCTGTCGACCGGGTTTCGCATCTCCTCCTTGTCCCGCTCGCCCCACACGTACTCCTCCCGCTTCTCCATGTCGTTCACCAGCGGAGACCCGCTCACCCCCGGCCAGCGAAGGTCTGGGTTGGCGCCGGTGCAGGCGCAGCACTTTTTGGGAACGGCGCCGCCGGGGCGGGGCGGGGGCAGGCCCGCGGTGCTGACGCCGAGCACCGTCGCAGTCGATGACGCGGTGTCGTCCTCCGCCGCAGCTGCCGTCTTGGACGCGACCTCCGATTGCGTGCGTGCCTGCTCAGCCGCGGCAAGGCCAGCGCTGTCCGGCGCGGCGCTGCCACCAAAGCCGCCTCCATCCCCGCTCCCGGAGGGACCACTCCCGCTCGATCCGTCGCCCCCGCTGCCCGCCCCTGCGCCGCCCCCCCGCCTAGCAGATGGCGGGGCCAGCACGTCCGCATTGGACCCGGTGTCGCCGTCCTCCGAGTCGGCTCCAGCCCCGCCGGCCCCGGTGCCCCCTCCACCGCGCGATGCGTCCCCGGCCCCATTTGGTGCGTCTTCGTGGGCGGCAGGGGGGCGAGCGCCGGACACTGGCACCCTGTCGTAGAACGAGGGGCGCTTCGGCGGGGGCGGCAGCGCGGGCTCGTCGCCACTGCGGCCCAAGCGAGCCCGCTCAAACGCCAGCTTGCCCATGCGAGCGAGTGCTTTGAGGCCGGGCATGTCCCCGGCTCGCACCAGAGCCCGAACGGCGGCGGCAAAGGTCGGCAAGCGCCGCGCATCGCCCGCCAGCAGTGGCTGCCCCGCCTGGAGCTCCAGAGGGCGAGACTCCGTCCCGGCGCCGTGCATCGCGCTCGGTGAAGACGCGGGGAGCGCCGCGTGGTCCTCGAGCACCTGCGGGTGCGATTCGCGTTCGGCGGGAATGCCAGCGCAGCGAGTCAACTCGGCAAGTGTGCAGCAGGAGCGCCCCGGCCTCGCAAAGGACGGACCGCGGCCTTGCAATCGCCACGCTGCTCCCTTTCGCGGCGCGCGCGCACAGACCAGGAATGTCCGTGACCGCATCAGCACCCCGCTCTCACCGGTGCGTCTGGGCCAGCGCCGACAGCAAGCGAGGCCCACACGATGGCAGCGATAAAGAGCACGCCCGCCCGGGACATGCTGCTCGCTAGCCGCCGCTGCACTGTCTGTGCCTTGCCGCTCCCCTCCCTGCAGCCAGTGCCGTCGTGGGCGGCACCTGGAGCGCGCTCGCGTCGTCGCGGCTCGGCCTGATGAGCGATGACGACTGGCTCTGCAGGCTCGACTTGCAAGCGGTCCAGTGCGACCGGCGCTTGCGGCGGTCTGGGCGGTATCACCCGGCTGCGGGGCCGTTCGTCTGAGTGCACAGAGATGGAAACGAATGCGCATTGGATCAAGCCAAAAGCGCGCACTTTTGTCCGCCTCGCCACCGCTGTGGCCAACAGCTTGGCAGCACGGGGCGTGCTTCTTGCAGACGCGCTGCCGACCCGCTGATGCGTTCAACCGCCCGCATTCGCTCGAGTCTCTGAGCATGTGACTCAGATCACAGCCGAAGCCGCGGGGTGGGAATGCGCTGAGCCCCTCGCTCGCGCGAAGGCTCTGTGCATCTCTCTGGCTTGCCCTTGACTCGAACAGCAACATGTCTTGTGTCTGATTGTGGCCACGCGTTTCGCGTCTGCGGTTCAGCGAGCAGTTCTTGCGCCAATTCGCAGGGACGCATCCACAAGCAGCGCAGGGCTGGAAGCAAACTTTGGCGCCCCTAAGAGGCTGTGAGAGGCTCAACTAGCGCTTTGAGTAGCTTCGCGGCAGTGGGCGCGTTGGATGCCACGAGGCCACAAGGAAACAGCGCCGCTCCCTCCTGAGGCAGCCCTCGCAGTCTGGACTCCATCACCGACGCGTCGTCCCCCCACTCGTCATCGGTTGTTGTGTCCCAGAAGCAGGGGAGCGAGTGCCGGCTTCCTTCGTGCTCCCAGCCACCGTCACGAAGAGCCGCCGCCCTTGCCGCAATGGCAGTGACGGCAGCGCCTTGCCAGCTCCCCGCAGTGCCCGCGGACTCTGCCGCAACGGCCGAGCTGCCCCCCTGGTTTAGGGCGGGCCAGCGTGGTGGCGGGATGGCCCATCCTCCCTCCGCCTTGTCGTCTCGCGCGTGCCGCCTGTCCGACGCAAACGTGACCTCGCATAGACGCAGGGGCACAATGCGAAACCGGGCGTCCAGGCTCGGGTCGACCTGCGGAAAGCAGGCGTCCATGTACTGGCCCAGCCGCGCGGGAAAGGGGAGGCGAGAGTCCAAGTCCCACACCAGCGCCGCTCGTTCGCTTGATGCTCGCCGCGGGGCAACCAGCACGACATGGTAGTCCCAGACAACGTGATCGCGAGCCGCGGGGCCAGGGGGCGCCTCGGGTGGGCCGTGCGCGCTCCCACGCTGGTGGCACACGAGCGTCGTTTTGGTCGGGTTGCTGATGAACACCACGAACGCCAACTCGCGGTCGATGACGCTCCCAAGCGCCCGGGAAAGTCGGATAGCATTTTCCTCGCAGTAACAGGAACAGTACACGTCGACGCACGAGCGCAGACCGTCAACCGACAAGTCGGTGGCGGCCATTGAGGCGCGCCCGCGCAATATGCTTGAAGCGGCGACAACGGGCCCCCAGCGCCACGCTGTGCGTTCCGGCCAGCGCACGCACACGCGCCCGCGGGTTCTCGGGCGCAGAGAGCTGTGCCACAGCAAGCCAGCGGCGGCCGCCCTGTGCTGCGCTGCGTTTTCCGCCGATTTGACTGCCACGCTCGGCACTGGGCAGAGTCGCACCGACAGGCACGGCAAGACTGACACTGCCGCGGGCTCTGTGACCGTCCGGCCCGGCTCTCGTGACGGCCCTGGTGCCCCGGGCGGGAGGCAATGGGCCAGTGCGCCGCCTGCTGCTCCGGAAGCGATGCGGTGGGCGTGGCGGAAACACCCTTCTACGGAGCGGGGGCAAGGCAAGCACCACCTGCCGGTGTTGCAGAAATTGAGCGGAGGAACCAACTCCTCGACCGATTCGAGCCGACGGACGTACAGCTGCTCCGACAGCGGTTCGTAGAGGCCAAGGGGGACGCTGACGCTCTCAGTCGCCAGGCCTTCACGAGCCTCTTTGAGCTGGAGGACATGCCCAAGGTGAGCTGCGGCTCTTTCAGATCGCCGGCGGCGCCGTCACCAGCGGCGCGCTCCCTCTCCCATGCGAGCCGCGCTGCGCGGGGCATTATGCACCCATTAGCGTCGCTGCGCGCCGCGCACCTCGCTCCGCGGTCTCTGCGTCGCGCAGGAGGCGCGCGAGGCTGCGTTCCGAATGTTTGATGTGGACGGCAGTGGCCAAATCAGCTTCCGGGAGTTTTGCTGGGCCATGGGAGTCTGCGTGCTTTCGGGCAGCGACGAGCGCCTGCGCCTGATCTTCGACCTCTTTGACTTTGACAAGGACGGCCAGCTGTCTGCTGCGGAGGCGGACGCGCTGTTGCTTGCGGCGAAGCGGTCGATCCAGCAATTTCGTTCGACCGCTCCCGCAGGCCCAAAGCGCCGCGGAAGGCGCAAGCGCCGCTCCGGTGACAGACGCGCTGCACAGGGGCGGGCGCCTGCGCCAGGATCGCGCTCGGGGGCGGCTCGTGCGTCCGCTAGCCTGCTGAGCCCGGACGAGCGAGAATGGATGAGCGCCCAGCGCACTGTTCTCGGGCTGGACCGGACGGGCGCGCAGCTCGGATTCAAGGCGTTCGCGGCGTGGGCAAAGGGCCGGGAGGACGTGGGCGGGATCTTGGCGAGGTTTGATGTGACGGTGGCACCGTCCAAGCAGCGCGAGCGAGTGGCGAGCGCGCTCGCGAGCGTGCGGTGGGGGGTCGGCTCGCCCGTGTATGTCGTGTCGGCGGCGTGGTGGAGATCCTGGTGCGACTATGTTCGGTGGCCAACGCCAAACAGCGCCGCCTGCGAAGATCCGGAGGCGTCCGTGCTGTCGCAGCAGCAGCAGCAGCAGCAGCGGGCGCGGGAGGGCTCGCAGCACAGCCGCGCCCGGTCGTCGAGCGCACTCGGCCGGCTGGCCTCCGCCCCGGAGGTGCTGGCATTCGGCCGCCACCCGCCCGCGCTGGGGCGCGCGGCCTCGGCGCCTCGTCCGAGGTTGTTCCCAGGCATCGACGGCAACGGCATCCCCGAGCCGCCCAGCATTCGCGACCTCCAGGCCGAAGCGCTCCCAGTGGGGCGACGGCGAAGCCTTTCCGCGAGCGCAAGCACTGCTGGCCAGAGCTCCGCGGCGCGGCACGGCAGCACGGGGGGCACGCCTGGTCCTTCCGCGTCGGCTGGGCAGCGCGGCGCCGGCGCGAGCAGCCAGCAGGCTCTCCCTCTGAAGGCACCCCACCCCGCAGCCACGGCGGGGTCGCCCGAAGACGGATCGCACGGCCGCTCGTCCCCCGCCGCGTCCCCGTCGGGGTGGTCGTCCTCGGGGGGCGGAAAGCGCCCGGGGCCGCTCGACAACGGTCGCCTGCGTGCCGCGGCCGCCGCCTTGGAGGCGGAGCGACTCGGGGCGGACCTCCCCTTGGTCGACCGCGACGACGGCAAGCGTGACGCCGCGGAGGCGCGCGATGCCGCGCCGCCCCCCAGACGTGGCCCCGCCGCAGCGGCTCCAGACGGCGGAAACTTGCGAGCGGGGCTCATTCCGGGCCAGGACTTCGTCCTCCTGCCCCCGCAAGCGTGGGAGCTGCTGTCTCACTGGTACGGGGCCAGCCACACGTTTCGGCGGTACATGGTCGAGGCTGCCCCGGCCCCGCCAGCCAGCACGGGCTACACGCCCCAGTGTGCCAGCACAGACTTTTCTGGCAGCAGTTCCAGGGGGCAGGGACTTGAGGCTGACAGTCAAGACCAGGGCGGTGCCGCTGCAGCCGCGGATGCGGATGTGGATGCGGAGGCCGAGGCTAAGGCGGATGCGGAGGCAGAGGCTGCTGCAGCTGCAGGCGCAGTCAGCGCCACGCCAGCGGTGGCCCGGATATGTGCCAGCACGCCGGCTGGAAGCGTCGCAGGCCAGGGCACGAGAGCAGATCCAAGCCTGTCGGAATCGCGCTCGCCAGTCGTGTTGCCGCCGCTGCCACCGTCCGCCGCGATCGCACGCGGAGCGTCGTCGCTTGAGGGCAGCGTGGCGGTCCAGGGCGGCGGAGATGTCCCGGGCGAGGGTGGGGGTACCACGGAGCCCGCAACGGACCAGGACTGCGCTTCCCCAAGCAGCGCAGCGCTGCTCTCTCCGGGGCTGCCGTCGCCTGCAGCCGGGGCAACTGACCCTCACAGCCTCGGGTCCCCGAATCCCGGGGCCGTGGCGGCGAACGGCGGAGCAGGCGCCCGGGCACCCTCCCAGCCAACCCCCGCAAGGCCGTCGGAGGCCCCAAGCGGCAGCAGCGACGCCAGCGCTCTGGCCACAGCCACGAGCGTTGCAGTCGGTTCTGGTGCCTCGGCGGGGACGGCGGAGGAGCCAGCGGCGCTGACCTGCGAGCTCTATCCGCTCCTGATCACCGCCATGGCGTGCGGGGCTGGGGGACGGCACCATGCTGGAACCGCGGTGCGCATGCGGCTGTCGCGGCGCTTGCGGGTACGTGAGCTGCACAGCCTGGTCAGACGCTGGCTGGGCTGGGAGCACATTGCAGGAGCCGTGCCGTGCGCTACTTCGGAGGGCATCGTGCCGTTCCTTCGCGGCTCGGTGCTCGGGGCGGAGGTTGCAGCGGCGACAGGCAACGACGCGACGGACGAAACCGAGCCCCGCTCGGGCGCAAGCAAGGCACACCCGAGAGGGGCGGCCGCGTCTGCCGCAGCAGTTGGCACGGCAGGGGCAGCGGCGGCAGCGGCGCCTGTGCAAGCGCCGAAGCCAACAGCGGCGTCCAGGCCACCTCTGGCCCCTCCCAGCAGCCATGGCTCCCTCCTGGCAGGCTCGGCTGCGCTGTCCCGATTCGACGTGGAACAGCGACGTGTCGCTGCCCGGGCCCACCGCGTCGCATCGGCCTGCCTCGCGACTCCGGCCGGGGAGGACGACGAGCCTTGGGAGGCGGCGGTGGCGCGGGCCGAGTCACTGGCCACCCTCGCAGCCGCGAGCGCGCAGGCGCACCCCGGACCAGGGCCCGACCCCGACGGGTCCACCGTCGCGTCGCGGCTTTGGGCCCGCCCGGGCCCCACGGCGGGCTGGCAGCTTCTTGACCCTCCGCCGCCGCGACCGCTCGTGAGCCCCGCCTCGGCTGCATCGGGCTGGAGTTGGGAAGACGTGTCGTCGGCGTGTCAGGCTCTGGGTCGGGCGGCAGCTTCGGGCTCCGGAGCGGCCGGCGCCGCGGTGCACTCCTTCGACAGCTTTCCAGGGCAGCTCGCGCAGCTTCACGGGCAGGGGGCGCCGCCTCGGTCCGCATGTCCGATGCCGTCGTGGACCCTGGAACACTGCGGCATCGACGCCGACTGGGAGGTGATGCTCGAGACCGCGCAGCCCCGCAGCTTCGAAGCAGCCTTGGAAACGTCGCCTCTGTTTGACAACGACGACGACGCAGTCCGACCCGGTGACGACAAGCGGGTCGAATTCGGCGAAGAAGCTGCCGGCGCTGGCACCCACTTTGGGCCAGGCAGCTGGCTGCATGTGGCGTGGTGGCGGAGCCTGACCGCTGGCCAGGCGGCGAGGGAAGGAAAGCAGCGCGCTGGCGCGGATCGCGCCCCCGCAGCAGCGGCGTCCCTGGCGCAGAATGGCAAGGCTTCATCTGACGGCGTGGCTACGGGCCAGACCGATCTTCGGGCAGGGGAATCGATCGCGAGTGCAGAGGCCGCCGCGACTGTCTCGCTTGCTAAAGCAGCCCGCCTGTGGGCAGCAGTCCCGCCGGAGCTGCTTCCAGCGTCAGCGCGGGCCGTCCTCCGTGAGGCAGAGCGGGCGGAGCAGGCCCAGCGGGCAGCGGAGGCAAAGGAGGCGGCCAGGGCGGCTGCGTCCTCACAGGCGGCCGCCAGGGCTGCAGCGGAGCGCGAGACCCTTGCGACAGGCGGGGCGCCAAGCGATCCGGAGCCCACCGGCGAGGCCGCCCGTGTGTCCGGTGCAGCCCCGCCAGGGACCTCGACTGGCGCTGGGGCTCACGACTTTGGCGAGCAGCACGGCGCTGGGGGAGACGCGGCGAGTCCCCGGCGAAATGACGCTTCGGCGGGCGACCCTCTAGCCGAGTCCGGCAAGCAGCCGGCAGATGGAGTGTCGGGTGAGAGCCGTGGCGTTGGCCACGGGCTGGCTTCCCCTCGCCGTGACTGGGTCTCCACGCTCTTCGCCAAAGTGTTCCGACCGGGGCGCGCCGGCCTCGCTCGCGACGGAGCTTCGCCCGGAAGCGGCGCGAGCGGCGACACTGGCTCGACAGCTGACGCGCAGCTCAAAGCTTTGCCCGTGGCCGGCCACTCGCGATGGCGCTGGCCTCGCGGCGGCTGCGAGGACCCGGCCATCTTTGGACTCCTACCCGTTGGGCGGGCTGTCGACTACCGCAGCCCTATGAAGCGCTTGCACGGCGGCCTCGTGGTGGCGCGCGAGATGCCCAGCGTCGAGATCGTTGCTGCTGCCCGTCGTCGGGCCACGGCGCGCGTCCTTCGGAGCCGCCTAGCCAGGCATCAGTCCACCTCGAAGGCCCCGTTGCTCCGCGCCGAGCTTGCATCTGCAGAGGCAGCGCCGGACTCCACGTTTGTCAGCGCAGCTGAGCAGGCAGCCATGGCCGCGCGCTGGGCCCTGTCGTTGCCGACGCACGCTCGGGTCCGCATCCTGGGATCGCACAGGGACGATGACCAGTGGATCCCCCTGCAGGATGGCATGTCAGTGGGCGTGTTGGTCGGCGACATTGGGGCAACAGGCGCTCTGCCCTCTCGTTCGGACAAGATCCGCACGCCGGACGCTCCTGAAATGGAGCTGGCGGGAGACGACGCCGCAGCCAGCGAGGCAGCCTTGTTCACTGGCGAGGTGCATTCGCCAGGACAATTCCTCACTTCCGGCGAGAGGTCCTACGTGGGACCGTTGCGCCTGCCCGGCGAAACACCGGGACTGGCCGAATCCTCCGCAGTAGCGGCAGCAGCAGGCGTGCCCACGTCAAAATCTGCAAGCCAGACCGCCGACCGCGGAAACGCAGATGACGAAAGTGACGAGCCCGACGATGAAGCGGATTTCGCAGACGAATGGGACGAGGTGGAGGGTTGGGCAGACGGCAGCGGCAGCGTCGGCGACGCCCCCTCCAAGCCTCAGCAAGACGCGACTCGTGCGGCCCGGGCCGGCCTTTCCCCGCGGTGTGCCAGCCCTGCCACATCCCCGGGACCGCCGTCCGTCGAAGCCCAGCACGCCCTGAATTCCGCCCGGCGCTTGGCATCGATCCGCGCTGCGGCTGTTGGCCGTCAGCGAGCAGCGGCATTCAGGGCTGAGCGATACATGCCCAAATGGGTTGCCCGCCTGGAAGCTGCGGCGGAGGCCGCTGCTGCTTGCAACCAAGCAAGCGAAGCTGCCTCGCTGTCCTTGCCAGTTCGACGCACGAGGGGGCGGCCCGAGCAACCGGTCGCCGCGCTGCGCGCAGAGTCCACGTGGCGGGGCGGCTTGCGCCCTTGGCTGGCCCAGGCAGCGTGGCGAGCGGCCCACGCGACAGCCGTGGCAGTCGACAACCAAGACGCTTCGCGATTCGGCGCCAGTCAACCGGCAGCTCCGGGGGCCGTCGGGCTGGAGAATTTGGGCAACACGTGCTACCTTAACTCGACGCTGCAGTGCATCGTCCACGCGCCGGTGCTAGCGGCGTACTTGAGCTCAGGAGGCGTGGAGCAGCACATGCGAGAGGCGGAGGCCTCGAAACGTGTGCCCAACGGGGGGGGCTCGGGCAGGGAGCTTGTTCGATCAATCGCCACCGTGGCCGAAGCAGTGTGGTCAGGGCGCACGTCGGTTGTCACCCCGAGGCAACTCAAAGCGCGGCTCGGGGAGCGACTCCCTGTTTTCGCCGGGCGAGAGCAGCATGACGCGCAGGAGCTGCTGTCGTCTCTGATCGAAGTGATTGAAACTGAGACTGGCGCGCCGCCTTTCGGGTCGGACGCCAGGGAGCGCGCTGCGCGAGCTGCGCTCATAGAGGCCCGCCTGGCAGGGGTCGCGCCTGCCCCGCTTGAGGGCGCGGAGAACGAGCTCGGCGCCCCAATCACGGACCCCCGGGCGTTCGCTTGGCTGCTGCGGGCATCCGCCGCCGACTCGCGCGTGGCAGCTGCAGCCCTCGACCACGAGGGCTCTGGCGGCATGGTCGGGCGGCTCGCCGCGCTTGCAGCGGAAGATGCTGCTGCCAGGGAGGAGCGCTCGTTCGGGATCGCTCCCCTGCTCCGCGTCCGCACCCCGGCCACACGATCGGGGGCTCGAGAGCAAAGCGCTCATTTTGGGGAGGAGGATGACGACGACGACCTAGGGGAAGCCAGTTGCGACGACGAGGAGTGCTCGCAGGGCGAGGACGGCGACGACAGCAGCTCTCGGGGGGGGCGTCAACCTGGGCGGCTCGGGGCCGCGGTCAGTGGAAGCGACTCCGACGACTCGGAGTTGCTCAACGCTGCCAGCCGCCAGTCTTCAGCGCGCCTGCCCGCGCGTGAAGTGCCCTCGAGCATTGCAAGCTTTGCGAGTGGCAAGCGGGGGAGCCGCATGGGGCGCAGACCAAGCGAACCGGCCTCGCGTGCCAGGCCAAGCACGTCAGGCGGGCCTCAGCGGGCTGGAGGCGCAGCTGCGGGCAGCGACGTTGGGCCGGAACGAAGAGGTGCGACTCGCTCTGGCCACCGTGGCCGTGGCAAGACCACGGAGTACGAGTCCCTTGCCGGTTCCATTCCCAGGTGGATGCGCCCGCCGCCTGGTGTGATTGGGTGGAGGGTCGGGAGGGTGGGGGTGTTCGCCGCCGAAGACCTGGACTTGCTGGCCGTGCCGGTGGAGAAAGTGAGGTCGCTGCAGAGCTTGCCAGGGTCGCCAACAGAATCTGGTGCAGGCGCACGAGCAGCGAGCGGGGCAACTCCATCTGGCCTTGGGGGCATTGCGGAGGAGGATTCCGAAGGAAAGGATGCCGACGACGTGGCAAGTGGCGACAGTGATCTGGGCGGAGACTCACCGGAGCAGGATGGGGAGGCTGCCGATCCAGCGACTGCAGGGGAGCTCTCGAAAGGCGGAATGGAGGCGCCAGCCAGTGGCGACCAAGGCGGCGAGCGCGCCGGCGTCGATGCTGAACCGGAACGGCGGGCGCCGGGGCCCGTCGGAGCTGAGCGCACTGGCGGCCTCGCTTTGGAACCAGCTGGGCTGGTGCACGAGGCTCCGCGCAAAAGACTGGCATTGCCTGCGCTGGGAATCGCGTGGTGGATGCTGCCGCCGGCCATCGCGCACCTCCGGGTGACTCAGGTGCACGAGGCCATGGCGAATCGTGCTTGGGCAGAGCACCATGCTCGCAACGGCGGGCCCCTCTCCGAGCTCATCACCGGCCAGGTCCACCAGCGCATTGCCTGCAAACGCTGCGGGTGGGCCTCCAGCCGCTTCGAGGCGTTCACCTCCCTCTCTGTGCCCGTCCCCGCGCACGCTGCTGCGCCCGCGTTTGCAACCGTGGAGCCCCTGGCTACTGCTTGGGGCGGCGTTGCGCGCGTACCGACAACCCCCGCGGGGCACGGTTGGTCAGAGGAGCGCCGCCACGGGCTGACGGCTGCCACCGAAATGGTTGGTTCGGACGGCTCTTGCTTGCTCCAGCTTGCGATGATGGCCGGAAGTCAGACCACCAACAAGTCGCTAAGAGAAGCAGCCGCACGGGCTGCTGGCCCCCTGCTGGTCCGCGGTCTGTTGCCCGATGAGCTCTCTGCCAAGCGAACGGACCGGGCGCCTCAGGATGACCTCATCGTCGCTGAGGTGGCGCAGTCGATCATCACAGCCATTCACAGTCCCGGCTCGGCTTCTGATACGTCCCCTCTCACGACAGCGCTCTCTGCTGGCCCCGCGGGCGCTTCTTCAAGCGTTGATGAGACGCTCGTGTGCGAACTGCCCAAGAATTGGTACGAGGTTCCGGGCCACCCGCCTCCTCCAGCGTTCGGTGATCCACCCGAGGACGACGCCCCGCCGCGCGGCTCACGCTTGCAGCTGGATGCCACGAGCGGCTTTGAATTCGGAGAGCTAGCCGTGGGCTCCCGCGTCGATGCTCAAGACTCGTTCCAAAACTGGTATGGCGGCACTGTGCTTGCTCTGGCTACAGAGTGGACGACAGAGGTAGCAGTGCGCGACCCGGTGCATAACCAGCCAGCGACGGAACACCGGCGGCGCCGCGGCCGTGCGGCCAAGATTCACTTCGATCACTTCGAGCCACGCTGGCGGGAATGGGTTGAGCTGCGCCACGAGAAGCTGCGACCTCCGCTCAGCATGCAGCGGTCAGACACAGCCTCGCTTAGCCCGCTGCTCCTGGTGCAGCTCCTTCACAGACGCCGTGTCACACGGTGGCGAGAGAAGACAGTGCGGGAGGTGGTCAAGGTGAAGCGCGTGCGCCCCGTTGTCCGCGTCCGCAGCGTGACAGTTGCGGGGCCAGACGGCACACCCCAGATCCACACGGAGAGCTTTGAAACAGGCGACACGGAGGAGATAGAGGACGAGGAGGAGCGCGTGTCCGTCCAGCGCCAGCCCGTTTACTCTTGGGAGCACTTTGGCAGGCCAACGCTGCTGAGCGTCCACAAGTACGCAACCAGGACGCAACTCCTCGCGCTGTGCGCTGCCCACGCTCGGCGGTTCTTGCACGACCACCTGGTCGTCGCAGCGGGCGGTCCAACATCGTCCCTCGCATTGGATTCGGAGTCGCTGACTTTACCGCAAGCCGGAGACGACCCTGCGTCGCCAGAAGCTGCGGCCTCGGTCGCATCAGGACCTGCACGAGCGACGTCCTCTGCCATTCCGCGGCGTCGAGCGCTCGAGATTTGGGGCCCAGGCTTCCGCGCATCGTCCAAGGAGTCGGACCCGCACCTACCGGAGCTGGCGCGCACCAGCAGTGCAGCGCCCTCACCGTCTGAGCGGGAGCGCGCTGTGCACCGAGGAATCGGTCCCTTCGACATCCGAATCGCCCAGTTTCGCGGCACAAAGGCGGAGGTTCTCTCCCCAGGCTGCCAGTTGGCGCAGGTGAGCCTTGGAGAAGGCCGGTTCATCGCTGTAGACTGGCCAGATGCGTCGCGGTACGACGGGAGGGCTGCCGCAGTGTCTGCCGTCGCGTGGGCGCGCGCGCCCGGACCTCCCAGGCCCCGAGTTGCGGACAGAGGCCTTGAGAGCATTGCTGGCTCGAAAGAGGATGAGCTTGCTTGCATCGGGGAGGGCGGCTGGGTCGACGGGCGCCCCGTGGCCGAGTCTCCGTGGGCCGGCCAGGCTGTGCTGCCCGTCACCGTGACACTGTCTCACCCAGGCGCTGCCGCTCAGCACTGGGACGCAGGGACAAGGCGCTGGACTGAACCCCTGAAAGGGCAGCCTCCACGCTCTCGAGCAGCCGAGATGGGGCGTGCCGCCGCCAGCGGCCCAGTCACGCAGGCGCACCCGTGCCCCGCCGCACCCTTGTCGCTCTCGCCGACCTCCCCAGAGTTCCGGTTGGGCGATGACGACCAGCCACGGAGGCGCACTTCCGGCGGTGCCGAGGTGCCGGCGCGCGCAGGCGCAGCGTCGCTCACTGGCTCGAAGCAGGCGGAGCCCCCCCCCGGTCCAGTCGCTCAGCAGGCTCGGCCTTCGGAGCAGGTTGCTCCGCCATCGGCCCTGGCTGCCGCCTGGGCATGTGTGCCGGTCCATCGTCACACTTCGGTGCGACGAGCGCTGGCTCTGCTGCGGGTTCGCGAGGGGGAGGACGCTGCAGAAGCGGCCTCGGAGGGCCGAAAGTTCGCAGGAACCGCCGGGGACACCCGACCCCTGGGCGCAACGTTTGCTGAGCGCGAAGGCAGGTCGGTGCGGCCGCTGACGCTCGCCAAGTGCCTGGATGCGTTTGCTGGGGCGTCGTCGCTTGACGGCTGGACTTGCCAGCGATGCAGGCATGTCGGGGCATGGAGAACCACCTCCGTGTGGCGAGCCCCCGACCTTTTGGTCGTGCACTTGCTGCGGTTCGAGCAACAACCGTTTCCCCCGTTCCGGCGCGTCAAGCTCAACTCCCTTGTCGAGTTCCCCATCGACGGCATGAGCGTCGGGCCATGGGCCACTGGACCCTCCGGCGGAGCCGACCCCACTGGCGGACCAGAGGGATCAACAGTCGACTGTGCGGCGACGCAGGCAGCGTCCGAGACCGTTGCCGCGCTCTCCCGTGGGGAAAGAGGCGCGTTCCGCCGGCCTGGCACGCACGCTGGGGCTGCATCCATGCCCCCGGGTGCGAGCGCCGCGCCACTTGCGCCCACCTTGCGCAAGCCGGCCCCGCTTCGGAGAGACCTCGTTGCCGACAGGAGTGCCTTCACTTACGACCTCACTGGCGTTGTCAACCATTCTGGGGGCTTGGGCAGCGGTCACTACACAGCATACGCCAGGCTTCCTGCCGAGGGCGCCGGGCTCGACCGCTTGTGCGTCAACGGGCTGTCACGTTCGGGAGCTCCGGCTTGGGCGGGGCGCTGGGCTCACTTCAATGACCACAGCGTGCGCACGGACGTTGACCCAGCCGAAATCGTCAGCAACCGAGCGTACCTCCTGTTCTACCGCAGGCGCGCCCTCTCGCCCCGGAACCTCGTTGCCCTGGGGGGGCAAGCTTGATACCAAGGCGCCGGGCCGGCGCAGACTTCGTTGCGCGCAGCTGGCGATAGGGCGCTCTGCAGCGACGCTGTCACGCGCGCTGCGAGCGTCCCTGGCTTCGCAAGCCTGCCACCCTCCAACTGCGGCGCCGAGCCTGCCCTCGAGTTTGACGTCGCGCGAGCCAGCAACGTGGCCAAGCTCTTGCTCGCTACCTGCGCCTTTCATGCGAAGCGAACGCTTTGGGCCCGGCTGGCTTCCGTTTCTCACACGCGTGCAGCAGAGCCACCGTTTGACGACAAGCTCAGACAACCTCGAGCCCGGCACCGCAACCAGCAGCAGCTGCACCAGCCGTTCTTGGGACGCCGAGAGAGCGGCACTGCGCTCTTCTGCGCCTGGGTCCCCGCCAAGTCGTCCGAGCTCCGCGCCGGCTGCCTCGGCGAGGAAGAGCCGCCGAAGGCTGCCTCGAGCAACGAGCCGCCGCCCCGTGTCAGCAAGTGCCTTGTCGCGCCTCCCATGCGCCTAGCGGCATCTGCGGTGCGCGCGTGGCTGACTGCTCCTCTGGTTCTCTGCATATTTGTGGGCATGGCAGCTCCTGCCTTGGCCGTCTGCGCGCCCGGGGTCGAGGACGCGCCTGCCGACATTGAGCGGCTCGTCGTCAACGCCACCTGGTTCAGCAACGACAACCTGGTCCTCGGAATATCCGCGGCTGCCATTGGTGACCTTGATGATAACGGGGCGGTGGACTTTCTTGCTGGCCTTCCCCAGATCGATCTTGGGGACAATGCAAAAGGGACGGTGGCCGTTTTTTACATGAAGCCGCATATGCAAGGGCTCACGGGAGAGTACTACATCTTGCTACCGGGCAAGAACAGCGCGCTCGATGCGCGCATGACGGCCACCGGCCTGTTCGGGGTGGCGGTTGCGACTGGGCTGCCCGATGCTAGTCTAGGCGTTTCGACGTTTGCTGTGGGCGCGCCTGGCCTCGTCGTTACCGGCGAAGCACGCGCCAAAGGAGCCGTGTTCTTGCTCGAGGCCAATCCCAGAACTGGGGATGTCCCAAGCTACACTGAAATCAGTGCCAGCACGGCAGCGGCAATCCTTCCTGCCGCTGCACAGGTCGATGGCGCCCAATTTGGTCGAGGCCTGGCCGTGCTTGGCGTAGAGTCCTCTGGATTCGCGTGGTTGGCAGTTGGCGTGATGCATGCGCAGTTCAATGGCGTGCCGTATGTCGGCGGCGTGGTGCTCATGAAGCTGAACGCGACCAATTCCTTGGTGTCAGCCGTGATGCTGGAGCCCGCCGGCACCAGCGACGCGGTGCTCAGCATGTTCACCCACGGCCGCCAGCTGGGCTTCTCCGTGGCGGCAGTGCGCGACATGTCCGCCCCGCTGGACCCCTCAGGCGTGATCACGCTGGCCGTGGGCACCATCAGTGACTTGGCTCTGGGGCCTGGCACGGGGGGCGCCGTGTACGTGGTGCGGGCGAACATGACTGGAGCCGTCCTGGACGCCCTCCGCATCGACAACACGACCCACCCGGTGCTCAGTGCGAGGGTGACGCCGACCGGGGCCTTCGGCTACGCCATTGCCGACGCCGGGGACGTGAACGGTGACGATACCCGTGACCTGCTGGTGTCCGCGCCGGACGCGTTGGTGGGCAGCAACCCCGCTGGGCCGGGCCAGGTCTTCACGCTGATGATGGGGCAGGACTCCATGAGCGTGTGCGGAGCATCGGTGCTGAGCAATTCGTCAGCGCAAGAGGTCGACGGCCTCAATGGCTATACTCACGGTGGCTTCGGGACGTCTCTCGCTATGTTCAAGAAGGATGCCGTTTTGATCGGCGAAGCCTATGCGTCTTCCACCGGCTTCACGGCTCATGGAGCTCTGTGGTCGATACAGTTCCGGACCGTGCGAAACGCCTCCATACCGTTCCCATCCACGTCGCCCACGCCTTCGGTGACTGCGTCGCCGTCCCCCTCCTCCAGCATGACCAGCTCTGCCACTCCTTCGCCCACCCCGGTCCCGGCCAAGCTCACTCGGATCGGGTCCCCGATTCTCACGTCCAAGTCGGACCCGGTGCTCAGCGGCTTGCATTCGGCCAGCAAGTTCGGGGCGAGCGTCGCCTTCGCTGGCGACCGCGACGGCGACGGCATCGACGACCTGCTGGTTGGTGCTCCGCTTCGCGACTTCGACAGCCCGAGCGTCACCGAAGCGGGAACCGTCTTCGTGTGCTACCTGGAGGCCACCGGAGCCGTGCGCGAGGCCGTGGAGCTGCCGTTCATGCAGGGCCAAACCGGTCTGGCCTCAGCCCAGATGGGCTCGAGCGTGGCGATGCTGAGCGGGTGGGGGACCAACGGGACGGGACTGGTGCTCACGGGCGGCACTGACAAGACCCACGGCGGAGTGGCGCTCGTCAACGTCACCGACTGGAGCGAGGCGAAGCTGGAGTGGCGCCTGCGTCGGTCCGACCCCAGCCTCCCGGGCGGGTCCGTGGGCGGAGGCGACCCTCTGTGGGGCCAGGACGTGAGCCTGCTGTCGCCGACGTGGAACCCAGTGCTGGGGGGCACCATTGCCGTCGGGGCGCCAGCGTCGGGCTTTGGGGAGTTCCGCATCTTGCACGTCCTGGGCAATGGCACGGTGGTGGGCGGAGAGCGGTTTTCCTCGTCGACGCCTGGATTGGAGTCCACTGTGGACAGCGACATGAACTTCGGCGCGTCAATATCGTCGCAGCTCGTGGATGGCGTGTACAATATCGCGGTGGGCGCGCCCAAGCACTCCGATGTGTTGGTGCAAAACGGTGCTGTTGCCGTGGTAGAAGTGAATGCAAGCTCGCTGGAGGTGATTTCGGCGAAGCTCTTCGGAGATGGCTGGACGCAGCTGGCGAGCATGAGGCAGCACTTCAACAAGTTCGGCTGGCGCATCAGGTGGCTGGACAGCTGGGGGACGTGGGGATCTGACCGCGCCCTGGTAGTGACCGCAACAGGTGCCGATCGCGATGGTCTGTATGACCGCGGCCAACTCATGATTCTGGTGCTAGGCGAAGACATGGGACTTGAGACGGCGTTCAGGCTTGACGATATCCTGCTGTCCAACGGCTCAGGACTTTTGCCGTACACGCGGGCCGGCACCGGTGTCGCCGTGTTTCCCAATGGCGACTTGCAGATTGGCGCTGCAGGCTTGGGAGGGGCCGGAGGCCTGATCCGCGTGCAATTCGAGCTGGTGACTGAAGGAACTTTGCCTTCGGCAAGCCCCGCCACCACCCCGACCCCCAGCGTCACGCCTTCTTGGACACCTACGCCATCGATGACAAGCTCCCAAACTCCCACGCCGTCGGGCACGGGCACGCCCACGCCGTCGGTCACGCCGTCGGGCACGGGCACGCCCACGCCGTCGGTCACGCCGTCGGGCACGGGCACGCCCACGCCGTCGGTCACGCCGTCGGGCACGGGCACGCCCACGCCGTCGGTCACGCCGTCGGGCACGGGCACGCCCACGCCGTCGGTCACGCCGTCGGGCACGGGCACGCCCACGCCGTCGGTCACGCCGTCGGGCACGGGCACGCCCACGCCGTCGGTCACGCCGTCGGGCACGGGCACGCCCACGCCGTCGGTCACGCCGTCGGGCACGGGCACGCCCACGCCGTCGGTCACGCCGTCGGGCACGGGCACGCCCACGCCGTCGGTCACGTCGTCGGGCACGGGCACGCCCACGCCGTCGGTCACGCCGTCGGGCACGGGCACGCCCACGCCGTCGGTCACGCCGTCGGGCACGGGCACGCCCACGCCGTCGGTCACGCCGTCGGGCACGGGCACGCCCACGCCGTCGGTCACGCCGTCGGGCACGGGCACGCCCACGCCGTCGGTCACGCCGTCGGGCACGGGCACGCCCACGCCGTCGGTCACGCCGACAGCCACTGCGACTCTCTCTCCGGGCGCCTCCCCATCCGTGTCGTCGTCTCCTTCCCAGTCGGCGACCCCGTCGCCCAGTGCCTCAGCATCGGCGCCTCCGCCCATGGAGGGCCCGCTGTTCGACCCTACCTTCGCCCCCGTCGCCGTGGCCGGGCTGGCCACGTCATCCAGTGAGCTTCAGCCGTGCTCGGACTCGTCCGCAGACTTCGCCAGCAGCCTGCTCCCCGTCAGCCCGACTGTGGCGTCACTGCCCGTGCTGCGGCTGACCAGCCCCGCGGAGGTGGTCGAGATCGGCGTGCGCGCCCTCACGCCCGCATCGGCGCCGCTGGCGCGCTCGCTGGCCTCGCTGTGGTCGGTGCTGGCGCTGATGCGCATCGGTGTGGTCGGCCACGCGCTGCAGCCGTCTGCGTGGACCGCCGACGGGTCGGCGAGCGGGCCCCTGAGCCTGTCGAAGCTGAACGCATCGGCGGCGCTGCTGCCCGCCGGCGCGCGACAGGCCTACGCGGCGCTGCTGGGCGCAGTTCCCACGATCCCCGCTGCGCCTGCTGTGGCGCCCGGCGCGGCTGCGTCGATGGCGACCGTGGCCGGGCCGCTCCTGCGCGCGTCTGGCGCGGCGCTTGCCAACGCCACCGGGTCCACGCTTGCGATGGCGCTGCGGCTGTCGTCTTCGAGCGGAGTGGCGGTGTTCGCTCGGGAGCTGCTGCTGGGGGCTGCGTCGGCGGGGTCGGCAGTGGAGGCTGTTGGTGTGGCGCGGAACGCGGCCGGTCGGGTGGGGTACGGCAGCGTGGCCTTCCGCGTCGGGGCGGGCGCGTCGTCGGCTCTGCGGGTGCGCGCCTCGGTATCGGGGGCGTCAGCGGGCACGGCGCAGCACGGGGACGCGCTGAGCATCAGTGCGTCGGCCGATGCCTCGCTCTGCGGTGGGGCCAAGGCGCTGAGCCTGTCGGGCAGTCCCTCGTGGTCGCTCCGGCTGGTGGGCCTCGCGCCGCTGAACAGCTCGTGGCCGCTGCCGGCAGTCAGCGTGGCGGACCTGGACGCGGCGCTGCAGCGGGCGTGGTCGAAGCGCGCGAGCCCCGCGCGGTGGAGCGTGGCGGGCGGGACGCTGCCGGCGGGGCACTCGGCGGAGTTCGAGGTGTCGGCCACTGCGGCCGTGGCCAGTGGCGGGGCCGCCCTGCAGACGCTGAGCGGCTCCGCGAGGGCGCAGGTGTCGGTGTCGGCCACGGCCGGCCTCTCGACGTTGCTGTCCTCGTCCAGCGGGTCGGAGATCGGGGGCACTGAGGGGTCCGCCGTCGCAGCGACCGTGCGAGACCTGGACGGGCTGGAGGGCGCTGCGAGCGCTGTGCTGGAGTGGGAGTGCGTGCTCGTGCCGGGTGCGGACGCGGCCCGCCTGGGGTCGATGGCCGCGGCGGCGGGCGGCGCGACCGGCTCGGCGCTCGCGAGCGTGGCGCGGTCGCAGAGCGGGGCCGTCAGCTGCAGCAGCGACGGCGCCAGGTCGGCCGCCGCGGCTCTGGCGGCTGCGCAGGACCTGGAGGCGGGCCGAGTCCCGGTGCCGGCGGTGGACTGGTCGCGGTCCACGCTGGCGCTCGGGGGGATCGTGACGGTGCGGGCCGGGGCGCTGCGCGCGGGGGCGCTGATGCTGTCGGTCCGCGCAGTGGCTGGCCAGGCCGGCGCGCTGCCGCCGCTGCACCGGCGGGAGGCGGTGGGGAGCGTAGTGCTGCAGGTGCGGAGCGGGCCGGCGCTGAGCGTGCAGCTGTCGGCGGCGGGGTCCAGCCGGGGCTCGGACGGCTCGCCGTCCGTTGTCCACCCGGCCCACCTGCCGCTGCCCGTGCGGGCACAGGTGGGCGGCTCGTCGGCTGGCGCTGGTCGCACTGTGCTGCTGTCGTGGTCGTTGCGAGACGCATCGGCGGCATCGCTGGTGCCGGCCTTCACGGACGACTGCGCCTTGGCGGCGGGTCAGACGCTGTGGTCGCTGCTTCCCTCGGGGCTGCGCGTCGCCGCGGGCGGGGCCAGCGTTGCGACCCAGGCCTGGTCGCCAGCCGCGCCGTCGGCCTTCCTGGCGTCGCTGCGGAACGTGTCGGCGGCGATGGCGGGCGGCGCGGACGCGAGCGCTGCCGCCACTGTGCAGTCCTGGTCGCTGAGCCCGGCGGGCGGGAGCAGCTCCGCGTCGGCTGTGGACAGCCTGGTCTCTCCGGCTGCGGGGTCGTCGTCCGGGTCGAGCCGGTCCGTGACGGCTTGCGCCCTGCGGTGGTCGGCGCTGTACGAGGTGGAGGTGCGGGCGGTGCGGCCCAGCGACGGGGCGGAGGGGTCTGCGGTGCTGCGCATCCGGACGTCGGCGAGGCCCTCCGGCGGGCTGCTGGCGGTCTCGGCAACGTCGACCGACGCCGGTCCGGCGACGGGCCCGTGGTCGTCGAGCCTCGCCGTGGCGGTGCCGGCTCTGGCCGCGGACAGCGTCGCCTTCGAGGCGCGGGGGCTCGCGGGGGCGGTGTCGGTGTCGTTCGTGGCGTTCAAGCCGACCGTGGCTGCGGCCGAGGCCCTGGCCGCGTCGCCGTCGTCGGCTCAAGCGCGGCTGGACGCTGTGATGGGCGCCCAGCGGACCGTCCTGTCGTCGGGAGTGTCCGCGCAGTCCCCCACGGTGGCCCTTCCCGCGGGGGCGGGCGAGTGGGGCGTGCTGGTCATCGGGGCAGTGGCGCAGTCCGCCGACGGGGGCGTGTCCGTGTCGCTGAGCGCTGCGTCGGGCGGCGCACTGCTGGTCCAGGCGATGAGCCCCGTGGCGGTGCATGCGGCGCGCGACCTGAGCGATGAAGTGCTCGTGGCGTCCCAGCTGGGGAATGCCAGCACGGACGATGCGTCAGCATCGGTGGCGGCGGCGGCTGCACTGATCTGGAACAGCTCCTCGGCGGGCGGCGGCATCGCGGCGTCGGCGGCAGATGCTCTCGCGCTGGGCGACACGGAAGGCGCGCTGAGTCGCGTCGCAGGCGCGGCATCGCTGCTGGGTGCGGTGTCCGCGTCGCAGTCGCAGTCGGCGAGCAAGTGCGCGCGGGAGCTGATCCTGCTTGGTCAAGACGGGGCGACGGGCCCGCACGCGTCGTGCTCTGGCCGGGGAAAGTGCTCGCTGTCGGGCCAGGCCCCGGAGTGCGAGGCAGTGCTCGCGAGGGCGATCGGCGCCACAGCTAACGCAGACGATCGTCGGGCGGCCGCCAGTGCGGGCGAGCAGGAGCTTGCGGACGCTGGCTGCCGCGCATCGTGCGTATGCCTAGCGGGTCGCAAGGGGTCGGCCTGCGGCCTGAGCGAGGCGGCGTCCGCGGCCCAGGCGGCTGCAATGGGGAGCTTGCTGCGCACTTTGCACGGGGCGGCGACGCAGGCCGGTGACGGCTCGAGTGCGGATCAGCTGGCTTCCGCCGCATCGGGCGTGCGAGCGGCCGTGTCTGGCGACCCGGAGGGCGTGGACGGCGCCTCGGCGGGGCTGGCCCTTGACACGCTCGAGACCCTCTCGACTGTGTCCGCGGCTTCGTCCCGAGAGGGCGGCGGCAACGAGACGACGGGGTCGATTCCGGCCGAGCTTGCGTCGCACGTGTGCAGCGCCCTGTCGGGCCTGCTGGCGTCCGGGGTGGCACGCGCCTCGTCGGAAGGCAGTGCGTCCTTGGCGGGCGGCCAGCAGCCCGGCAGGCGACTGGGTGCCGCATCGTCGGCGGAGCTGGATGAGGCCGCCGCGCGGGCGTGGGATGCGGCACGGACTGCGTTCCGCGCGAGGCGGCTGCTTGCTCCCGCCGCCTTGCAGGGCTTCGTGTCGACGGGCGGGTCGTACGCGGACGACACCGTCACCATCTCGGCCGCCGAGGTGTCTTCGGGCGCAGGGCTGGCTGAGCAGGCAGGCGCGGGCGTGGGCGCATTGGCTGCCAGGGGCGGCGGCACGCTGGTCACGACGGCGTGGAGCCGCGGCACGTCGCCCTTCGCCGCCGCTGCGGCCGCCGCTCGGCTGCAGGAAGCCGCCGACGCGGCTCGCGCTGCGGCGGTGAGCAGAGCGGATGCTGCCTCCAACGCCTCGCTGGGCGACAGCCAGCTCGACTCCGGCACGGTGGCAGCCATGGCAGTGTCGGCGGCCAGCTCCGTTGGGCAGGTCACTGAGGTCACGATGCTGGTGCCAGCTGGGGGTGGGGCGCAGCAGGGGCTCGAGTCGGGCTTCGCCACTCTGCTCGCCGATGAGGGGTGCCTTGCCCGAGGGGGGGCGAATGGCTCGCTGGCCGCGACGTACGGCGTTGCTGTGGCTGCTGGGCAGAGCGCGGCGGCTGGGCTGGTGACGGCGTCGCCTGCCCTGGGTGTGGCGTCGCCGCACGTGCGGTGCCTGCGCGAGCCGCTGCTGCTGCGACTGCCCCTCCCCGCCGGGATGACGGCGGCAGACTTCGTCCCGCGCTGGTGGAGCGAGGAGACCGGGTCGTGGGCCACGGGGGGCGTGGTGGTGCTCTCGGTGGACGAGGCCTCGCGCACTGCCGTGGTGGCCACGACGCATCTGACCGGGTTCGCGGCGACAGCAGAGGCTGTGTTGGCGCGCGTGAGGCTCCCGTCGCTCAGTCGCGACGTGGGCCGTCTGCGCAACTACCTGCGGCCGGAGAACGCCCTCCCCGCGCTGGTCATCGGCGGCATTGTGCTGGCCTTCGCGATCGCCTGGGTCGTGGCGTGGCGGTACGACCAGGCGGATCGCACACGGGCACGCTACATGGCCGCTCGGCGGGCGCTGGTGCTGGCGTACGGCTTCACGGGCGTGCCGACCCACGAGCAGGCGCGGTCGTTCAAGCGGCTGCAAAGGCTGCGGCGGCTCGAGGAGCAGGGGATCCGCCGCAAGCTTCGCCGGGCGCGGCGGCAGCGCGAGGCCGGCGGGCAGGTCGTTCCGGGCGAGTCGCACGGCGGTGCAAGGAGCTCGACGATTTCTCGCTCGGCGAGGCGGGGCAGTGTTGCTGCGGCTGGCGGAGTCGCGGCAGCGCAAGTGGATGGCGCCTGGTTCAGCGACCCCAGATCGGCCCCTGCGGACGAGCCTCGGTCGCCCACGCGCGAGTCGAGCGCCTTGTCGCAGTACTCGCGGTGGGTGTGTCAGCTGTTCATGATGAAGCTCCGGTCCGACCACCCGCTGAGCTTCTGCACGGCGCCGCCCGAGGCGCTGGTGACCTTCACGCGGACGCAGCGGGTCCTCGTGCTGTGCGTGCTGTGGATCCTGTCCATGTCCGTGGCTGCGGCCTTCTTCGGGAAGCAGCCGGCGTCGATCGAGGTGCGGGCTGGAGTGGTGCTCTTGTCGGCGCTGTGCATGCTGCCCGCGACGTTCCTGCTTCCGTTCGTGTTCCGGTACGTGTCCTCGCTTCGCTCGGTGACGGCGACGGTCGGCTCTCGTGCGCCAGCGATGCGGGAGTGGGCGAGCGCCGTGGCGAGCACGGACCGCTCTGCTGGCGCAGCCAAGCCGGGCGGGGGCCGCAGCAGCGTGCCAGTGAGGCCCAGGGGACGGCAGCGGGAGGCCCGCAGCTCGTCCGCGCCCGAGCAGTTCGCCGTCCGAGGAGCGGAGCCGGTGCGTGACAGCCACGGTGGCGGCTCCAGCCGCGGCCTCGCCGACGAGGCGGGACGGTCTGGGGGCTCTGAGGGCGGGCGAGGGGTGGGAGGGCGCAAGCGCAGCTGGCGCGATCCTGCAGGAGCAGCGGTGCCAGTGCTGGAGGACGACGAGGCGGCGCGAGCGTCGCCCGTGCTGGCTGGGCTGCCAGCGCGCGTGGCGGCGACGGATGCTGCCGTGGTGCAGGCTGTGGGCGGAGCTGGCGGCAGCGACGACGGCTCTGACTCCGGCAGCGAGGGATCGGTTGCATTCCGCCCCGCAATGTCGATCGAGCCTCCCATGGAGCCGGATGTGACTGCTGTGGAGCCTCCCCGCCTGCCTTCTTCAGTCAGGCCAGCCGAGGCGGTGAGTGCAGCCGTGGTGCCATCTGCCAGCCCGGGCCAGCGGCGGTCTTCTGCCGCCCGGTGGTCTGCCGGGCCCTCGGGCGGGGCGCGGAGCAGCAGTCGGTCCACCCACTCGCGTGGGTCTGCGAGCGTCGGGCGGCGCGCGAGCTGGCTGAGCAGGGGCGCGCTGCCCGCGGACATGAGCCGGCGAACCAGCGGCCTGGAGGCTGCCGAGTTTGTGGCCGAGCAGGCGCGGCGCGAGAAGGACTTCGTGTTGCTGACCAATCTGCACGCCGACGTGATCCTCAAGTTCTCGCCCTATCTGCGGGGCCCGCCCGGGAGCAGCGCCACCGCCGCACGCATCGCGTCGTACTTCACTGTGTGGTGCGGTCTAGCGCTGGTCGGGGCGGCGGCCGTGTTTGCGGTGTCGGCCGAGGGCTACCCGGGGAAGGACACCGGTCTGACGCCGCGCTCGGTCTGCTTCTTGGGCCTGGGCGTGGCTGCCATGGGCGCGCTCGCGCTGCTGCTCATCCGCCGAGCAGGCGTGGCAGCGCGCTCGGCTGCCAAGCACGGCCACCAAGTGTTCCTGGCGGCCGCAGCGAAGCGCCGGACGCCGCTGGAGCGCAGGCGCCGCGACAGCCAGCTCGGGGCCGACACCGCGTCGCGCCGCTTCCAGGGGGGCCGGGCTGCCGGGGGCGGCGCGGGGGCCGCTGTGGCGGAGGGAGTGGTGACCAAGTCGGCTCTGGAGGCCTCGGCTGGCAAGGCCCTGCGGTCCGCGTACAGGCGAGCAGGCTGCTGCGGGTGCCTTGGGGGCGCGTGGCTGGTGGGGGCGGGGATCGTGCTGGGCTCGGTGTACATTGGCCAGGTGGTGGCCGCTGTGCTCTTCGTGATGCTGCTGGACTCGCCGCTGGCGCTGGAGGCGTGCCTGACCATCGCTGGGCTGGAGGGCGCGCTGCTGGTGTCGGTGGCGGGCGTGCTGGTGTTCCTGTGGTGGGACGCGCGCAGGGCCCACTCGCGCGCCCTGGTGATCGCGTTCGAGGGCGGCGGGGTGAACCGGCTGCTGCGGGCGCAGGTTGAGGAGGAACTGCGGCGTCGCCACCGGCGGCAGGCCCTGATGGACGCGAAGGCGGCCGACGCGGCCGTGCTTTCCGTCACGCGCCGCGCCATGCGAGGCCCTCGCATGGTGCTGGACGCCGCCGGGGTGGAGATCATCGTGGCGCGCCTGTGGACGTCGCGGCTGGTCAAGCCCGCGCCGAGCGGGGGCTCAGTCCTCCCGCCGGCGCTGCGCCGCTTCCAGGCCGCAGCGGCCACGGTGCTTGTGCGGGACGTGCTGGGGCGGCACCTCGAGGACGCGGGCGTGCTTGAGGCGTCCAGCCGCCGGTCGTCGGTCAGCGCTGGGCGAGCGAGCGGCCTCGGGTCGCCGTCCGGCGCCGAGTCGGGCTCGTTCGTCTCCGGGAGCGCGCGCCCCATCGCCCGGCTGGCCTGGCGGCAGATGGAGGAGGAGTGCGCCGTGCAGATCCAGGCGACGTGGCGGGGCCACATTGGGCGGAGGTCTGCGCTGCGGATGTACGAGCTGCAGGTGTGGGAGGAGGACCTGGCGCTGGAGCGCGGCTGCCTGACAGGGCTCGTGTACGCTGTGGCGATGCTGCTGCTTGGGGCCGGGACGTTCATTTGCCTGGTCTTCGGCGTGCTCTTCACGCCCGAGCAGGCTCGCGTGTGGCTGCTGACGAGCCTGGCGTCGTTCGCGCTGGACCTGCTCGTGCAGAAGCCGGTGGTCATCTTTTGCAACGCGGTGGCGCTGACTGTTTGGGGCGCCTGCACGGGGCGCACGGCGTCGTGGGCGAACGTGTCGCCCAACTTCGTGGGGGCGGGTGGCGCTTGGATGGGCGTGCTGTAGCCGCCCAGCGCGATTCGTGGGGAAGTGGTTTCTTCGAGTGCTGGCAGAGCATTCAGAGTGTGAATTTCGCATGGCCCAAGCAGACAGGCGCAAACAGCCCCCCCCCACACACACACGCATAGAAACGCGACACAACGTCGGATTTCAACGTCGCTACCTTCTCGTAGCATGGTCGCGGCAACGCCAGAGCACCACGGCGCTAGTCGTTGAGCTGACAGAGCAGCGCGCAGCCCATCAGCACCCACTTGGCCGGGTCTGCGTCCGTGGGCATATCCACAGCAATGACGAAGTTCGTGCTCATGCCCGTCGTTGACAACGTGCCAGCTCGCACGCTGGTCTTGTAGACTGGTGCGCTGTACTCTGCTGGGTTGGGCTTGTAGTCTTGCTCGGGGCGGAAGTGGATGACAGGCACCGACGAGAACATCTCCCCAGGCTTCGACTCCGCAACGGACCGACGCGTGGCATCCCACTGAGCCCCATCCATGAACAGCCCGGACACAAGTACTCCGTCCTCAGGGACGTCAGCTTCGACGACGTCGCTTGCCTGGGGCTTGTCGGTTATCGTGAAGCCGAACCCAAGTGTGTCAATTGGCAAGCTGTACTTGCGTGCGTGGTTTTGCAACGTTCCGGTCATGAATCCTTGCGGGAAGAAGAAGCCACTGAGCCAGAACACGGCTGGCTGGCCACCAACAACCCAGGACCGCATGAACTCGATCCTGGTTGCCAAATCCTTCGTCCAGCTGGCAAGCGGCTTGAGCGACGGATAGGCAGCTGCCTCCCAGTTTCCAGGCACCTGGTTGTTGAGGAGTGCGCCATACATGCGGTCCAGCTCGTCCGACATGAGGGCTTCGCCACGGATCGCCTTTTGCAGCTCCATCAACGACCGCTCCATCACTGCAAGCAACTTGTTGAAGCGCACCATCTCCTGGCTGAGCACCGTGGCCAGAGAGTCCATGTGCTCGCCGCGGTAGACGAACGTGGACTCGCCTGCTTCCTCCCGATCAAGCAGCGCGGGGAGCGCAGACGCCACCTCCGACGCAAGAGCGGAAACCTCTGCATCAGGGCCCGACACAAGTGCGGCGTCGTCGTCGCCATCGTCGTCCTCGTCGTCCTTGCCTCCTGCCTCGTCGCCAGAAGACGTTGCCGCCGCCGCTCGGGGCTGGATGGACAGGCACGTCTTGAGAATGGCGTCTGTCTCGTTCGCCTGGAACGTGATGTTCGCGTTGTTGTGCATGCCAAAGATCCCAGGCCCGTCGTTTTGCGGCAACCCTGCAACGTACGCCTGGAACGTCTCGAGCTTCCCGGATGGAGGAGCAAAGTACTCCCCCGACGCGGAGAAGCGGTAACTGTCATCCAGGACGGAAGGCGTCACGTACTGGCCCAGGATGCTCATCAGGCACCTTCGGTCCCAGTCATCCGTAACGCGTCCCCCGTAGTTGATTTGACCCGTCACGTAGCGCATCGCCTCCCAAGGCACCACCGGCTGCTCGCCAAGGAACCGCTTCAGCACCTGCAGGCTCGTTTCGAGGTCGGAGTCGTTGAACTCGTACCGGATGTTGAACCCGAGCGGCCCGAACTTGCGGCGCTCCTGGATCACAGCGTGGAAGAACATCAGGCCGAAGCCGAGCTTGTGCCAAGCCGTCTTTCGGTCGACGCCGTTGTCGAATTTGCCGTCGATGCCGTCCGCCCAAGACGTCCATGTGTCAACGTTTGCGAGGGACCGGGTCAGGTTCGCCCGAACCCCCTTGGGCGGCTCGTTCGTGAGCTTGACCCCGTTTTGCAGCACAGGCACCGGGAAGTACGGCGCGGGCATGGACGTGAGCCACAACCTGAAGTCCGGGTGCACTGAGCTTGGAATGACGCCGGCAACGCCCCCGCCTCCGCCCGCACCGCTTCCACCGCCGCCTGCAGCTCCCCCCTCCCCTGCTGACTGCGATTCGTCTTGCGGGCCTGCTGCCAGGCCACCGACAACCTCGCCGAGGCGCTCCACGATGAGCTCCAGATCTGGCATCCAGCTCTTGGCCAGGTGGCAGTTCTGGAGAAGCACCCAGTCGCCTGTGTGGCACGCCTCCCGGATCAGGGCCTGAGCGCGGGGGCCCTGCCCCTGTCCAAGGGAGATGAGCTGCAGTCTGCTGGAGTAGTCGACTTGCTTTGCGTACGAGAACAAGAGCCCCGTCGGGTCCGCGCCCACGGACAAGATAAAGACGACGGGAACGTCCGCTCGGGTCTCTCCGTGAATGTCTGCCATGCGAACCGGCGGGGACTCCACGAACGGGCGGCCCAAGTGCTCCACCACGAAGTCCTTGATGGCGAAGAGCAGCTTTTCCTCCCGCCAGACCTTGAGGATGAGCATCTTTTGCATGGAGTTCAGCTGCGTGTCCCACGGGGCCGGCATCGGCTCGCTCTGGGGCTCGTCCCCCTCTGCCCAGGCGCGCCAGAGATCCAGGCGACTGGCAATGTGGTCCGAAAGCCCCCCAAACGCTGCCGGCATGCTTGTCTGAATGGCGGAAACGAGGTTCCAAGCGGCCTCAGGCAGCAGGTCCTCGGCCGGGTTCTCGGCGGGGTTTTCGGTCAAGCCCGCTCCGCGAAGCAGGGCAGACCATTCAGTGTCGGCAACGGTCCCTGCCTTTCGCATGACCTGGATGCAGATGAGGAACGAGAAGAGGAGCTTGTGCGCCTCAAAGAGGCCGCGGCAGACGTTGGCGTACACGGTTTCCGTCATGTAGCTCATGAGGTTCTTCAGGCGGGTTTCAAGGATGTCTGACTTTGCTGCTTCGTCGATGCACAAGTCGTACAGACGCTTGAAGTACGCCAGCGAAAACTGGTACATGGGGTCGATGCGGCTGAGATCAGCGATGACGAAGTAAATGATTGCACCTCGCTCGGCGACTGGGCGGTACTTCTCGCGAGTCTCCATGATGATTTCGTTCGTCTTCATGCTCTCTTCCAGCCGAGCGTTGATGACCTTGGACAGCTCCTTGCTCTCGCCCAAGGTGTCGATGAGCTCGACGTCGTCCACAATCATGCCCGTCGACTTGCGCAGCAGCTCGAGAATCTTGTCCTCAAGCTCCTTGAGCTGGCGCTTGTCCGAGGCCATGGACACCACGAGCTTGTTGCGCCTGCGCTCGACTTCGGCCGCCTCCTTGCTCACCACCGCGCCCAGAAGCTGGTCCTCAAGGCCGGACATGGTCACGGTGAAGTTGATCACGGTCACGCGGATGCATACCTCGGGCATGTAGTGCGGGTTCGGCAGCTTCGTTGACATGTAGAACGAGAATCGGTCATCGTAGTCGACGTCGTTGTCGCCCAGCCTGATGAGCGTGCGGCCCTGCTGCTTGAAGATGGCTTTTGCGAGCACGGGCTCCAGGGCCGGGTCGAGCGTCTCTCCAATGTCCTCGATCAAGAGCGGCCTCCCGAGGCGGATGCAAGACTCGAGCGTGCGCAGCATGTTCGGGTTGCTCAGCTTGGACGACGCCAGGCGGCGGCGGACCTCCATGCGCTTGATCCAACGCTTTGCTTGCTCCTGGGGGTCGATCATCAGCGGCCAGCGCTCCCCTCGAGTCACCATGATGGCGTTATCGGTGGACACGGCGTCGGTCGGGAGGCCGTCGATCTGCCATTGGCGCACGACTACGGCATCGCCCACCGTGTTCATGAGAGTCGGGGCCTCGCTGCAGGGGATGCCGTGCTCCCTGCAGCCGCTCACCCAACCCTCGAGCATTTCGTCGCGGTATGCGCCGGTGAAGGGACCGAGGTACGACACGCAGCCTGCAGCGATGAGGACGTCGCCCACGAGCGCGGTGATCTGCTTCTCCAGCCGCGACACGGACTCCTTCCAGCGAACCTGCTCGTCGGCAAGCCCGGTCGTCAGCTTGCCAGCGCGCACAAGCCGGTCCTCTGTCAGCTTGGCCTCCGATTCCAGTCGCTCCTTCTCTGCCTCGGTCTCATCGGCCTGCTGCTGCAGAGCTGCGACCTTGTCCTGCACCTCCTTGAGGGCGGCCTGCTTGCCCGCAAGCTCCTCCTGCGCCTGCGCGACCTGCGCGTTGAGGGCGGCAAGCTTGAGCTTCTTGGGCTCAACCTCCTTGGCCACGATGGAGTACGTGTTCACCGCGTGCACCCACGCGCACATTGGCCCGGCAGCGCCACTCTTGCGCGTGACGTCCGCGGTAACCATGAGCGGGTGGTCGATGTAGGTTTCGCGAATTTTTGCGAGCGCCCTCGGCGGGATGTTGTCCTTGTCGTACCCCTTGAGCTCGTCGAGGAAGGTGGTGCGCGACATGACGCGCTTTGCGGTCTCCCAGTCGGGCTTCTCGCCGAGCAGGATGCAAACAGCCTCGAGCACGACCTTTACAGCCTCGGGGGGCTGGGCAAAGGACTTGACCTCGGAGATGGCGCCCTTGGTGAGCTTGGCAAGGTCCCGCTCGGCCTGCTCGAGCGCCGGAAGGGCCTTGTCCAGCTCAGTCTGCGCGTCCGCCTGCACCGCCTCAGCCTCTGCCACCTGGTCAGCCACGATGGCGGCTTCGGCGGACACTTTGACCTCGATGGCGTCCGCTTCGCCCTTTTCCACGCCCACGCGCTCCAGAAGCTCCGCAGTCTCCACCTGCTTTCGCTCCAGCACTGGCTGCAGCTCCACGAGGCCCTCCTTCAGCCCCGCGACGGCAGAGTCAGCTTCGGCCAGCTTCTCCACGCCCGTCTTGAGCGTGTCACGCGCCCTGCCGATCTGCGACTGCCGCTCGTCCAGCATCTTCGTGTAGAGGTTGATGAGGTCGAGGTACGACTTGGGCGTGGTGTACACGCGCCGCTGAAGCTCTGCGAAGAAGCGCTCCGAGCCGCGCTCCACGGACGTGTGGAGCAGGCCGCACATGACGCAGACTGCAGCGTTGACGGCCTCGGACGCGCCGAGGTCGCGCTCCATGAGGAACTGGCGGGCCACGGAGAGCAGTGCGTCCTCGGGCCACGGCATGTACCAGTCGATGGTGCAGCAGTTGATGAGGGAGGGGAAGTTGCGGCAGCGGACGCGCAGCGAGTCCCCGACCGGGGACATTGCAAGGATGATGTGCAGGTTGTCGCGCACCCGCGACACGAAGAAGCGCATGCAATTGTCCAGCGTCTCGGGAATGCCCCGCTCCTGCACGGCAGGTCGCACGCCGTCGACGATGGCGGTCAGCTCGTCGGAGGCCCACAGCGACGGTATCTCGCCGGTGTTGAGCACGTTGTTGATGTCCTCGAGGAAGCCCTCCTCCACGATCTGCGTGTCGGTGAACAGGAACGCGAGGCTCTCGCCCTTGACCCCGGCTTGCAGCATTCGCTTCTTGATGTCCTCGCGGAACTCGTTGCGGCCGTAGCCGCGCGTCAGCTCCACCCCAGTGCACGGGATTTCGGCCAGAGCACAGGCCATTCTTGTCAGGGACTGCTTGCCCGAGCCGCCCACCCCGACCAGCATGGCGTTCCCGCGAGGCTGGCGGAGGATGCGCGCGACGCGGGCAACGTGCTCGACGGCGTCCCGGAAGAACACGAGCCGCATCTGCGTGGGGTGGGACATGTTGTAGTCCTCGAGCGCCTCTGTGAGACGGTGGACGACCTTGTCCATGCTGGAAGCCTCTTCGTAGCGCCCAGGGCCGTCGTCCATCTTGGGGGAGACGAAGTCGACGAAGAGCAGGGGCTTCTCCTGCTCGAACAGGTCCTCGTGGCTCCACCCGGCACTCGACTTGGCAAACACCCGCTTGATGAGCTCTGCCACCGCGTTGGTGAACCAGGCCTTGTCCTTGGCGTCGACCAGACGGTCGTGGAACACTCGGAGGCACTCGTGGGCCCAGAGGCGGATGAATACGTCGCCAGAGGGGCACCCCTTCTTATCGACCATTAGGATGCCCTGGAACACCTTGGACACGTCGCGAAGGTTGAACGTGTAGTGCGACTTGGCGGGGGTGGGGCGCATGGCCTCGCGGATGTTCTTGTAGACGTCAATGGTGGCGGTGGTCACGCGGGGGGCCTGCGCTTGCACGTCGCTCGGGAACACCTCGAGGAAGCCGGCCACGATTGAGCCGAAGATGTGCTTCAGCACGTCGTCCGACGACTGGGGCACGCACAGCATGTGGAAGTGCCTGCTGAACCGCGGAGTCACCTCGGCGCGGCCGCCGCCCGGCGGGGCGGCGCCGCAGACCAGCATGGTGTCCTGAATGTGCTTGAAGAAGAGCTTCTCGCGGTCGTAGAAGCCCTTGAAGTCCAGGAACTGTCGCAGCAGCTCGATGGGCGGCTGGGCCCCGTACTCCTCCACCGCCGGCATGTTCACGTCGTCCACGAACACGACAGCGCGGCGGCCGACTGGAGCGCCGATGCGGTCCTTGGTCTTCTTCTCAAGCTTGCCCTCGATCGTGGACTGCGTTCCGAGCGACGGGGTTTGCGCGGAGAAGTTGATCACGATGGGCGTGGTGGGCTTGCCTCCGGAGAAGCCGTCCGCCGACGTCTTGTTCAGGTAGTCTGCCACGATGACGGTTTTCCCTGTGCCGGTGACGCCCGTGAAGAACACGGGGTGGAGGCGGTCGACCTGGGCCGTGAGCAGGAAATCGAACCTGACCGTGTCCAGCGTCGGGACGACGAGGTCGAAGTAGGGCAGGGAGCGGTCGTACTCGAACGCGGGAACCACCTCCTGCCACTTGCGCCAGCGCGCCTCGGGCTCCTTGTCTGGCTCCAGCTGCCCCGAGAACTCGGGGAACAGGTCGAAGACGGTGCCGCCCCCAGGCCACCGGCCGACCGTGGACAGCGTCGAGTGCCCCCTGCAAAAGCTGTCGAACTCGGCGTAGGCCTCGCCGTCGATTGAGCCTCCGATCGCCCAAACGAAGCTGAACGCGAAGAGCCTGTCCAGCACTGGCAGAAGCTTCTCATCCGGCAGGCTCAGGTCGAGCGAGGTGCCCTTTTTCTCGCGCCCGAGGAGGGACGTGAAGAGGCTGCAGAGCGAGGTGGTAAGCTGGACGTCCACAGTGACGATGCGCTCCTTCTCCAGGGCGCGCTGCGCCTCAAGGCCGTCGGCGACGGTGGACAGGAAGAGGCCAAGGATGTGTGCGCGCACGCCTTCGCTCAGCGACTCGGGCAGGTCCCGCGGCAGCCAGGAGCGCACGTACGGCTCCCATCCCAGGTTGTCCGGGTTGACGTACACCACTCCAAGGCGCGAGACCGTGGCCGGCGAGGCCTGCTCCAGGTCCCCCACCTCGAAGAGCATCCTCATGGTGTCCTTGAGCTTGATGCGCTCGCCGTTGGCGAGGCAGAGCATCTTGTTGTCGTCCAGCACCGTGTTCATGTTCTCGATCCAGAGGGCGTCCACCGGGCCGTCGAACACCGTCCACTTCTTGTCCTCGTCCTCCATGGCCACGTTCCTGCGCATCAGAGTCGACGCGAGACCGTCGGTCCACTCCTGGGTCACCGGGTCCAGGTCGCCATACAGCTCGCCCATTGTGATGCACTTGGGGTTGAGAACGTTCGTGTGCACGGGCTGGAATGGCTCCCCCTTGGGCGACACCACGCCCTTGCTTGCAAGCAGCGTCATGGCGTCCTGGAGCACTTCGTAGATTCGCGTCTTTCCGCCCCCGGTCGGTCCGACGAGCACCACGCCGAAGCGAACCTCGAACGTCTTGTACAGCTGGACGACCTTATCGATGAAGCCGGACACCAGCTGCAGTCCCTTGCTCGTGATCACTTCCTTGACCGCCACGAGCAGCTGCCCCAAGTCCTCCTCCGGCACTGTCACGCCGGGGAAGAGGTCCTGGACGATGGCATAGAACAGCGGCAGGTCCTCGGCCAGGAACTTGGGGACGTTGGAGTTTTGCATCGCGCGGATCAGCACAACGTCCTCGGTGAGCCGGCCCGCAGACTCGCGCTTGCCGTCGCCCGCCATAACCAGCACGCTCTTGACGGCACGCATGCCGAAGTCGTAGTGGCGCTGCTGCGAGAGCTGCTCGGAGGACAGCTTGTACAGCTTGGTCATCTTGCGGGCGAGGTTGCGCGCGTCGTCGAAGCCCTCGGCGTACAGAATGATCTCCGCAATCAGGGCGTAGTCGGGCACCATCATGGCCACGGGCCGGAAGAGAATCTTGAGGTTGTCGGGCAGCTCCGTGCGGCCGGCGTAGCCGGGGTTCATCGTGATGATGACGCAGTGAACCTTGAGCTTGATGCTGCGCCCCTCAAAGTCCATGTGGGTGCGGTCAGCGAGGATACCCTGGCGCAGCTGCTGCAGTTGCTGCGCCACCACGGAGAGCACCTCGATGTCGATGCGGTTGAACTCGTCGAGGCAGGTCCAGGAGCCGCCCTGCGCGAGGCCCGCGAAGTGCTTGCCCATCTGCTTGTACGTGATCTGGTCGGAGCAGTTGAACACGATGCACTGGATGGCGACGTTCTTCGCGAGGTCCTTGGACGACTCTGTCTTTCCCGTGCCGGCGGGCCCCGCAGGCGCGGCGCCAAGTCGCAGCGCGACGGCGCCCGTGATGGTCATCCAGCAGCGGTCGGTGAGCGGCGTGATGACCAGCCTCCCGGCGCAGCCTTGGTACTCGTAGCCGTACTCGATTTTGGAGTCCGACTGCTTGACCTGCACGCGGCCATCGCCGTCGAGGTAGAAGCGCAGCTGCTGCTGCCACGTGAAGTTGCCCACGTCGGCAACCTTGTCAGCAACCATGCGGTCGATGATGTCGCGGGCGTGCACGTCCACGGTCACCAGGGCCACAACGACCTTGCGGAGGCGCTTGATCAGCTTTTCGCGCACCATGCGCGTGAGGCCTCGCAGCTGCACGTTGTTCTGCTCGAGCCACTTCTTCATGCTCCCCAGAGCGTCGCTGGAGCGCAGCGCCGCCTCCGTGCCGTTGGCCCACTTGATTTGCGTCACGGTGGCCACCACCTGGCCCTTCTTCTCCCGCACCCAGTCCTCGCGGCCCTCGTCGGTGTAGTCGCCGCAGCCCTCCTTGATCAGCACTTGAAGCGACTGCTTCATGTTCTCTTCCACCTCGCTGAGCCACGACTCGACCTGTCCGCGAGCCTTGAGGTTCCGGCCGAGCTCGACAACCTCCCCCTCGGGGCTCTTCATGGCCAGGATGTCCGTTGACCCCTCCTCCTCGCCGAAGTCAAGGCGCACCAGGGCGTCGAAGCACTTGCGGAGGTGCGGCTGGACTGCCTGCGGGTCGCGCGTCTGCGCCAGGATCTCGAGGAGCTCCTCGTCGGAGAGGAAGTAGAAGCGAGGGAAGGCGTTCCGCTTCGTCTCCAGGTACTCCTCGAGCGACTTTTGGATCACGTCGAGCGACTCGTTGTGGCGGGCCAGCTGCTCCTTCATGCCCTTGACCGTGCCTGCCACGATGGCCCGCGGGTTGTCGTTGGTCCGGCGCATGATGGTGCGCCAGCTCTTGTCCACGGCGGCAAACTTCCGCGACTCCTCCGGGAGCTGGCGCTTGATGTCCTCTGCGGCGAAGATGGTCTCGAGGTACATCCAGTTGCGCTGGCAGGTGAGCCACTCGTCGAGCGTGTCTGAGAGCAGGCGCAGCTTGCGCTGCTCCTCCTCCACGGGCCCGCGAATCGCGCCGACGAAGCGCGAGGCGAGGATGGTGTTGATCGTCACGAGCGACTCGTCAAGCGCCGCGAAGACGTCGTCCACGCCTCCCAGGATGAACACGTCCTTGGTGTCCTTGTAGGGCTTGAGGTCGAACTCCAGCTCCGCCCACACGGATTCGACCTTCTTGCGGAACAGCTCCATGAGCGCAGCCTCCTGCACCGCCTTGGTGGAGATGGCGCCAATGGCCGAGGCCTCCCTGACGACTCCCATCTCGATGAGCTCCCCCACGCTGTAGTCCTTTCCTTCCTCCAGCTCCACGCCGAGGGCCTCCTGGATGTCGCCCCAGTGCCGCGAGGTGAGCGCCTCGGATCGCAGGTTCACCACGACGGGGACGAGCGTCTGGAAGTCTTCCACCATGGCGCGCAGCTTGGGGGCCGCCTTGTTCCCTGGGAGGCCGCGCTCGCCTCTCACTGCCGTCTTGATGTACCCCTGGACCTCCTTTCCCATGACGTCGGCGTCGATGGCAGAGAGGGCCGTGTCCCGCCAGGCGTCCACGCGGCTGTCCCACTCGCGGAGCGCCCGCCACAGGTTCCGCTTGAGCGTGAGGTCCACCTGGAGGTCCTCGATGACGTCATACTCGGCAACCGGCTGAGAGAGCAGCGTCTGCCACTTCTGGTACGTGTCGGACAGGGCCACGAGGGACTTGAAGTCGTCCTCCTTTGCGGCCATGAACCGGTCCACCTCCTCAGGGTCCGAGTCTGCGGAGGCCACCTTGCCGTGGTCCAGCTCCGCGCGCAGCGCCGAGAAGTCGGCGCGGAGTTTCTTCACGAGCTTCTCCACCGTGGCGCTGAACTTGGCCGTGTCCTCAGCCTGGGCGGCCTCAAACTTGGTCGCGGCGTCCTCCACGCGCCGAATCTGCTCGCCGACGAGGCGGCGCATCGTCTGCTCCTCGTCGCCGATTGGCCAGCGCTGCTCGATCATCAGCTGCGCGAGCGACGTGGCGTGGGCGATGCCGTTGCGCAGCTCGCCCTGCCGGTCGTGGAAGCGGTGCAGCGTCGACACCTTCTCGACGAACGGCTCAACGTCCTTGGGGTCGCTCTCGAGGATGGCCGTCATGGGCCGCATTTCCGAAAGCAGCTCATCGCACTGCGCGTGGATGAGGCGGGGCAAAATGTCCCGGGTCCGCTGCAGCACGCGGTTCGGGCTCGGGATGAGCTCGAGCTTGAGCGCCTCGCTGTCGACCCGAAGCACGCCCACGTCGCTGCAGTACGGGGCCGTGGTGATGGCGTCCGCCTGGCTGCGGAACTTGTGAAGCAGCGCCTCCAGCACAGGCAGGGGCGTCTGGGTCGACAGCGCCTCGGCCAGCGTAAATTCGCGGCGCGCGTTGCGGATAAACGTGCGGCCGAACGGGCGAAACCGCTCCACGAACGACAGCACCCGGTCGAAGGCGCTGTCCAGGGCAGCCATGGCAGCGTGCTGCACCCGCTTGTACCGCGGATCGCGCAGAATCATCTGGGTGAGCTGGTCGCTGGCGCTGTCTCCGTCCCCGCCGAGGTCCAGCTCCCCGTCCTCTGCCGCCGTCTGCGTGTACGGGAGGAGGTCCTCGTGCGTGAGCAGCTGGGGAACCGTGGCCACCACCTCCATCGCCTTTGTGAATGCCGACGCGATCCTGGACCGGAACACCTGCTGCGGAGGGTCCAGCGCCAGGTCTGCCTCGGCGTCGTCCAGCGGAGCAGTGTCGTCCTCCGCGACGATGGCCTTGGCAGCGGCGTACGGGTCCGCCTTGGCCGCTGCTGCCGCCGCCGGGTCGCCCTCACCGTCCTTGCCCTCGGCCTCGCTCGCGGCTGCGGCTGCGCCGGCAGCGGAGGGGCCGCCCTCCTCGCTGGCCTGACGCCGCGCGTCCTCCTCGCGAGCGCGCGACACGCCCTGCGCACGTGGCGAGAGGGCCCGCTCTGACAGGATCACGGCAACGGTCAGCAGCGGCCGCCGCAGGCTGGCTGAGCCGCCAGCGCCTGCCTCGTCCGTCTCAGATGCGGCGGCAGCGACGGCGGCCGCGCCGTGCGCGCCGGCACGGCCGCGCCTCTTGGACGCCGCGGCCGCGCGCTCCGCCGCCGCAGCCTCCGCCCCTGCGAGGGGGCCGACGTCGGCTTCAATGGCGGCGGCCTCGGCGGAGAAGTCGGCCTCGCGGGTGCTGAGGTCAGTGAGGATGCGGAGCGGCGGCTCCTCGCCCTCTGCCGGGCTGAGGAGGGACATGAGGGCGGCTGCCGACGTGAGCCCGAGGCCGAACAGGGTGTCCCTCACGACAAAGTCGGCCAGCCTGATGAAGCGCGTGAGCCGCTTGCACTCCCCGCGCAGCGCGGCGCGCTCCATGAAGGACATGCGGCTGTCGCCGCGGATGCCCTTGGTGTCCAGAAAGGCGTCCAGCACCTCGTCGCACGCGCCGCGGACGAGGGCCCGGGCGTCCTCGGCGAACTCCCTCAGCCACACGCCGGTGGCCCGGCGCTTCTCGGCCTGGTTCCGCACAAACTCGGTGAGAGTGTACGTGCGACGGGTGTCGGCGTGGAAGAGGCTCCACTCCGAGACGGCGGAGCACAGGCGGTGGAGGCGGGCGAGCGCGCGCCGGAGGGCGGGCTCGTTGTGGAACAGCAGGGCGGAAACGCGCTTGTGGGCGATGGCCCGCTTCCTCCGCGACACGTGGAGCCGCCAGGCGGAGAACGACTTCCAGCGGCGGAACAGGCGGAAGAAGCGGACCCGCTCGATGGCCAGCAGGTTCGCGTGCTCCGCCTCCCACTCCGGGAGAGGAGTGAACTCGGACGTGGCCCCCACGAAGCGAGTCACCCCGCCAGCGGAGAGAGTGTAGTAACCGCCCTCGTCGTCCGTCTCGGCGCCCGGGGTCACCTGGAGCAGGAAGGGGGGCGCCGAGCGGCCGTCCGACTCGACGCGGCGCATGTAGACGAAGTCCCCCGCCTCGATAGCCTCCAGCTGCTGCTTGGAGAGGCCCAGGCTGGCGACGAAGGACACTCCTGGCCGGCGCAGCTCCTCAGCCGTAGGGGGCGCCGAGCCGTCCTTGCGCTCCGCCGAGTCGTCGTCGTCGGCGTTGCCGCCGAGGGAGGAGGAGGCCAGGGGCCGCTCCCGCCGCCGCACTGCCGCGCGGGACAGCGAGGCCGCCGAGGCGCCTGCAGCGGAAGCGGCGTGGGACGCAGTCGCCCGGGGCAGCCCCGACCGCGCCGTGCTCGACCGCAGAAGCGATTCCCGCGCCCGGGCCGGCGTCGCCAGGGAGGCGGCCGACGCCGTGGAGCCCATGCCTCTGGTCGCAGCGCTGCCGGACGAGCTGCCGAAAAGCGAACCGCTCCCGCCCGAGGGAAGCGGCCTCTTGGCCGCCGCCATGGCGATGATGGGCCGGCCGTCGGGCGTCAAGTGCACGTCGCGGTTGCGCGACCGCGCTGCCGAGGCCCTCGCCAGCAGCCCGGTCGAGCCGGTTTGCCCGGTGGTTGCCAGCGCTGCCGACGCCCCCTGCTTGCGCGGCCGCGGCACGAGCGAGGCAGTCGACTCGGCCATCCCGCCTGAGCCGTGCGACAGCCTCGTCGCCGACAGCGACGAGCCGAGGCCGCCCGCCCCTGAGGGCCGCGCCACGACGCGGTGCGCAAGCGAGGCCGGGTCCACGGCGCGCGGCGCGCCCGGAAGCGACGCCCCGCTGAGGGATGGCAGCATTCTTGCCCCGTCAGCAGAGTGGGGCTGGTCTCAGTGAGCGATGACGGCGCGTCGCTGCCCCGGAGACGGGCAAGGGAGGTGCGCGCTGCTCACGCCCGGCTGCGCCTCGCCAACCCGACAAGCCGTTTGGTTTTGGTTTTGCTGCTGGCACCCCGCACCCGGCAGAGCCGCCGCCTTGCCCGCGACTGCCGGCGGCGGCACAGCCACGGCTCAGCCGCCGCCGGCCCGCCTCAGGCTGGCTTCCGGGCGAGGGGGAGCGCGGCGTGCCCCGGGCAGCTGCCGGGTGTGCCAGCTGGCAGCGCAAGTGCGCGCCCGCCGGTTCACCCTTCCAGGTCTTGCGCCAGGTCCGCGATGGCGGCTCGGCCCTCGGCTTGGTCGCTCTCGAGCGCCGCGGACGCGCTGAGGGACCCGGTGACGGGGAAGGCGCTGCTCTTTCGCGTGCCTGGGGACGCCAGGCCGGCGAGCTTGGCCGACGAGGAGCTTCTGGAGGCGGTTGCAGCAGACGACGCCGAAGCAATTCGCTTTTTCGTCCAACAGCGCGGTGCTGACCCGGGGCTTGCTGACTTTCTGCATCGAGCGGGCGCACGTCCTGTCCATGCTGCGGCGACGGGGCGGCGCTGGAGTGCGCTGGGCGCGCTGCTCGATTGCGGCGCGGAGGCCGACGCCGGCGACTCTCGCGGTCGCACGCCGCTGCACCTGCTGGCCAGGCAAGGGGACGAGAGCGCCGTTCGTCGGCTCCTCACCACAGCGTGGGCGCGGGGCCAGCGCGTGAGGGCCAGCCGGGCCTGCCTGGGGTCGGGTTTCACTGCCCTACACATGGCCGTCCACAGCGGCAGCGAGGAGCTGGTGGCTCTGCTGCTGGAGGTGCTGGCCGCGGAGGCCGAGGAGGGTGGTGGCTGCGGGCAGCCTCCGCCTCAGCGCGGGCGAGCGGGCGGTGCGGCGGCGACGGGCCAGGAGGGCGCGGCAACGGACAGCCCCTCGGCTGGGAGCCGCGCTGGTGCGGCGGGAGGCAGCGTTGGCATGCCCGCCCAAGTGCCGCTGACGGTCCCGCTGCCAGCGGTGCGGGCTGCGGCTGAGCGGGGCCTCGGCGCCGTGAGAGCGCACCTGCAGAGTCTGTGGGGCGTTGATCCGGCGAGCGGGGCGCCTGCCGCTGGACGGGGGACGGGATACGCGGAGCCGAGTGGCGGCGGTGGCGGTGGCAGTGGCGGCGATGGCGATGGCAGCGGCGGCGGCGGCAGTGGCGGCAGTCGCTGTGAGAGCGCTGGCGATCGCGGCGCCGAAGACTCCGGCCGTGCTGCCGGAGCCACCACGGTGCCTGATCGCACGAGGGCCGCCCCCGCCGAAGCGTCGCTCGGATCCGCGGTGCCTGCCGGGGTGGCCAGGGCGGCTGTGCAGGCCGAGGCGGCGGCCAGGCGGAGGGGCTTGCTCGCCGCCGGTGATGGGCTGGGGATGCCCCGGCGCGCGCAGGACTTTGGCGGAGGGCCGAGCGGTGGGCAGGACGAGGTGTCGCGGCTGCTGCTGGGCGACAGGTGGGCCGACGTGGTGGCGGGGGGCAGCAGCATGGCTGCGAGGGTGGAGGGGTCGCTGCTCGGTCTGGGGTCCGGCGGCCACCACCACGAGCGGCGCGGGGAGAGAGGCGGTGTCGCTCAGGGCGCCGCCAGATCGTCGCTCGCGGGCCTTGGCGGCGCCGAGATGGACAGGGGCAAGGTGGTCTCGGACGCGTGGGACGACGCGGAGGCGGCGGCGGAGGCCGAGGAGGCTGACGAAGCGAACGCGGACGCAGCCTCCGTGATAGCCACTGGCGAGCTCACGCCGCGCCCGGCGCAGCTGCAGGGGGTCACGTTCGCGACGATGGTGAAGGAGGACGCGGAGGCCAGGGCCCGGGCGGAGCCGCGCAGCCGGGACCATGCGTGTTCGGCTGTGGCTGCGGGTTCGGCTGTGGCAGCGGGGTCGGCTGTGGCTGCGGGTTCGGCTGTGGCAGCGTGTTCGGCGGGGGCGCCTGCGCGCCGCGGGGGCGGCGCTCTGCCGGGGCGGGCGGGCGCTGCGGCGCCGGCCGCCGGGGCGGTCGCGGCGGGCCGGGGTGCCGCGGGTTCCGCGTCAGCTCCAGTGAGGGAGCTAGCGTCAGTGCCGGGGGAGGTGGAGGCGCCGTGGCTGCGCGAGGACTGCGCCGGCGACGGGGATCGTGCGGGTGCGCCGAGCCCGAGCCCGAGCTCGAGCGGAGGGCCCCGGCCGGGGCGGCGGGTGCCCGCCGCGCTGGTGGACGCCCGGACATCGCTCGGGGAGACGGCTCTGCTGATGGCCTGCCGACTCGGAAGGAGCCGGTGCGCCGCCGCGCTGGTGGCGGCCGGGGCGGACCCCGCGGCACGCACGGCCATGGGCAGGACGGCCCTCGGGCTCGCTGCGGCCGGCGGTTTCGCGGAGCTGTCAGCCGACCTGATTGAGCACTGCGGATCGTCGCTGTTCCGGTGGGAGGACGCCGGGGGGTCGACGTCGCTCGAGGTCGCGGCGCGCATGACTGAGCCCGAGTCCGTGGTGGCACTGCTGTCGCTCGAGGAGCGGCTTCGCGAGAGCGCAGAGGCGAGGCTGAAGGAGCGGGAGAAGCAGCACAGACGGGAGGCAAAGGCGGCGGAGCAAAGGCGCGCCCAAGCTGCGGCCGAGCGCCGAGCAGAGCGCAAGCGCGCAGCAGAGGCAAGGCTCGAGGCCGAGGACCGCGCATACTTGGCGCGCTGCCGCGCTGCGCGCAAGGCCGAAGCGCAAGAGCAGAAGCTGGTCTTGTCGGAGATTGCAAAGGTGCGAGCCGCAGCCGCAAGGCGCGAGAAGGAGGCCTCTCGCCAGCGGTTCAAGGCGGCGAATGCTCGCCTCTCGCCGCCCGGGTGACTCCTGCCGGCGCCACAGACTGTCCGAGCGTGCGAGGGTGTCCCCCGTGCGCGTTGCCGTCGTGTTACGAGCATTGTGGAGCCCGGCCACCGGCGTGGCAGCGCGCAACGCGCTTAGCCGCTTGCAGAGCTGCAACTCACACGCGGCTTGCCAAATTCAGCACTCGCCGTAGCCGATTGGCAGGAGAGGGAGGGGAAGGCTGCGACCTCGCCTCTGATGCGAAGCGCCCGGAAATGGATCGTCTCGCGCATTTCGTGAGCTGAGCCGCGCAGTGGGATGGGGGGAGGGGGGGGGGGTGCGGCGGCGCGCCGCCGCAAACGGAAGCTGATTCCTGGCCCGGCGTCGTGCAGAAAGCCCGACCGTCCCGCGACGCCTGCCTGGGCCCCGCGCCGCCTCGTCGCGGCCGCAGTGAAACTCGCTTTGGGAGGGCCTCGCTGGTCAAGGCGTTCGGGCCAGAGGGTGCTGAGTTTGTGTCGATCATCGAGTCAGCGACCGAGAAAGGTGAGCGCGCCCGGGCGCCCGACTGCGCAAGCGCCGCGCAGGTCTCGGAGGTGCCCCGCTGGCCCGCCTGCTGCGCCAGCAAGTGGCGCGTGCGCATGCATCCCAACCGCAGTGCGCGCGCGCGATGGCTCGAGCGTGCCCGCGAGGGAGGCGAGCTCAGGGACGCCAATCGGCACGCGTTGCCAATTGCTGCCTGGGTTGCCGCAGTCACCGGCGACAAAGCCAAAACGGACGAGCTCCTGTCGGGCGTCGTGAAGATGCTCACCAAGGTCGGCCTGCTGTGGAAGGAGGGCAAGCTGGACCAGAAGGCAGTGGAGCACCTGCGGGAGCCCGGGCAGGCGATTGCGGAGGAAGCTGGCTTGCTTCTTCGCCAGGTCGGCGCCCACTTGCCCGCCGACGACGGCAGCTCCTCGCTCCCCGGCTCCGCGGCCCAGAGCAGGCGGGGGTCGTCGTCGTCGGCGGCGGCAGCGGCGGCTGCGGGGTCTGGGTCGGCGGCAGGCGGCCGTGATGCGATCATTGACGTGGTCAGCCTTGTCTCGCAGTGCGAGGCCTGGCGCAAGCTTGCGCTCCCCGTGCTGGAGGGCCTCATCCGCGACCGCAACATCGCCCGCGGGCACACGCTGGGCCAGTTTTACACAGGAACCACGTTCGTGACAGCGCTGCTCTGCCGTGCCGACTTGCGCCCGGAGCGCGAGCGGCTCGTTCCCCTCGTCGACGAGGCCCTCCGCCGCTCCGGCAAGGCCGCGCTGGTGGACCGCCCCAAGTGCGTCATGGTGGGGTGCGATTTGCCTCGCGCGACCATCCCAGGCACGGACTTTTGCCTCGCCCACCACGCCATCCGGTTCTCCAGTCCAACCACGCTTCAAGAGTTTCTCGACAGCCCTGTGTACCGCGGCTGCCTGGCTGACTACCTGGAGACGGACCGGCCGCACCTTGCACCGCTGCTGGCCTTCCTGGAGCGCTGCGACTCCATCACGTCGGCCGGCACGAGGGCCGTGCTGCACGAGCGCACCAAAGCCATCGTACGGAGGTACGTTGCGCCGGATGCGGAGGACCGGCTCTTCTTCCTGGACTGCAGCCAGCACATGCCCGCCGAGGCGGCGGCGGCGGCGTCGTCAGCTGCGTCAGCGGCGGCGGCGGGGTCGTCAGCAGCGGGCGATGGGGCTTCGTCCCCCCTGGCCGCCATGGGGCCTGGGACCGAGCTGGAAGGGCAGGCAGAGCCACTTCCCTGGGGCAGAGCGGGCTTTGACTCCACAGTTGCCGATGCGGTCAGGCCAGTGCCAGAGCCCCGGCCCGTCGCGCTGGCCGACGCACGGTTCGCTGCTGTGGGGGGGCGGGTCTCTGCGCTGGACGCGTCGCGGGTGCAGCGTGCCGCCGAGAACCTGTGCAGACTGGCCGAGACGCCCTCCGCCCCGATTCGCGGCGACACGTTCGTGGGGCTGACGAGCACCGCCCTGGCCATTCTGGACGCCGAGTTCGTGGGCGCCTTCCCGCACTCGAAGCAGTTCCGGGCCTGGGCCGAGGACAACTTGGGCCTGCCCCTCCCCCGCATCAGCTTTGCGCGGCTTCGCATGCTTCTCGAGCGTGGCGTGTCCGTCGAGAGCATCACCGGTAGCCACGTCAGGCAGGCTGGCCCCGGCGTGGTCGTTGCCGTGACGGAGATTGGCACGTCGGCCGTCGGGGCCGGCTTGGGGGTGCCCGTCAGCCTCGAGACAGGGGAGCCCTTGGAGGGCTCAGAGCGCGAAGCAGCGCTTGCCATCGTCGCCCACCTGCTCCCCAAGGCGGCGGCGGCGGCGGCAGCAGGGGCAGGGATCTCGGCAGAGGCGCAGCCTGAGTCGGAGCCTGGGCACAGGCCGGAGACCGAGGCAGCGGGGTGCGACAGCGGGGTCAGAGGCGCGGCGGAGCGGCTTGGAAAGCTGGGCTCCGCGGGGGGACTGGGGTCTGGCCCGAGCGACTGGTCGCCTGAGACCCCCGTGGCGGCGGCGGGCAACGGGCTGCCGGACGAGGAGCCTGCTCCGGCCGAGCACGTAGTCTCTTTCGTCGTGTGAGGCCGAGAGCGCGGCGCTCTGCAGAGCTGGGGCGTTAGGAGGGGGCAAGGGGGGAAGGGCAGTGCTCGGCACGGAGGCAATGCCTATGGGAAACGCGCTATGTATCCGGCGGCGACTATGCCGCGGGCAGCGTTTTGGGGCGGTCGTGTGATAGGTGTTCGTGGCTCGACGACAACTTGTGACTTTGCGTGGCTGGCCAGCGTCCTGCTGGGCGAAAAGGCGGACCGGCGCAACCGCGGGCGGCAGGCAACTCTCACGGCTTCGCTCGGGTGAATGCCGTGCTGCGCGCCCTCGGTGCCCAGTCACGCGGCCCGGCTTGCCCGCCCATTGCGGCCACCGTGCCCACCGACCACACACAGCCTGCCAAGTGCGCAAAGCGCGCCGCGCGGCGCGCGCCGCGCGCCGCGCGCCGCTCGCAGGGCGGGGGCGCGTGCACTCGCTGCCGTAACGAGGCCAGGGTTTGCGCCGGCTTGGCCGCGCCCGCGGAGTCACGCTAGATCTTGCGAAGCACCGCCGAGGCTTGCCCAAGCGACGTTTGGTGCTGCACCACCCCTCCCGTGGAGAGCCGGCGCCGGCTGTTGATGCGGAGAGATACCCGGCCCGATGCCCGGGGTTTCGCCGCGGACGACGGCTCCGCGCCCGGCAGAGGCCGCCCCTGGATCAGCGCTCGCTTGACGGCCTCTCGCGCGCGGCTTGCCTCGCCGATGTGCGCCAGCCCGTAGCCGAGCACCACGCTGTTGAAAATGGTGGAGATGAGGATGTGGGCGATGCAAGCGAGCCGGGCGTACCAGGCAGAGGGCGCGACGTCGCCGAAGCCCGTTGACGACTGCACGGCGAATGAAAAATACATAAATTCAAAGACGAGGGCAAGCAGGACCGACCCGGACTGCGTTGGCTGCTCTCCACCTCGGGGGTCCTGCCAGGCTCTCTCCGGCACGGTAAAGGCGTTCTCGCCGGCGCCGAGCAGGAATATGAGGAGGTAAATGCCCCCAAACGCGATGACCAGAGCCAGGTACGCCTGCAGCAGCACGAGCACAGTGACGCTCCACGCCCGCGCGACGAACTTGAGCGACGTGGACACGATGAGGACGACTTGGGCAATTTGCAGCGCAACCGCGCCCCACAGCACACCCGTCTCCCCGAGGCCCTGCTGCCTGCGAAGCACGTCGCTGAAGCCCGGGTCCGCCATCACCACTCCCACCACCAGCAGCTGAAGCGTCGCGGACACCAACACCAGGCGGTTCCGAGCCCAGTGCCGAACCAGAGTCACTGTCTCGTCGTGAACGATGGCATCGCCCCACACCCGCATGCGAAGCTGGCACGGCCGGGAGCACCAGCACCAGCTGCAGCGGCCTCGCCGCGCACTTGCATCCGCCGCAAATGGCGTTGAAATCGCCGCCCGGATTGTGGCCAGCGCTGCCACGGAGTCCGTGCCGCCGCCCTCCGTCTCCGCATCGGACGCGCCGAAGCTCTCTTCGCCATCGCTCCAAACGTCGCTGCTGGTGGACACTCCGCCCTCGCTGCTGCCGCTGCCCTCGTCCACGGCGGGGAGCATATTGTCCATCGACGCAAGGTCGTCCTCCAAACCGTCCTCGGTCATTCCGGACGCCCGTCCCCAAGACGGCCGCCGCGCCGCACCTGGCCCCGCTCCCAGCTGTGAGGGAGCGAGCGTGAGCGGCTCCATGCGCGGCGGCCCGCCGAAGGACCCAGCGCGCCTGGGAGAGCGCCGGGGCGAGGCGCGCGCCGCTTGCCGCGGGGAGGGCGCCGGTCCCCGGCTGGACTGCGATCGCTCGATGCGGGCGATGGAGTCGGCGCGCGCCCGGGCCTGCGCTTCGGCCGCGGCCGCTGCCTGCCTGGCCGCTTCCTCGGCTGCGGCCGCCGCCTCCTCCTCGCGCCTGGCCCGGCGCCGCTGCCGCTCTCGCCGCCGCCGCTTCGCCCGCTCCTCACGCCTCTCAACCGCAGCAGCTTGCGCTGCGTCCCGCCCAAAAGCCGGAAGCACCTGCGCGATGATAAACACCCCAAAACACACCCCAACAACCTGCTGGGCGATGGCCACGCCCTGCGCGGCTGGCGTCATCGGGAGCGCGTCCCCAAGCCCCACCAGCGCCTGCGTCTCCACGCTGAAGAACAGCAGGACGAATAAGATACTGGCCCCCTGCCAGGCGGCAGCCGGGGTCGGCCCATCGGCCGCTCGCTCTGCTTTGCCCCCAGAGCCGGACGGCTCCACCCAGGGGCGACCCGCTGCCGCCGCTGGAGCCGCTGCCGCTGTCGCCGCTGCCGCCGACGCCGCTGCCGCCGCTGGAGCCGCTGCCGGCATCGGCGCTGCCGTCGTCGAAGCGCCACGGCAACCAGCGCTTGCGAGCGCTTGGCCTTCGCAGGGCGGCGCGCTCGCAGGCTGCATCGCGCTCGCAGGCTGCATCGCGCTCGCAGGCTGCATCGCGCTGCCTCGCTGCGGCAGGCGCGCCTGGCCGGCCAGTAGCTGGCCAAGCAAGCCCCGCGGCGGCCGGAGGCCAGCTCCGCCACCAGCACGGGCTCCACGCGTCATGGCGGCACGCGCTGCCGTGCCGAGCGCGGTGTCCGCTGCCGGGACCGACCCCGCCTGCGCCAGCTCAAGGGCGGCCGTGCCGCCCACGCCGCTGAACCCGCTGACGTCATCGGCGAGGTGGGCAAAGGACCCGACGTCCATGAGGACGAGCAGTGAGTAGAGCCCCAGGAACGCCAGCGCCGTCGCCCCGAACAGCGCCAGCGCCCCCCACAGCGTCGCCCGGCGGCGAGCGAGCGCGAGGTGCGGCTGTTGGGGGGGAGCTGAGGCGTGCCCGACCCCCGCGTCAGACCCGGCCGACAGAGGCGTGACGGGCGACACCGGGGAGTCGGCGGCAGCGGCCGCAGCGTCCCGTAGCTGGGCTGCCCGGTCGAGGCGCGCGCCGGTGAGAGCCTCCCTGGCCGGCCCGCTGGCCAGCGTCCCCGCGGCGGCGGAGACCGAACGGCCGTGACCTTCCCCGGCGCGGGGAAGGCTGCTCCCCTGCGGCAAGCCGCCTGCCCCCGCCGCGCCCGCGCCCCATGGCGCAGCGGCCGGCCCGGCCGGAGCTCGCGACCCGGACTGATTGGCTGCCGACCCCAGGGCAGTCAGCGCCGACGGAACAGCCCTCCACCGCTGCCCGGCCGCGACGCCCACGCCGGGAGTGGACCGACGGGGCGCCTCCCGGGCCTGAGGACTCATCGTCCCGGATCCCGCGCTGTCGGACCACCTCGGGCGCGCCTCAGCAGGGGGAGCTTGCGCGTGCTCGCTCTCAGCGGCAATGGCCGCCGCTTCGGCGCCCCCCAACCCGTTCGAGGCCCCCGCAGCGCACACGGTCCAGATAGTCAGAATCGCCTGCACAATCTGCGCGCCCCCCACTGCCAGCAACGTGGTGTCATCCCCGAGCAGCAGCCGGTTGTCCGAGACGCGGACCCCCGCGCAGAACAGGCCCGCCGACACCAGCTGGACCACGAGCGATCCAGCAAGTGCCACCAACAGAATGCGGTCTGTCGCAGAGCAGGACCTTGGCGCGGACGGCTTGGGAGGCGCACTTGCTGTTGGCATCGCCGGACTGGCAACTCAGTCTGAGCCCGGGACCGAGGCCACACCCGAGAGACGGCGCGCCTGCCGCCAGCCCCACAAACAGGTGCGCGTGGGCGCCGCGCAGACCGGTGCAAGCCGGGCCGCGGCGCGCCGCGTGCTGGGGCTGTGCCTTGGGGCGCGTGCTGCAGGCGAGCAGAGCCGGCCCGTGATTCGGCGGACCGGACCTTGCAGCGGGGGGGGAGTGCACGCAGCGCCGCTGCAGCCGGCCTCGACGGAGGCTCGGACAGCGACACCAGCGGCTTTGGGGGGGGGCGGGGCCGATCATGGACCGCCCCACAAGCATCTCGTCGATGCTTGCAGAGGTGAGAGCGCGAACGGGGGAGGGCGGGGCGGGGAATCGGAGTCATTTCGACTGGACGCCCGCCGCCGCCCCGCCGCAAGAGGGCCCGAGCCCCCTGCCCTCCAGGCTGGAAGGCGGCCCGCCGGGACGCCGCAGCCGCTGCACAGCGCAGAGGCGAGGGGGGCGGGTTCGTTCCCTGGACCCCGGCGGCCCGTGCCCTGGGCGTCGTGACCCGCCTCGATGGTTGAACGGGCCGGATGCCGCCGTTGCCAGATGTTCTCGACCCGCGCGGCGCATGTCCGCCAGGCGGTGTGGCGCATGTGGCTGCGCGTGTCGTCCCCACGTTGCGCCTTGATGCCACGGGGCTGCGATCCGGCTCGTCCGAGGCGGTTGCGGGCGTGGGGTCGAGGCGGGGCCGGCGCGCACGCTGCTCGCGGTCGGCCGGCGACGGCGAGCTGTCGCGCTCGCACCCCTCGGCTCGGCCTTGCGCCACCGCATTCCGGCTGGCAGCGAGGAGGCCCCGCCGCGCCGTTTGAGCTCCAAGCTGGCCTGGCTCGGCCCCGCTGTGGTGCTGCCCCTGGCTTGCGGCTGCATTTGCTCTCGAGGTCGTGTGGCCAATTCAGGCTCTCGCTCCCCCTGCCCTCGCCCCCTGTCACGCGCGTGCTCGCAGGCGAGAGCCGAGGCTGCAGGGACGCCAGGCGTCGCCTCACTGGAGCGGCCGTCGAGACCAATGACCCCGACCGCCGAGACGCGGGCTGCCCGCGGCCTCCATGGTCAAGTATTGCCGGCCTCGCATTTCGCGGCCAGCTCCCTCGGAGGTGGCGTTCCCCGTCCTACAACATCTGCTGGGCGCCCTTCCACCGCAGCGAGGCTGGCCGAGCGCGCCAAGCCCCTTATGGAGAGGCTCGCGACGCCTCGGGACGAGCGCAGCTACGACGCGGCCGCCTTGCGACGCAAGGCGCCGGGAGCCCCGGCGCTGGGCGCTGGGTTTGCCCCAGACCCGCCGCAGCATGCCATGGCGTATGACGACGAGGCTGAGGTGCTCCACCCCTGCATCGACAGCCTGCAAGCGGCCGTGAACGAGTGCGCGCCGCTGCTGGCAGCCTTGGCGGCGGCCGCGCCCGCGAGCGCCAGCAGCCCCGACGGCGGTCGCGCATCCTGGACTGCCACTCCGACAGGCTCCGGAAGCGCGCCCGGCAAGCGAGAGGACGAGGACGCGGACGAGGACGAGCTGGCGGAGGCTTGCGCCGCCGCCGACGCGCTCGTGGAGCCCTGCCGCCGACTGGCCGCCGCGATCCGGCGCGCGGCCGCGGCCGCTTCCGCGGCAGCTGAGGGCGCCGCGACGGCCCCCTCGCTCGCCGTGCCGCCGTCCCAGCTGGACCTGCTAGACGCCACCATCGCCTCGGCCGCCGCGTGCCGGCGCCGCATTGCGCGGTCGGCGCTGCGTTCGATGCGGAGTGGCGAGCCACCCTTCCAGGCGCGAAGCTGCCGCCTCGTCCTCCTCCTCGCTGTCTCGGTGAGCCCGCCACAGCAGGCCGCCCTCGCCAGCGGGGCCGCTGCAACCTCCACCAACGGCACGAGCGATCGTGCCGGCGCCGGGTCGACGCCGCCAGCGTCGTTCTCGTCGTCGCTGTCGTCAGCGGCGCTGCTTGACGCCGCCGCTCACGCCGGAAGGGTGCTCTTCAGCCTGAGCAAGCGTCCCGAGCTGGACCCCATCATCCGACAGGCGGGCGCCACGGAGGCGGTGCTGGACGTGCTGCGCTCCGGCCTCAGGCCGTACAGGGCAGCGGCAGCGTCAGCCCCCGCACAGCCATCGTCGGCAGCGACGTCAGCAGCGCCCGCCGCCGCTGCAGCGTCTGGCGCGACGGCTGGCGATGCCGCTGCCGACAGCGAGGACGAGGCCGGGAACGCTCTCGCCGAGGCGCAGGGCAGGCCGGCGCCCCGGTTCGAGTTCAGCAGGTGTCCGTTGGACGTCGTGACGCTGACGTACCTGGCCGGCGCAGTGAAGAACTCGACCAACGACGCCGGCAACGCCACCGCAGCCGTGGCCATGGGGGCGGTCCCTCTGCTCTGCGCCGTAATCAGGGCAGGGGCCCGCCGTGTGAGGGTGCGGGCGAGGCTTCCCGGCGCCGAGCCCCGCCACTCCGCGGCCTCCTCCGTCGCGGGCACGGGCAGCTGCAGCCCGCCCGCCTCGCCGTCCTCCGTGAACACCGCTAGCACGCTCGCGGCAGCCGACGCCACCGCGCCGTCGGCCGCACCCAGTGGTGCGTCCGCCGCGGCGGCCCTGACCCCGCGCCGCGTCGCGGGTCTCATGACGCAGTGCGTCCTCGCCCTCCGAAACCTGGCGCTGGACAGGCGACACGTGGCAGAGCTGCGCGACTGCGGCGCCGTGGACTCCGTCCTCGCCCTCTTCCCGTCACTGCGCCGCCACTCCGAGCTGGCGTCGGCTACGGCGCGCCTCCTCGCCAAGCTAACGCTCTCCGAGTCGGCTCGGCGCCGATTCGCCCTCCGCCCCGTCCTCCTCCAGCGCCTCCTCAGCCTCGCATCGGTGCACTGTCCGCCGCTCCCGCCCGACGCAGCAGCAGCAGCAGCTGGTCCAGGTCGGAGCGGCGGCGGCGGCGGCGGCGGAGGCGGCGGCGGCGGCGGAGGCGGAGGCGGAATCGGTGTCAGCAGCGCCACACAGCGCCCCGAGACGATGACGACGACGACCCGCGCCTCGGCCGCCACGTCCGCGCCAGTGGCCCTGCAGCCCACGGAAGGCGCCACCGACGCCGACGCCCGCCTTCGGGCGGCCTCCCGTCTCAGCGCCCCGCTGCTGCGTCGGCCGTCGCGCGGTCCGGGCGTGCCCGCTGCCGGCAGCGCCGGCCTTAGGGCCGTGGCCGCTCCCGGGCCAACGGCGTCCCCGGCCGGAGTCGCTGGCGGCTCGCAGCCGGAGTCGGATGGCGGCGGCAGCCGCAGCGGCGGCAGCGGCGGCAGCGGCGGCAGCGGCGGCAGCGGCGGCGGCAAGGACGATGAGGACGAGGCCGAGGAGGCAGAGGCGGATGTCAGCGACGGTGCTGCCGACGGAGTCGCAGGGGGCGACGAGGCGGAGGACGGCGACGGCTTGGGTGCTGCTGCTGGGAGGGACAGGCCGTTGGCGTCGACCGGTGGGTCGATCGGCCGCCACCGCCGCAGCAGCAAGCAAGGCGACGACGACTCCGACGGCGGCGCTTCGGGTGATGGCGCTGGCGACGGCGACGGCGACGACGAGGAGGACGAGGAGGACTCTGACGACGCTGATGGCGACGATTCGAGCGGCTACAGCGGGTCCGCAGGCAGGGCCCGCGCTGGCGGGCGCAGGGCACCGCGCTCAGCTGCCGCCTCCACCGTGGGCGGCATCTCGGCTCTGCCCGGCAGGAGGAGGAGGAGGTCCTCCCTGCAGGTGGTGGCCCCCAGCGTGCCAGACGGCTCGCCTGAAAAGCCGGGCCCGGACGAGGTGCTGGGTAGCAGCAGCAGCAGCGGCGGCGGCGCTGCCGGCAGCCGCGGCGCTGCGCCGGCTGAGAGCAGGAGCCGAGTTCCTTCTGCCGGCTCGGGCTTGGGGGCCGGCGGGGCCGCGTCGCGCGCCGGCTCTCGAAGCGGCTCTGCGGTTGTTGGTCGCGCCTCGGCCGGAGGGCCAGTGGCCGTGGCGTCGGCCGCCGCCGCGGCGCCGCTGTTGACCCGGCTATTCTTCGCCCTCGGCAACCTCACCGCCAGCAACGACCGCAACCGCCAGCGGCTCGCCCACCGCCTCGGTGCCGTCGACGTCCTCATGCGGACGCTGGCAGTGTACGTCTGGCAGCTGCGCCGGGCCCGAGACGCAGGGCGCGCGGGGGAGGCGGCCGACGCGCGAGACGTGCTCGTCAAGGGGCTGCGATTCGCCGGCAATCTCGCCGTCAACCCACAGGTGGCGGCGCTGCTGGGCGCCGCGCCGGGCATCGCCGCGGTCGGCGAGGTGCTGATGGCCGCCAGAGCTGCGGCTGACTCGGAGATGATGCTCAACGCCGTGGCGGCCTTGGGCAACGTGGCCTTTGCGTCGATGGGCGCAGAGGCCCCCGCCGGGGCCGCCGCCGGGGCCGCCGCCGGGGCAAGCGATGGGGCAAACGATGGGGCCGGGCCGTCGGCGGAGCCAGCCGTGATATCCACTGCGGCGCGGTGCGTGCAGCGCCTGCTCCCGCTGCTGCTGATGCAGTCGAGCACGGAGGCGCAGCTGGAGGCGGTTCGGGCCGTGGCCAACCTGGGGAGGCACGCGGGGCTCCGGGCGCAGATGGTGGGGGCGGGGGTGCCGGCGGCGGTTCTCGAGCTGCTCGCCGAGCAGCTGGGCAGGGGCCTTCGCTGCATCGCCGCTGCTGAGCTGGACGGCGGGGGGGGCACCGAGCCGGCTGCAGACCTGCCCGAGCATGTCGGGGGGCTGGTGTACACGGCAGCAGGGGCGCTGGTCAACTTGGTCGCGGACCCTGCTGGGCGGGCGCAGGTGCGCGCCACGGTGACGATGAGCGCGAGCCTGGCAGCGGCGGGCGGCGACCAAGCCGGGCCGGACGTGATGGTCCGAGCGGCGGACTGGAGCTACTGGGACATTGGCCGCGGGGACATTTGCGAGGTTCTGCTGCAGGGGCTGTTCAACGTGGTGCTGGGCTGGGAAGAGGGCGGCCCGCCGCGGCTGACGGCGGGCCAGGCAGCGGACCTCGCGAGCTTCCTGCAGGGCGTCGAGGAGGAGGAAGACGCGAGGCTGACCGCCGGGCCCGAGGAAGGCCTGCCGCCTCAGTCGCCCAGCCTGCGCGCACTCGCGGCCCGCGTGGCTGCTACCGTTCGCGCAATGATCGATGCCGACGCGGTGGACGCCTCGGACGACTGAAGCGCAGGCAGTTTGCGTGCTCAATCGGCGAGCGGGGCTGCTTGTCTCGCGCCTGGCTGCCCGTTCGACGCGCCCGCGCGAGTGGTACTCGGCCGTGGCGCAGCCGCATGCCTCGAACCGATGATGCATTCACGCGCTGCTCGATTGGCACGTGCCCCCTCCCGAAAACACAAGCCCACATCTCCCTCCCGCACACAAAACGCTCTGCTCTGCAGCAACTGGATCGTCGAAAGCAACGAGGACTCGGCCACACGCCACGCGGCGGAGCGAAGGCCGACCCGCAGCGCAGGGGGCTGCCGTCCGCTGCCAGGACGCGGCCATGGACTCCAAGGCTGCCAAGGCCGCCGTCAAGGCTGCCAAGGCGCTGATCGACTCCGAGGACTGGGCGGGGGCACGCGAGCAGCTCCGCCCCGTGGTTGCGCTGTCGGGACTGCGCACCCCGGGCGACGGCCATTCCGCAGCCACCGCTGCGGCGGGAAAGCCCCCGAAGGCGTCCACGCTCCTGGGCGCAGCCGTGCGCTTCGGGGTGTGCTGCCAGCGCTTGGGAGACATCTCCGGAGCAGCCGACGCCTTCCGCCATGCCCTGACCATTGATGCCGAGTCCGCGCACGCCAAGCAGGGACTGGCAGACGCGCTTGCAACCGGCCTGGACCCAGTCGGCGCCGAGGTCTTGTTCAAGGAGTTGCGCGAGCTTGCGGCGAGCGCGGGCGACGAGGCGCGAGTGGCGCTGCTGGATTCCCGCATCGCCGCGCTTCCCGCGAGCGGCGCGGCCGGGGCGTCAGCCACCGCTGCGCCGGGCTCGGATTCGCTGCACCTCGGCGGGTCCTGCGCAGCGGTCCTCGCCGAAGGGGCGGGAGCTGACGCGGCCAATGCCTTGTTCGCAAGCCTGGCTGCAGCGGCGACCGCGCCAGACGGCGCATCAGCCGACGGAGCCCCAGACCTGCTCGCAGCATCGCTCGCTGCGGCAGCGCTGACCTCGCCACTGGCTGCGGCCAGTGCGGCCCTGCCTCCTCACGGGCCCTTTGACGCGCTCCACGCCTGGGAGGCTGCCGAGTCGCCCTCCCCCAACGCAGCCGCCGCTGCTGCCGCCGCCGCGCTGCTGAGCGACGCGTGGCTGCCCGCGATGCTCTCGTCAGGCGCGTCGTCGGAGCTTGCCATCGCATGCGCAGCCGCGCGCTCCATCACCGCATCTGCGTCGCCCCTCGCCGCCTCAGACGGCACCAGCGACCCCTCCGGCCAGGCCGCCGCGTCCGCCATCGCTGCCCTTCAGGTTGCCGCTGTGCTCTCGGACCTGCTTGCGCTCGTGGGAGACCCCGATCCTTCCGCTGGCCTGCCGGCCCCCATCGACTCCGCGGCCGTCGCCGCGGCTGCCGAGGCTGTGTTGGCGCGAGCCGCGGCAGCCGCCGCCTCCGCCGCCCCTGCGAGCTGCCAGCACCGTCGCCTCTGGAGGCTGGCGGCCGGATGCGCCGCTGAAGCGCTCCTCGGCGCCGCGGGTTCGGCCGCATCCGAACCGCTCGCGCTGCCGCTTGCCAGGCGGGCCGCGGAGGCGGCGGGCGCGTTGGCAGACGTTTGCAGCGCGGCGGCCGCGGCCGAGGAGGAGGCGGCCGCGGTGCGGGTCCAGGCCAGAGCCCTCGAGGCGGCAGCACTGGCAGAGCCGCGGTGGGGTCCGGGCCCGAAGGGCTCTGCAGGAACTTGGCCGGCGGGCAGAGCTCTCGCGGCCGGGGCGGCGAGCTGGCTGACGAGAACGGCGAGGGCGGCCGCCACTGCGGCCGGACCGTGGAGTGCGCTGGCGGCACTCTCGGACGCTGGCAGCGAAGTGAGCTGGCTGCACGGCACCACAACTGCAACTGCAACTGGCGGCGGCGCTGGCGCTGGCGCTGGCGCTGCTGCTGGCGCTGCTGCTGGCGCTGCTGGCTCGGCCACAGCGGCAGCGCCGTCTGAGGCTGTGGCGGCTTGCGCTGCGTCTGCGCTCTCCGCCCTCGCGATGGCTGAGGCCGGCGGCCAGCTGGCCCTTCCGTGGCTCCAGGCGCCCACGGCAGGCGGCAGCGGCCTCGTCGGGGGCTGGGCGCGGACTGTGGGCCGCGTGCTCGCGGGCCTGACGCCTGATCCGGAGGTGGCAGCGACGTCGGCCCTGCTCGAGGCCGTGGCCGCGGCGGAGGCGGCGCCCCAGCGCCCCGCTGCTGCGGATGCCTGGGAGAGCGGCGAGCCGGCGGCGGGCTCCCAGGCGGCCGCCGCGGCGGCAGCAGCCGTTGCAGCCGCTGGTTGCGTCGTACGCATGGCTGCGGGGACCAAGGCGGCAGCGGCCACCTCTGCAGCGGCGTCCGCGCGGCTGGCCAGGCCCAGCGGCAAGGAAGACGCCTTTCGCTGGGGGCTGAGCGACGCCACGTGGGCCCTCCTAGGCCCGGCGCCGGCTCGCCGCCTGGCCGGCCGCCCCTCCGCCGCCCGTGCGTGGCTGCTGCTGGCGGCAGCGCAGTGGCTGGCCGGGGGCGAAGCGCGTGCCTCCCGGCAGGGCCTCTCCCGATCCTGCCTGGCGGCGGCGCAGCTCTGCCCCGGCGTCGCTGCTCCCTTCGTGGTGTTGGGCATGGCATCGCGTGCATCGCCCAGCGCCCGCAGCAGGGCTGTGCAGTGCTTCGGCAAGGCGGCGCTGCTCCAGCCGGGCCACCCTGCCGCCGCCCCGGCCCTCATCGACGCGACCCTCGCGCTTGGAGACCGCCCCGCAGCCATCGACGCGGCGCGCCGGGCCGTGGAGGACGCCCCGCGCGCCGCGTGGGCCTGGTTCCGGCTTGCAGAGCTAGCTCGCCGCGGCCCCCGCCACGCCGTGTGCCGCGTGGAGCAGGCTGACGTGGCATCCCTGACGGAGTCTATGCACGCGTACCAGCGCTGCCTGAGCGCGCGCCCCTCCGCTGCGGCGGGCTGGCGCGGCCTCGCCGACGTCTATCTCTCCCTCGGGCGGCTCAGCGCGGCGCTCAAGGCCGCAGCCCGCGGCGTGACCCTCATCGGGCTGCGGAACCCGGCCGAGCGCGCTGCGGGCCTGGCAGTGCTCGCCGCGGTGCACGCCGCGATGGCGGAGCACGACGAGGCCGCGGCCGCGTGGGAGGAGGCGCTGTGCTGCCGCCCGCGGAACAGGGCGGCGCTGCAGGGCGCAGCCGAGGCCTGGCTGGCCATCGCGAGGCAGCGGGCCGAGGAGGACAGGGGGACGTCGACCGCCGACGCAGTGGCCTCCGCCCGCGTCTACGCGCGAGCGGCGGTGGGCACGGGGCCCCGACGGGCGGCGGTGCAGGCGGCGGCGGCAGGCGTGGCCTCGCGCTCCGCCAGGGTGGCGCTCGCTGCCGCGGCTAGCCGCGGCTCTGCCGGTGCGCTGGGCGCGGAGGGCGTGCAGTGGTGCACGCGGGTGCAGCTGCCAGCGACCTGGCTGCAGCAGGCGGCTGCGACCGAGCGCTGGCCCGTGGCCGAGGACGAGAAGGCTGCGCTGGCAGCGTCGCAGCTTGTGTCGGCTGCGGCCGCGGCAGGGGCGTCCGCCGCGGTGGGCGCCGCGTCGGCCGGCGACGACGCTGCCAAGCTCGCGGGGATGGCGCCTGGCCCGGCGTGGAAGCTGCTCGCCGACGTCGGCGCTGCAGCCTTCAGCGTTTGTCCCCCCCTCTTCGGCCGTCGGGCCCGTCAGCTGGCCGAGGCGGGCGCGCCCGCTGCCGGGCCCGCCATGTGGGGCGAGCGGGAGGCGCCGGACGCGTCCTCACCGGCTCTCACCGGCTCTCTGGGCCCCCGTGCGCGCGCCGCCGCGAAGCTGCTCGACGGCTGCGCGGAGGAGGCCGTTGCCGCCGCCACCATGGCCGTGCTGGCGGAGCAAGCGGAGGCGCGCGACGGCCGCGCCTCCGCCGCCGCGTGGACCGACGTCGGCAGGTGCCTCCTCCTCCAGGCCCTGGCGGTGCGGTCTGCCGCTGGCCACGGCGGGGCGTCCGCTATCGGCGGCGCCGCGTCGGCGGACCAATCCCGCCCAGCGGCGGGCGCCTCCGCCCTCGCTGTGTGGCCGCGCGGCTGCTCGTCGGACGCCGCCGAGGCTGCCTGCCGCGCGTTCAGGCGCGCGATCGACCAAGACGCGGAGTTTCCGCCTGCGTGGTCTGGACTGGGGGCGGCGGAGGCTCGTCCGCTGGCCGCCCAGCGTGCCCTCGCGCGGGCCGTGGAGCTGTCCGGGTCCGGCGCCTCGCTGTGCGGTCTCGGCGCCATCTACGCGCAGGCCGGCCTTCCCATGCTGGCGAGGCGTGCGCTGGTGCAGGCGCAGGCAGCTGACCCCGACAACGTGTCGATGTGGGTCGGCCACGGTGCGCTGGGCGAGAGCGCCCGCGCCGCGGCGGCCTCCGCCCGGTCGGCGGCTGCCTTCTGGTCGGCAGCCTCGCTCTCGTTGGCACCGCCCGTCGCTGTGCCCGCGGCGCTGGCCAGCCTTGGCCTGTCGGCGGCGCGGCTGCCATTCGACGCAGGCACGACCGCCGACTCGGCGCCTGGCAAGTTGATGGCCGCCGGCACTGGCGCTCCCCCTTCGCTCGTTGACGCCACTGCGCTGCTGCGCGGGGCTTGCGAGGCCGACCCGTGCAACGCACTGGCTCTGCTGGGCATGGCGGCAGCGGAGGAGGCGGCCGGCGGCGTGGACGCAGCCGCGCGCTGGGCTGACGCCGCCCTTGCCCGAGCTGAGGCCTCGGCGGCAGCGCAAGCGGGCGCGGCCGCAGGCCCGCCTGAGGCCCCGGAGCCGGCTGTGGGTGCGGTGCTGCAGGCGGCCCGGCTCAACGCGGCGCGGCTGGCTCTGCTCTCTGCTGGGTTGGCGCTCAGGCGCGCCGGGAGCCCGGGCAGCGGCGCCTCCTCAGCTGCGTTGCGGGCCTCTGCGCGCGCAGCGGCCCTGGGTGTGATGCGGACGGTTGCAGCGGTCCGGGCAGGCGCGTCAGCTGCGCCCGGGAACGACGAAGCAGCGCGGGCCGCGGCCGACCTGGCGTCGTCGCTGGAGGTTATGGCCGGGCGAGTCGTAGCGGCAGCAGATGGCGCTGGCCACGACACCGAGGGTGCTGCCGCGGCGGCGCCAGAGTCGCCCTCGTCATCCGCGGGCGCGGCAGCGTGGCCCCCTGCGGCGTCTCGGCAGGCAGCGGCGGCGGCTGCTGCAGAGGGCGACTTCGTCCGTGCCAAGCAGCTCCTGCTGCAGGCCGCGGCCCAGGCAGAGGGTGCCAATCTGGACGACGAAGCAGCCACCGTGGGCGCAGCGGCCCGCGAGCTGGAGGCCGTGGCCGTCGCGGCGGTGGCGCTGCTGCCGGCCGGGCCGGGCAGGGAGCGTCTCATTCGCCGCGTGCTGGTGCGTGCGCCGTCGAGCCTCCGGCTGTGGCGCCTCCTCCATCAGGAGCGCGCGGCCTCTGCAACGCCCTCGCGCAGCGGTGCGCGGGCTGCCGGCAGGTGCGCCTCGGCTGCAGCGCGGCTGGCAGAGCTGGTTGCGGCGCAGCGCCCCTCGCTTCGCGGGGCGGCAATGGACGAGGAGGCGGCCGCCGAGTTGCTCGGAGCTGCCTCTGAGGCAGCGCCGCGCGGGCGGCACCAGGCTGCTGTCGCTCTGGCTGAGGCCAGCGCAGGCGCGGGCCCGGTGGACACGACATGTCCCCAGGCGTGGCTCGCGGAGGGCTCCGCGTGGGAAGCAGGGTCGCGCGCCTGCGTTGCGGCTTGCCGGCGGGGGGTGCACTCGCAGCCAGGGAACGCGGATGCGTGGCTCCGACTCAGCCTGGCAGAAGCAGCCACCAAGGGAGGGGCTGGCAGAGCCGCTCGCGCCCACCGCGCGGCCGTGGCCCTGGACCCGGACCACTCCGGCATCGAGCGAGTGAGCGCAGTTGTGTCATCCCTCTCCGGCTGACAGCCGGCCTCTGGCGCGTGCGTTGACCCGCCCGTTGGCAGCTCTTGCGCGCGCGCGCGTGTGAGTGACAGAGCGGGGGGTGCGCAGCGGCGGGCTTCAGACGGATGCGAGGTTGCGCGGCGGTTCAGCCAATGTTTTGCCGCGCGGATGTTATGAACCATGTCACACAAAGGCCGGAGGGTATTCCTTCACACAGGCATGGCGCTGCGCCCCGCGCGCCCAGGGACGGCAAAGTACTGATGGTGAATCGGCGGCTGTTTCGAGGTGCCTGCCTGGACGCCCGATACCCAGCTCCAGGCGGTTCCCATGACGTCTGCATGAACAATCTTCAACAGCTGGCGCGGACGCGGCTGTGGATTCAGGAGCCGAGGCCCCGTCCACCGCAGGGGGTGCGTGTGACCCCGGGACGGATGCCTGCTCCGGAAGTCATTGCCTGCATGTTCGAGCTCATTGCCGGCGCAGCTGCTGGTGCCGGTGCAGACGTCTAGAACCTGAACGGGCTGCCTCCTTCGGAAGGCATCTACCCGAACGGGTTGAGCATCGATGAAGCTCCTCGTGCCGGTGCGGGCGCTGCGGACCCGAACGGACCGCTGGCCCGGGAAGACGACGTCACCCCGAACATGGTTGACGTCGGCGCATCTGCTGAGGCAGGGTCTCGAGCGGAGGCTGCTCCGAACGGCCTCATGGGTGGAGTCAGCGCCACGCCAGTGGGGGCCACGGGCTCGCTTCGGCCGAACACCGGCCTGCTCGGCGGCTCGTAGGCTGGGGGCGACGGGCCCGCAGAACCAAACAGAGCGTATCCTGCTCCGCATCTGGCTGAGCGGGCTGGAACCGGCTCCGGCTCTGCGAATGACACACCTGGCCACCCCGGCGAGCGGCTTCTGGAGCGCCCCCTCGACGCTGAGAACGGGTCCGCAGGTGCATCTTCCGTTGGGAAAGCGACCGAGCGTGCTCCGAACGTGGCGCCTCGGCCGATGCTTGAACTAGACTCGCTCGGCCCGCGCCCGGGGCGTGACATGGCTCGCTTGAGCCTGACCGGCGCCGGTTCTCCGCTACGAATCGACCCTTTCACGGTCGTGGCTGCTCCAAACGGATTGCTCGTGACCGAGGCTGATGAAAACGGATTGCTTGTGTCGCGGGCCATGGCCCTGTCTGAAAAGGGGTTCCTGCACGGCTGCACTGCAATTTCAGGCGACAAAAAAGACGAACGACAGGCACGGTCCGCTCAAGCAGTGCACGTTGCGTTCGCCGCCGGTGAACGTGCGCAATGCGCGCGCCTACGCGACCTCACCTGCCTCCATGGACGCGCCGGGGACCAGCCGCTTCTCTAGCTGCAAAGCCAGGTTGTGCGCGAAGGCAGTCCACTCGGGAGAGAGTGTCAGCGCGTCGTCCGCGGCTACGCTCGCCTTCCGCCTGATGCTTTCGGCCTTGGCACCCGCAAACAGAGGAAACGCGCGGGAGGTGGCCCCTGGGTGCAAGTCTGCTGCCAGCGAACGGATCACGCGCCATTCCATGGCCGGATCGCAGTGCAATGGGGCCTTGACCAAAGCCGCGAAGAAGCCACCCGCAACTACCTCAGCCAGCACCTCAGCACTCTCAGACGTGATGCCCTCGGGAACCATGGCCACCAAGCTCTCCTCGATGTGAGCCAGCATCCCGGTGGGGTGGGCGAGGAACATTGCGCGGGACCAGCTGGGGACTGCTTTGAGAAGCAGCGCCCGAACCGCCGCGCGCGTCGACGGGGGCTCTCCCTCTGCTGAAGCCCCTCCTGACGCCGTGGCAGCATCGGCTTGCTTCGGCGAGAGTGCCTCTGAGTCGGCCATTGCGCGCCCAGCTGGAGTGCTGCCCGAGCGCAATGGCCGCGCTTGTGCCCGCAGAGCTGTCTCGGTGACAAATCGCAAGCGCTTTCGGTGAACATTCCAACGAGATTCGGGCGCGCGGGAGCGGAAGCGACGGGCTCACGCAGACGGCCTGGGTGGAAGTGCTCTCTCCACGGCTGCCAAAACGGCGGCGGTGGGCTCCATGCCGCAGGAGATTCGGATCACCCACGGGCTGAGGCCGGCTCGGTCGAGCAGCTTGCGCCCGTCCTCTGACGTGACCAAGTCGTAGTGGGCCAGCAAGGCGAACGGGCAAGCCAAGGTCGCCCCGATGCCAAAGGAGGGACCTTTGACTGCGTCAAGGGCGTCGTAAAACGCCCTCGCCGCCTCCAGGCCGCCCTTGAGCACCACCGAGAGCACGCTGCCGCACAAGGGGTCACTGGTCCCAGCGCCCCCCGGGCGGGCCAGCCGGCGGTACTTCTCGCCGGACCCTCCCGCCGCCTGCAGCGCCCAGTGTACGCTCTCCACGCAGTCTGAACGGCTCTCCAGGTAGCGGGCCAGCGCCGCGCACGTGGCACTGCCGGTTTCAACCACCTCGCGCGCGCCTTCGCACTGGCCCGCCACGCAAGCCAAGTCCGCTGCCCCCGACGGCTCTGCGTGCGCAGCAGCCCGGGCCCAGAGCCCGGGGTGCGCTGCCAAGAGCGGCGAGCGCGGGTTGCGCGCCAGCGCGCCCGCCATGACGGAGCCGTCGCTGCCAAAGTACTTGGTGAGCGAGAGCGCGACGAGGTCCGCCAGCGGCCCTCCGCTCGCACTGTCGGTCAGCACGTCGACCGCGAAGGGGCTGGCCACTGTAGGGTCAACGACCAGCGCCGCCCCACACGCGTCGCAGTGGTCCCGCAGCTGTGCCAAATCCACGGACTGGACAAGCGGGTTGGACGGCGTCTCCGTAATGACTCCGGCCAGGCTCGCCCCGTGCTCGGCAAACGCGGCGGCAATCGCAGCATCGTCAGTGGGGTCCAGCACGCGCACGACGGACACCGGCTCTGTCGCGGCTCCTCCACCGCTCGCCGCAGCGTCCGGGGTGGCCCCGCCACCGCTGCAAGCTGCCGAGCCGTCCTCCCCGCGGGCATCCGCCTCCCAGTCAGACGCGGGCCACCCCGCGCACAAGGCCTGCCCCGCCGAAAAGCGCTCCAGCACCATGGTGGTGTCGACGTAGAGCCACCCGATCTGCAGCCACACGCGCCTGCCTCGGGGGCGCATCACGTCGTTCACCGCCTTGAACGCGGCGTAGAAGGCGTTCATGCCGCTGCGGCACAGCGCGACGTCGTCGGAGCCGATGCCGCCCCCCATGGCGTCGACCACGCTCCCACGAAGGCGGGCCTCTGCCGCCTCGCGCCCCGCCGGCGTGTGACACTGGTCGCAGCCCGCCTCTGCGGAGGCCGAGGCCGAGGAAGTCGAGGAGGACGGGGGGACGGAGGAGGAAGAGGAGGAGGCCGCGAGCGCGCCCAGGAGGGCCTCCGCCTCCCTGGAGCTCGATCGCACGCCGGTGTGCTGAAGGAACGCCTTGGCGGCGGAGCGTAGGCCCTCCTTTGCAGAGGCCGCCGCGTCGCCCGCGGTCGCCGTGCCCCCCGCGCCGGGCTCAGCGGGCCGCGCCCGATCCGCCACCAGGGGGAGCACCACCGCCCACGCAGCCTCAGGCGAGGCCTCGAAGCCGGCCACCTCCCGCGTGGACACAAGCACGAACGGCCCCCCTGGCTCCCTCCTGCCGCACCGAGCCACTGCCGCCTCCAAGCCCACCGCCACCTCCCCGCAGCAGGCGGCGTGGGCAGAGCAATAGGCCGCCAGCTCCCGCCCCGCCCGCTCGGAGCACACGGACAAGACGTCCTCCCCGCATAGCCCCGCCGCTGCCTGGGCCCCTGCTTCCGGCCCTGCCGCTGCCCCCGCTGCCCCCGCTGCCCCCGCTGCCTCCGCTGCCCCTGCTGCCCCTGCTGCCCCCGCTGCCGCTGCGAGACGCGAGAGTTCTGCCGCCAGCCTGTCGTGCAGCCGGAGGAGCAGCGAGTGCACCACGAACCGCGGGTAGCCGTGCCGCACGAGCGACGTCACGGCGGGGTCGCCCTCCTCGTACCCCTCGCAGTGCGCGACGGTGGGCAGCGACACCACCACGGAGTGCTGGTCTCCGGCGGGCACGGCCGAGCCCAGCGGGAAGGACCTCGGCCCCGCGGCGGCCAGGCGGCGGGCGCCGCTGAGCGGGTCCGAGGGGTCCGAGGGGGGCTCCTGCTCCGCGCTGGCTGCCGCCACGGCTCTGTCCAGAACGTCGGCGTGGCCGTTGGGGCCGAAGGCCGCAGCCACGGCCTCGAGATGCGGATCCGGCGTGCCGCGCCGGCGCATGGCCGCCAGGAGCCGGGCAAAGTACTCAACATTCGGGCCCGACTGCCCGGCGCTGGTGGCGATGACCTTGGCGATGTCGGCGGCCGGCTGCGCGCCCACGAAGAACTCGTTCTCGCTCGCGCCCCAGAACACGTTTGCGTCGCGCACCACCCCGTCCTGGCAGTGCACGCGGACTGAGCGCAGGCCGTAGCCCGCGCGCTCGCGGTGCAGCAGCGCGGCGAACGTGTCTTCGGCCACTGCGGCGCTGATGCGGTACAGCGTGCCGTGCGCCCGGTGCAGGTCCGCGGCGTCCACGCCGGGCGCCTTGGCGGCCAGCAGGGTGGCCTCGTCGTCGGCAGGCTCCTCGCCAGCGGGAACCAGCGTCACGACTCTGCCGAGGGAGTCCGGGCGGCCGCGGTGCTCCGGGCTGCCTTGCCAAAAGCGGCGCCTGTAGCCCTCCACGTACCCGTTGTGGCTCTCGATGAACTCGAACCCCGGCTGCGGGCAGGATGGCACGGCGCAGGGCGCAGGGAACCGAGAAACTGCTTTCGCGTTCACTGCTCGGCTGGGAGCCTCGCTCGGCCGGGCCGAGCGAGGGGCGGGTCAGCGGGGCGCTGGCGAGACAACTCTCCCGGTGCGGACCGGGCGCCGTGCCCCTCGCCTCACGCGCCAAACGAGGGAGCCGTAGCCCCAGACCACAAAGTCTTCGCCTTCTTTGATCGCCATCGCAGCGCCGCTCTCGACCGACTCTCTCTCTCGGCCACCGCAAGTGCGTGGCGCCGGCCCGGCAAGGTCGCGTCGCTGCCTTTGCTCTGCCGCGCAAAGCTTTCCGAATCTTGACCCGCGCGCGGACGGCCCATGTTCGATGCGGCGACAGGCCTGGAACCGTATGGCGCATAGCGCGCCCGCTTATCCCGCTACGGCTTGCTGGGGCGAGATCGGCTGCTGCTCAAGGGAGTGGCAGTCATCTGGGACGCTTGCGCGCCTGCAGACACTCGACGCCTGCCTCCATGAGCGAGCACCGCCGCCCCCAGCGGTGCCGAAGCGCGTGTGGGGAGGCGCGGAAGCGCGCGGAGGTGCGCTCGCTTGGGATCACGCAGTTTTGGCAAGCAAGCCGCGGGAGCGCAGTCGCGTGCCGGTTGGCCAGCAGCGGGCCTGCCCGAACACTCAGCCTCGAGGCGGCTCCTTTCCCGCGAGGATGGCGGCAATCAGGCCGTCGCTCCCCTTCTCAACCAAGTCGACCACGGTGCCAAAGTTTCGCTCGTAGTAGGGGTCGGGGGTGTCCGTGGTCCCGCACTCGGGCGCGTAGTCGCGCAGAAACAGTCGAAGCTTCTTCTCGCCGCGCGCCCCGAAGCGGCGCTTTGCATCCGACAGGTTGCTCGAGTCCATGGCGATGATCAGGTCGAACTCCTCAAAGTGCTCGGCCGCAATCTGCTGCGCCGCGTGCGGGCTCATGTCGTAGCCCTTGGCTCTCGCGGCAGCAACCATTGCGCCGTACGCGCTGTCGCCCACGTGGTAGGACGCTGTGCCGCTTGACGCCACCTTGACCTTGAGGCCCGCTGCCTCGGCGCGCTTCCGAAACACGTACTCGGCCGTGGGCGAGCGGCAGATGTTGCCGAGGCACAAGAACATGACCCTGACCGGATCTGCAGCGGCACCCGCAGCCATGACAACCAGATGTTGTGGACACCAAGAGCAGGCAAGCGCAGGGCTGGAGGCCGCTCGCGCAAGGGCGGCGGGTGTGGTTGCCGGGGGCCGGCTGTCCGCCGCAGGCCTGCTGCTGAAAGCAGAGCCGCAATCGACGCCGCCACGGATGGGCCCGCGCCCGAGGCGGCACGCTGGTGTTGCGCGGGACGCCCCATGCCCGTGGGGCTGCGCTGCGTCCGTTCCCCGGGTGCTGGCCTGGGATGCCAGTCTGAGGGCCCCTGCAAGGAGGGAGGCGTGCTGCTGGAAGAAGTCCCCGCGTTGAGCGTGCCTCTTGTTGCCAAGCTCAGCTGCGCGCGGTGCGGCCGGCGGGCGGCGGAGGCCGGGGTTGAGAAGCTGCGGCGGTGTGTGGCGTGCAAGCAGGCGCGCTACTGCAGCGAGGGCTGCCAGTCGCGAGACTGGGCGCTCCACGGGCTCGAGTGTGGAGTGCTTGCCGGCGTGCGGGAGCACGGCCGCACGCTGGAGGCGGAGCTTCGGGCCGTGGTCCGGGTGGCGTGCATGGTGGTGCGTGCTGAGCAAGGCGCCGCCGCAATGTCGGCCTTCGTCCGGGGCTCGCCAGTGGGGGGTGATGCTGCCGGGGCCGTCGGCCGCTTGCTCGCGCTGGTGCACAACCGGGAGCGGTTGTCACCGGACGACGAGGCGAGAGCAGGGCAGGGGCTTGCGCGCCTGCACGCTGCCACTGCCGGTACAGCGCTTGCCAGGGCGCTGGGTGACGCGCTGCCGGAGGCTGCCGGCGCGGGCTCGGAGGCCAGGCCTGCCCAGTCGGTGCTGACCGTTCTCGGGGCAGCGGCGGTTTTGCGCTTGCTTGGGCTGGTGCGCTGCAACGGCTTCACGGCGTACGACTCGTCGCTTGAACCCTGCACGCTGGCGGTGTACCCCCGCGCTGCGCGGGTGAACCACTCGTGCGATCCGACGGCGGTGGCGTCCTTCCTCCCCTCCGCCGACGGCCCCAGGCTCAGCCTGCGAGCATGCACGCGTGTGGACGCCGGCGGCCCCGTGACGATTTCGTACGACGACCCCGCCACCCCCCGCGCCCGGCGCCGGTCGCGCCTCAGCCGGGCATACTTCTTCTCCTGCGGCTGCGAGCGCTGCAGCGCCGCCGGGGAAGGGGCCTCGTGGCAGAGCCTCAGCCTGGCGGCGCACGCAACGCTTGCGGAGATGAGCGGGTTCGCGGCCGCGAGCGGGGCGTCGTCATTGCTGGGCCCGCTGCCGCGCGCCTGCGCAGCGAGGGACCCGGCATCGAACGAGCGGCGCATGCTGTGGGTTGCCGAGGTGGCGGCGAGCGGGGTCCGCTCTGGACAGGCGCTGCACGTGCCGCGGTTGGGCGAGGAGGGCGACCTGCGCCAGGGGGGCGCTGCAGCCGCGCCCTTCTCCCCAGGGTCGCGCGCGACCGCGGCTGCGGGCGGCAGCGCGGCGCTGCAGGCGCCGACCGATGGCTCAGGGCCCGACCGCGCTGCTGGGGAGGCGGCGGCCGCTGCGGCCGACGAGGCCTCCGCCGGGCTGGAGCACGCTGCGGCTTGCACCGGTACGGGCACGGAGCTGCGCGCTGAGGAAGCGAGCGCGTCAAGTGGCGGGGTGGACGGGTTGACGCAGCTTCGCCTGGACCAAGCCGTCGCAGCTGCGGAGCGCCTGAGAGCTGCGGTGGACGATGCGGAGGCGCGCGAGCCAAGGGTCCGGTCGGCGGGCCGCGCCGCGCACGAGGCAGCGGCTCTGGAGGCGGCGGTGGCGGAGACCGCAGATGCGTTGAGCCCGGCTCACTTCGACCGGCGCCGCGCTCTGACGCTGCTGGCGCGGCTCAGGCTCAAAGCCGGCAGCACCGATGAGGCCTGCGACGCAGCGCTCGCCGCCCTTGCGCTTGCTCGCCTGCAGTACACGCGCCCGTGTGCCCCGCTTGCCATCGCTGCCACGTTTGCGTCCCGCGTCGCGTGGGCCTGCGAGCGGCCTGAGCTGGCTGCCAGGCTCATCCAGATGCACCGCTCCACGCTCGAGGTGGCGCTGGGGCCAGATCACCCGGTCGTTCGAGAGGCCCTGCTCACGCTTGCGGAGTGCGCCGCCGAGATCCGGGCCAAGGAGGACGCCTGACCGCCGGCGGCAGAGCGCTCCGTCCGACCCGGGCGCGCGATCGCATGCACGTCTGCGCGCCACCGCCCGAGGGCGAGCGGGGATGCGCCGGGAGGGGCGGGGCGGGCCCATACCGGAAGCGTGCAGCTTGCGTGGTGCGTGTGCGCGACCAAAGCAGTCCGTGTTGTTGCGACCACAAATCCGGCATCGCCAAACGGGGGTTGCCTCAGTATTTGCCATCAGGTCAAACATGCTGCGCCGTCGCAGCCTCGCCACTCCCTGACGAGATGGAGGGCGACGCCGTCACCAGGCCCAAGAGCAGAGAGGAGTGCTATGTTGCGCGCGACGCGTTTCATGCGTGCCTGAGTGAGCTCCGGGGGCTACTTTCCACCGGTGTCAGACGCGAGGCGACGCCGCGCGTGCGGCCACCGCCCTGCCCGGCTCGGCAGCTGCCATGGCGGCAACCCTTGGCCTGTGCGATGTGCATCGGGCGCACGCGAGCGACTGGCCGTGCCCCTGCGTGTGGCATCCCGTTCCCTGGCGTGTGCGCTGGCGTTCGCAGCCCAGTTCGAGGAGGACAAGTCCAAGTGCACCGCCCCGCACGAAGAGTACAAGGCGCACTGCATGAAGTCTTGGCGCAAGTATTTCGACAGCCGCAGGAAGGCGGGCAAGGGCCAGGTCGACGTCGGAACGTACCGCCCGGGAAAATGAGGCGCTGTCATGCGGCGGCGTTCCGCGCAGCTGAGGCTTTGCTCGGTCACCTCCCCGACGCCTTGCCCTGGCAGCCTTTGCGCGCGTGTGGTAGCTGCGCAAGCGTGGACGTTTCCCCCCAAAATTCTTGCGTGTCCTGTCTCGGGGGCGGGGAGGGCGGGAACAGGGGGCTTGCGCCGCTGCACTCACGCACGCTTTTTGCCCGAGAGGCGAGCACAAATATTTAGGCCGATCGCAAAGATTGCGAGGCTGCCCAGCTCCTGGCCCCAGCAGCACCACCAGGCCCTGCCACCACACCACACAACGGACCTGGCTAGGAGGCGCCGGTGGCTTGCCCCGCTAGGGCCAGGCGGCGGCGCAGCGGCCCGGGCCCAGCCCCGCCCGAGGCGCCGCCCGCAGCACCGCCCGGCCTCCCCGTCGGAGCGCCCGTCCCACGGCCTGCGGCGAAGAACCGCGATCGAACAACCTCCCGAGCGGCGCCCCGGCCGCGGCCCGCTGCCCCGCCCCCGCCACGGCCGCGGCTGCGCGCTCGGGCAGGGGGTGCTGTCCGCCGCACGGAACCTCTGCCGGGAGGACCCCTCGAGGCTGCCGCCGCCACAGGTGGGCTGTCCCCACCCCCGTCGCTGTAGCTGTCGTCACTGTCGCTGAGTCCGAGCCGGCGGCGGTGCACTCGCGCCGTGGCTGCCGGAACAGCCATGCTTCGGGGGGTCCTTCGAGGCGATTGCTGCCTGATCGCGCGGGCGCTAGGACCCTCATCGCTGCTGTAGTCGCTCGGCAGCTCAACTAGATCGGAGCTGCGTCCCCTCGCCCGCCCTGCCCCCGCTGCGGAGCCTCGGGTGCGCAGCCTGAGGGGTTCACGGCGGAGGCCGGCTTGCCCGGGTGAGCGCTGGGCTCGCACCACGCCAGCGCCCGCGTCCTCGCCCTCGCCGTCGTCTCCGCCGCTCGAACCCCCGCTCGTCTCTTCGTCGAACAGCGACTCGCTGAAACGAAGCCGCTGCCCAGCGGCGCGCCGCGCGGCACCGGCTTGGCCAGCGGGCCGCTTTCGCGCCCGAGTCGCCCGGCCGCCACCGCCACCGCCACCGCCACCGCCACCGCCACCGCCACCGCCACCGACTGCCGGTGCTGGTGCCGGCGCCGGCGCCGGTGCCCGTGCCGCGGCAGCCGCGCTGGGCGCCCCTGCGGCTGGCTGTCCTGCGTCTGAACGGCGCCTGACGCCTGGGGCCGCCGAGCCCGCGGTCGCGATGCCGAACCGCCCTCCCGCCAGCGCCCGCACCGGCGCCCCGCCGTGTCTCCAAGCGTAAGCCTCCAACGATGCGCCGAGACCAGGCCCCCTCCTGCCCGCACTTGCTGCCGCTGCTGCTGCTGCCGCTGCTGCTGCCGCTGCTGCTGCCGCCGGCGCCGCAGCGCCCATCAGGGCCTGGCCCTGGCTCTGCCGCCCCTCCCCCGGCCGGCGACGGGCCGTGGACCGCCCCGCATCGTCGACGTCCGATCCGCTCGAAACCACCGTCACGTCTGCCTCACCAGCTGCCGCGAGCCCTCTCGCGGGCAGGCCCGCGGCCACACGAGCCGCCATCGCTGACAGCATGCGGCCGCGCCTCGCTCGGCGCCGCTGGGCTGCGGTCAACGGACGCCGCTGCGCAGCTGCCTCCGTCGCCCGGCGCCTGCCCAGACCCACGTCAGAGTCGCTGTCACTGTTGCTGCCGCTGCTGCTGCCGCTGCCGCTGCCGCTGACCAACACTCCCTCGTCGTCCTCGTCGCCCTCGCAATCCTCGTCGTCGTCGTCGTCATCGTCATCGCTGTCCTCCAGCAGCGACCCCTCCTGCGGACTGCTCACGCTTTCGTCATCGCTGTCATCGTCCACCACAATGACCCGCCGAGCGCGCGACCGCCGCGCCGACCCGGAGCTGCGACGCCGCCTCCTGGCACGCGCCCCCGCTGGCCCGCTGGCCACTGCGTGCCTAGCAGCCTCGCAACCCTCGCAAAACCACTCGCCCTCCGGCACACCCTCCAGCGGAGGGCGCAAGCAGAACGTGTGCCATGCGCCGTCACAGCCGTCGCACAGCAGCAGGCTCGCCTCGTTGTGCCCCCCTCCACAGACCGTGCAAAGGCCCCACCCCTCTGGAAACGTGCCCTCGCCGAGAGCGCCGTCGTCGGGCACCGCCTGCTTGCGGGGCGAGATCGCCACGCGGCAGGCGGACAGGACAAGCGGCCGCAGCGCTGCCGGCAGCGCCAGTGCTGCGCCGGGGCTTGCAATGCTTGCTCCAGCGTCGCCGGCCGTGGCAGCGCCGCCTGGGTCTCGAAGCCGCGCATGCACGACTGAGTCAAACTCCGCCTTGCACAGAGGGCAGTTGGACGCGACGCGAGCCCACTGCGTGACGCACCCGAAGCAGTACAGGTGGCCACAGGGAAGGGCGGCGAGGCTGCCTCGGCTGACTGTGCAGAGGCACACAGCGCACGTGGGCATGCGTGTCGCCGACGCAGCGGCGGGGGAGCTCAGCGCCGTGGCGGCCTGCGGCGTGGCAACACCAGAGCCGCCCGCCGCCGCCGCCGCCGCCGCCGCTGTTGACGCTGCTGCTGCTGTTGCTGCTGCTGCTGCTGCTGCTGCTGTTGCTGACGCTGCTGCTGCAGCTGCTGCCCCCGCGGCTGCTGACTGCGAGCCGCCGCTGGAGGAGGACGAGGCAGGCGGGCAGCGGTCGGCGGCGCGTCGAGGGGTCGCCGGAGCACCGGCCGGGGGCGCAGCGGCTGCTCCGGTGCCCGGTGGGGGGCCCGCGCGCTGCGCCGCGGGGCTGCGCCCAGCGCGACCGGCGCCGCGGCCGGGGCTGCATTGGGCAGCGCCTGGTTCTCCGGCAACCTCGGGCCTGCCGCTGGCGCTGTGAGCTGCGCCGCTGGCGTCTCCCGGTGGGACCAAGCACCGCGTGGGTGCTGTGGCCGCGGACGCGGCGGTGGAGAGGGAGGAGGATCTCTGCGACGCGCGGGGAGGCTGTGGGGTGGATGGCGCCTCGGGCTGCGTCGACGGCTCGGAAGCCTCCTGTCCGGGCATGCCGCCGCGTGCAGCCCGCACGCCCGCGCAAGCAACGGGCCTGTCCTCGACCGCCGCATCGAGCGCTCCGGGTGGCAACCCTGCCGCGGGTGGCGCGGCCAGCGGCGAGGGCCCCAGAGCGGGCTGGGAGGGTGCTTTCCCGAGAGCGGGGGTCGACGGCGCGCGAGGCGAGCCGGCTGGGCCGCGCTGCGCTTGCGCCGATGCGGCAGACGCAGCCCGAGGGGGGCGGGGTGGCGGCAATGCCACGACGCGAAACACAAGGCGGCCGTGGCGGCCGTCGAGCGCCACCGTGCCGCCCTCTGCCAGCGTTGAGGACTGGAGGGGCGCAAGCACGAGGCTCTCCGCCGCCCCCGTGGCTGAGACGCGCAGCGGAACGCGCGACGAGAGGCCCGCGACTCGCACTTGGACCGCGGGGGCGGTGCGGACCAGGGTGAAGCGCGCGTGCTTGCGCGCCACATGTAGCGCCGTGATTTTCCACTCCGCCGACCGCCCGACCACAACCGGAGAGTCGGCCCTGATCGGAACAGGAGCCGCGTCCTCGCCGAGCGCTGTCCGGTGCGCCAGCCCTGCAGCTACGTCGGTCTCTCGGGTTACCCACTCGAGCGCGGCCATCGCCGTGCTCCGCCTCCTCCGGGAATCGCGGACGGATCCTCCGCTGGCTGCCCCACGGGGCGGCCCAAGCGTGGACCGTCCGCCACAACTGCGGTGGAAATGCCTCAGCCCAGAGCGTCAGTGCCGCGTGCAGGCTGCGCTCGAGATTGAACGGCCCGCCCCGCTGGCAGAGCCAACCGCCAAGCCCGCCAAACCCATGTGCGGGGCCACCGCCCCTCAGCGCGGCCCTTGACGACGGCTGTCTCAAGACTTTGCAGCTGGCGCGTGCCATTATCCCCGGTGGGGGCTGCACTTGCCACGCGGCCCAAGCGGCAGTGCCGCAGCCTGTGAATGGGGCCGGGCAGTTGATGCTGCTGGCGTGTTGCGGAGCCCCTTGCCGCGAGGCGCACGACCAAGGCCTGAGGCGCACGACCAGAGGCAAGATCAGGGCAACGCAGTTGGCTTCGGGTCGAGCGGTGGGACAGCTCCCTCAAGCCTTGGGGCGCATTAACAAGCAGGCACAGTTTGAGGCACTGGCACTTGCTCGTGTTGCGCCGTTTGCGTTTGTCAGCATCATTGGTCCGGGACGCAAAGCACAACTGCCCAGGGCCCGTGCGCTCCCTGGCACACGCACCAACAAGCTGATTGGGGCGATGGGCCCGGCTGCCCCGCTGCACTCAGCTTGCAAGCCGCGCTACGACGCCCCGGCCGCAAAGTGTGCGACTCCGAACCGCGCCGCGACCGCTCGCAAGGCGTCCTTGTCCCGCTTGGCTTCCCGGGGTGCGCGGCTCAGGTCGATGAGCGTGAACGCTGCATACACCGTGTCGGCGCGCATGGTCACCGGGGGCGCCGCCACAAGGAAGCCCCTAAGCATCTCCGCGGCGTCGGCCGGCTGGCCGTGGTGCAGCCGGCACAGCGCCATCCCGGCCACAGCCGCACGCACAAGCCCGCCCCGCTCAGCCGCCGCATCCAGGGCGCCGGCCTTGCTTGCGCCGGGCCACCCAACCACCTCGTCGTCGCCCGCTGCGGGCAGCGCGCCAGCCACGCACGCCCAGCCTCGCTGCACTTGCAGAAAGCCTGGCCGCTTCGACGGCGCCCCCGCCCCCGCCCCCGCCGCCACCCGCTCGCACCCGCCCTCGTCGCCGGACAGCGCCAGCTCTGCCGAAAGCGCGAAGAGCCTTCCAGCGGTTGCGGCAGAGCCGCGGTCGGCCAGCAGGAGCCCAGCGAGCGACGCGGCAACGGCCGCCAGCTGAGCCGGCGAGGTGGCCTCCGGCTCGCGCAGGGACGCTGCAGCCGCCTCCACCGCCTTGCTTCCAGTGCCCCACCCGTCAGCCGGCTCACCGCCTGCAGCGGCGCCAACGGCCCTCAGCAGCGTTGCGAGCGACGTCCCCGCCAGCGCCGCAGCAGCCCCGAGGGCGGTGCCCGCAGCCTCCACCGCCCCTGCCGCGATGGCCGCATCGGCCTCCGCACGCAGCAGCATCTGGCCGGCTGCCAGCCTGGCAGGGCCGGACGCAAGGCTCAGCCACGCCGGAAGGATTGCGCCCGGCGGCGCAGCCGCGGCAGCGTCCTCCGCCTCCGCTGAAGCCGCGAGCCAAGCCTGTCCTGCGGCGTCCCAGGCATGCCCGGCCGAGGCGGCGGCAGCGGCGGCGGCAGCTGGAGCAGGAGCAGAGTCAGGCGAGGCGCCCCCACCGTCGGCGCCCCCATCGCCAGCGGCCCCGCCGTCGGCGCCGGCTCTCTGCCGTGCCGCCGCCGCCGCAGCTGCCGCCGCCGCAGCTGCCGCCCAGCCGAGAAGGTCCGACACTTCGGAAGCGGAGGCCCCTGCCGCCCGCAGCGCCGCTGCCTGGGAGAGTGTTGCAAGCGTCCATGCCCCCAGCAGGCAGTCCGCCACCGCGGTAGTGGGCGCATCGGCGGCGCCTGGGGCGCCTGGGGCGCCGGCGGCCCCCGCGACGGCGCCGCCTGATGCGCCCTCCGTGGCTGGCTGCACTGGCACCGCCGTGGACGCCGCGAGGGCCGCGCAGGGGGCCTGCGCGATTGCGTCGGCGAGCTCCGATAGGCGCGTCAGTGCCAAGCCCGGATCCCCTGCGCGCATGGGCAGCGCGGCGTGAAGGAGGGCGATCTGGACGGGAAGGCGACCCGCCGCTGATGCCGGGGGGGCTTCCGGTGAGTCGGGCCTCGCGCCGAAGCACAGCTGGGCGTAGGGGGCTGGGGCGCTGGGGGCTGGGGTGGCGCCCCCGCCGTGGGTTGGCGGGGCCAATGCGGCCGGGGCCTCGGCAACGAGAGCGTCGAGAACGGTCGCGGTCTGGGCGGGCGTGGCCGTGAATGCCGCTGCGCGGGCGAGGAGGAGGAGGCGGGCGAAACCGCCGTCTGGCCCGGAGAGCGGGGCGGTCGACGGCCGCTGGGCGATGTCATGGGGCGAGTGGGGCGGGAGGGCGTGTCCCGGCGCGGGAGCGAGAGACGCCAGTGCCGCTGCGACGTCGGACCAGGCCCCTGCGGCCGCTGCTGCCGCCGCGTCGGCGTCGGTGCCGGACGCGTCGCAGGCCACTGGTCGGGGCTCAGCGGGCGGTGCGGGGCCCACGGCCGCTGCTGCGCCCGAGGCGGGCCACGATCCGGTCCGGGCTGCGGTAGTGAGGTTCGCGAGCCGAAGGCCGAGGCGGAGGCCAGTGGAGGGATCGGTGGAGGGATCGGTGGAGGGATCGGCCGAGGGGGCCGCGGCGGAGGATACGGAGCGGAGGTGCAACCAGCGGTCGGCCATCGCAGCGGGGCCGAGAGACCCCTCGCGGAGGCTCAGGAAGCCGCCGCCGCCTGCTTCCGTCGGGGCGTCCAGGGTCCGAGAGGCCGCCGCTCCCAGCCGCTGGGAAGGGGGCAGGCCGCCGCGCGGCGCCTCCGCGGGCCTGGCTGCCGCGGTGCCTCTCGCCGGCCCGGCCACAGCCGCGCCCGACGCCGAGATTGGCGTCGCCTGGCCTGGCACAGGCGCTGCGGGAGCTGCCGACGAGGGCGGGCGGCCGGTCAGGAACGGATTCGCCTCCGGCGGCGCCGCCCGGCTCAGCGGATCATCGCTCGTGAGGGTGCCCCGCAGGACGCGAGCAGTAGTGCTGCTCGAGCTGCGGGAGCGAGCACGAAACACTGGAACAGGCAAGAAGCGCGTGTTGGCTCGGCGGGCGCCGGGCCCGGACCCCTGCAAATGCGAGCGGCGCGGCAGCGGGCGCCCTCACCTCGGCTGGTGGGCCATGGCTGGTCCAAGGGCGGTCCGCTCGGCGGGGAACGGCCGCGCTGCGCCCGGCCGCCGCGGCGGGAAGCCGCTCGCACTCGCGCGCGCGCGCGTGCTTGGGTGGGGCGCCCGGAGGCAGTTCGCCGCTAGCCGCTGGCTCTGCCGGCAAGGACGCACCGTTGCTGCCGGCGGCTTCCGCGTTCACTCTCCGTGCCCCGAGCGCGGCAGCACCGGCCGCCACTCCGTGCCTTTGGCCCTGATTGGCCCCTCGCGCGAAGCAGGGCGCCCTCTGCAGCCAGGCCAGCGCCAGCGCGGAACAGCAAGCATGGCGGCCGCGATGGGGGCTTCCAGCGGCTCGGCCATGACCAGCACCGCTGCCGGCGCCACCACCGGCGCCGCAGACGCCACCGGGGTCAACTCCAAGGAAATTCACACCTACCAGGCGCCGTGGATGGTTTACGGCCTCGCGGCAAGCCTCAAGGAGGGCAGCGACTACTCTTTTCGCTACGCCATTGGGTCGTTCATCGAGGAGTACTCGAACAAGGTGATGGTGAGACCCCCCTCCGCCGCCCGCGGGCAGCAATGCTGCGAGCCGTCGCAGCTCACGTGCCGTGCAGCGGGCGCGTCGCCTCTGCGCCAGCCGCTGCGCCTGCCCCCTTGAGCGCGGCAGAGTGCAAGCGCTGACGGCGAGCGCCCTCGGCCACGCAGCCCGCCTCCGCTCGACCGGCGCTGGTCCCCGCGCTCGCAGGTGGTGCAACTGGACGAGTCCACGGGAGAGTTCGTGACGAAAGGGTCGTTCGACCACCCGTACCCGACGACCAACATTCAGTGGGCGCCCAAGTCCCTCGCTGCCCGCCGCGACATGCTCGCCACCACCGGCGACTTCCTTCGCCTCTGGGAGGTCAAGGACAGCGGCCAGGTGGACTTTGTGTCGCTCCTGAACCCGAACAAGAACTCCGAGTACTGCGCCCCGCTCACCTCGTTCGACTGGAACCTCACCGATGAGAACATGGTGGGCACCTCCTCCATCGACACCACCTGCACCATCTGGGACATCAACGTCGAGAAGGTGCGCACGCAGCTCATCGCCCACGACAAGGAGGTGTACGACATTGCATTCGCCACGGGCAAGCACATCTTCGGCACCGTGGGCTCCGACGGCTCTCTTCGCCTCTTCGACCTGCGCTCCCTGGAACACTCCACCATCATGTACGAGTCGCCCGACGCCACCCCCCTCCTGCGCCTCCGCTGGAACCTGATGGACCCCAACTACATCGCCTGCGTCACAATGGATTCCTCCACGGTGATCGTGCTGGACATCAGGATGCCCGCCACGGCCGCCGCGACCCTCCGCACGCACACCGCCGCCGCAAACTGCCTCGCGTGGGCGCCCCACAGCTCCTGCCACCTCTGCAGCGGCGCCGACGACAACCAAGCCCTCATCTGGGACCTTGCCAGCCTGCCCAAGTCCGTGGAGGGTGAGCCTCGCGCGCCAGCCGCTGGGCGCCGCCTGTCGCACGCACGCCGCCGCCACCCTCGCCCGACTGCGTTGAGGCCGCGACTCGTCTGCTTGGCCCTGCCCAGCGCGATTCAGCGACCCGCCGCAACCGCCGCTGCCGCCGCTGTCGTCACCGCTGCCGCCGCCGCCACCCACGCCGCCCCGCCTCACGCCCGCTCTCGCCCCCCGCAGACCCTATCCTCGCCTACGGCGCCGAGCGTGAGATCAACAACCTCGTCTGGCCGCGCTCCAACCCTGACTGGGTCACAGTGGCGTTCGACGACAAGCTGCAGGTGCTGCGGGTGTAGGCCCGCGCCCACGCCGACGGACGGGCCGGCTGACAGGGCGCGCCTCGCTGCTCCCGCGCCCGGCACGGCGGCCCAGCCGCGCCTGGCCGGCCAACGCAGCAACGCCGGGCTGCGGAGGAGGGGTTCGTGGCGCAACCAGCGGTCGCTGCCGGTGCCGCGCCAGCCCGGACCGGCCTGGCCAGGACCACGCGCGGAACGGCTCTGCGGCCGAGCGGGCCCTGCCTGCGCGGCATTCCGCTGGGCGGCATGAGGACGACGGCGCAGTGCCTGAGCCGCGAGCGCGACCTTTGCGGAGGCGGGGCCCCGAACGGCATGCTCGCTCCGACCAGCGCGGTGGTCCGCCCTGGGAGGCTGTACCAGTGCCAGTGTCTGTTTCGGCGACTGTGTCAGTGTCAGTGTCTGTGTGTGAGTGTGAGTAGGAGTGCTGTGCGGGGCTGAGCTTGAGCGTCGTGCAGGAGACCACTGCGCAAAACCCAGCATTCGTTTCGTGCCCCAGCCAGAGTGGCCCGCTGCTGCAGCTCGCGAAACCGCACTGAGGGCCCGGGTATCATCGCCTTGCACGCGCCGTGGCGCACTGCTTGCTACAAGTCTTCGTCGATGTCCACCGCCTTGAGGCCGCTGCGCCGCACCGCCTCCTCCCGCGCGGTGCCGTGCTCGACCATGTCTCTGGCCGCGGCCATCGCTTTCCGGAGCACAGCGTCCATGTAGCGGTTCGCGGAGGCCACTTCTGGGTCCCTTTCGAGCGCCTCCTCTGCCTCTTCGGCCGCCTCTTCGTCCAAACCCATGGCCTCGCAAACCATGCCAAGCGCACCGGGTAGCGTGCCCATCAGCCCGTTCTGGACCTCGACCATGCCCGCCTCCTCCCCGCTGGAGGCCGCGGCCTCCACCACTTGCTCCGCCTCAACAAGCACCAGCGCTGCCTGGACGCGGGCCACTTTGCGGGTCATGGCAGCCAGCGTCGGAGCATCCACGCTGCGCGACAGCGGCCGGGCCGGCGGCGCAGCGGGGGGAGTGCGACCCGCGGGCCGAACGGCAGCCTGCAGGGCCTGTGTGACCATTGGCTGCAGGGGCGACCGAGACCCAGGGCTGGAAGGAAGCATGCCGTGCTGCGCCAGCCACTGGCCAATGGCCGCGTGCGACGGCCCGGCGGCAGGCTGCCTCGCCCCGGGCGCGCCATCAACAGGCCGCCCCGCAGCCACCGCCGCGCGGGCGCGCAGGACGCTGACGCCAACCTTTGCTGCGCGCAGCGCAGCCGGGCCAGCAGACACGCCCTTCCGCTGCAGAAGCGCTTGCATGGCGGCCTCGTATTCCTCCACGCTTGCCGAGGCGGCCGCCGCGCCAGCGCTCGCGGCAGCTGAGGCCGCCGACGAGCCTGCCACCACGCCACCAGCTCGCGCGTGCGATTGCAGAAAGCTGAGCTCGCGCTGCAGCCCAGCTGCCAAGTCTGAGTCCGGTATCGAGGTGGAGGACAGTGCACGATGAGCGCACCGCGTCCATGCCACTTGCACGCACCGCGGAGGGGCCACCGCCCTCCGCGTGCCCGCCGCACGCGCAGCCACGGCGACAATTGCCGCCATTGCAGCGCAGCCAGGAGTGGCTGCCGGCAGCGGCGGCGCCCGCCAAGGCCGCAACTCCACAGCTCTGCCGCCCGCCAGGCCGCGACCGCGCGCGCACCCCGGGGCGTGCGCTCACAGGCAGGCGGCGTGGCTGCGCAGACTCGCTCGAGCCGCGCGATCTCTTCTGTGCGAGGGCGCCTGTCGGAGTGGCACGGGCGCTCAGCTCTGCGATCCCGCCAAGCGCGGGCTCGGCATGAACGGCACCCGAGGCCGCGGTGCGCCCGGGAGCGGCAGAGGACGGGGCACAAGCCGGGCCGCCGCGCTCGGCCTCTCTGGTGGATGGCGAGGCGGCCCCAGGGGGCGCAGCGCCGCGGCTGCGGCCGCCAGTGCAGAGGCGGCCCGGGCGGAGGCGGCGCGAACTCCGACTGCCACGCTGGCAGGGCGCGACGCCGTGGCGGCCATCAAGCAGCGGCTCGAGACCGACGAAGCCTTTCGCGCGTTCCAGGCCCTGTCCCTCCAGTTTCGGCGCGGCGAGCTGGACGGCCGGCCCTTCTACGACAAGGCCGTGGCCATGCTTGCTGCTGGCGAGTCAGGGAAGGAGGCAAGCGAGACCGCGGACAGGCTCCTGTGCGCGCTGGTGACGCTCCTTCCGGAAGGCCCCCAGCGGGAGTCTGTGCTGGCTGGCAGGCGGGAGGCGCGGGGCCAGGCGCGACCCCCGCCGGCGGGTGCGGCGGCGGGCGCGGCCTCCAGACAGGTCGGCTCTGCTTCCGACGCTCGTGCCGGGCCGGCTGGGTCCGCTGCCGAGCCCGCAGTGGGACCACCAGCGCCCGCGGGGGCTGAGGCTGCGCCCGAGGTGGCGCAGTGTCCGCTGTGCTTCGAGAGCGACGCCGGGGCTCTGCTGGCCACAGCCTGCGGCCACCCGCTGTGCGTGAGCTGCCTGCAAGCGTGGCAGCTGGCGGACCCCACGGCCTCGGAGCGGTGCGCAGTCTGCCGCGAGCCGATGCGGCTGGTATCCGCGCGCGCCGCTGCGTCCAGCGCCGGCGGAGGGCGGGAGGCGGCGGCGAGAACGGCGCGGCCAGCGGGCGCGGCGGAGGAGGGGGCGGGGCGTGGAGGAGGCGCCGGTGGCGGCGGCGGCGGCGGTGGCGGCGGCGGTGGCGACGACGACGACGACCGTGGTGGGCGGAGGAGGAGGCGGGGGCGGAGAGGCGGGGGCCGGGGCCGGGGCCGCGATGTCGGGGCCGTGAGCCTGGCCTCCGAGGTGGCCTTCGGGGCAGCGAGCCAAGAGCGGGCCATGGGGGCGGAGCGGGCGGTTGTGCGCATGGGCCCTGGGGCCGGCGCGGCGCAGGCGGGCGGGGCGAGGCAGGGGCGGGCATGGGGGTCGGAGTGATATATGAGTGCGGCGCCGCGGCTTGATCGCTCTCGTGGTGGTATATATCATGCGCGCCGCTTCCATGCGTTTGCTTGCCTTCTGCAAGCCATGGGGGGCCTGTTCCGAATCATCGAGGGGAGAGCTGCGTGGGGGCGGCGCTCGGGCCAGATTTTGTGGGGCAGGAGAACTGAACTTTGTTGCACGCCCACAGACACTCTCTGTATTCAAGCTTCGACGGGGGCACTGGTGGATGCGGGTGCGGGGGGGGGGCGAACACCGGAGGAGCTGGGTGCGCCGTGCGCAGGGAGGAGGGAGGGGGGGGACGAGCGTGCCCTGACGATGGCGGGTCTGGGGTCGGGGACGGAGGGAAAGGCGGCCAGGGACGATGCCGCGGCTCCGCGCGTGTGGAGGGGGGAAGCGGGATGCAGCTCAGCCGAGGGTGATGCCGGCCTCGCGGTAGGTGACCTCGATCTTGTCGAGGGCGTTGACGAAGGCGGCCATGCGGTAGGTGATGTTCTTCTCGCTGGCGGTCTTGATGGTCTGGGCAACGGCACCGGTCATGCTGTCCTCGAGGCCGGAGCGCACGATGTCGAGCTCCGAGGGGCCCGAGATGAAGAGGCGCTCCTCGTCGGCGGCCATGGCCTTGCTGCCGTTCTTGCTGAGCTCGTCGAGCACGGTGCGGCGGAAGCGCTCCTCCCACTTCTTGGTCATGCGGCCGAAGCGCACGTGCTGGAGGTTCTTGAGCCACTCGAAGTAGGACACGGTCACACCGCCGGCGTTCATCAGCATGTCCGGGAGGACGACGGCGCCCATCTCGGTGAGCTTGTCCTCGGCGAAGGGGGTCACGGGGCCGTTGGCGCCCTCGGCGATGATCTTGGCCTTGATGAGGTGGGCGTTGTCCTTGTGGATCTGGCGCTCGAGGGCGGCCGGCACAAGCACGTCGCACTCCACGCCGAGGGCCTCGAGGGCGTCCTCCGCGCTCCACGACTTGGTGGCGCCGCTGTAGCCGAGGAGGGTGCCCTCCTTGACGTGGTACTTCTTCAGGTCCTCGATGTCGAAGCCGTCCGGGTTGTGGATGGCGCCGTTGTACTCGATGATGGTGGTCACGGGCGCGCCGTACTCGGAGAAGAACTTGGAGGCGTAGAAGCCCACGTTGCCGAAGCCCTGCACGGCGACGGTCTTGCCCTTGAGGCCGGGCGCGATGCCCACGCGCTCCATCTCGGCCTTGTTCTCAAGGAATTCGCGGGTTCCGAAGAACACGCCGAGGCCGGTGGCCTCCGTGCGGCCCTGGATGCCGCCCTGGGAGAGGGGCTTGCCCGTCACGCAGGCGGGGGCGGAGATGTCGTCCATGCCGTAGAGCATGGTGTAGGTGTCCTTGATCCAGGACATCTCGCGGGGGCCGGTGCCGACGTCGGGGGCGGGCACGTCCACGCCGGGGCCGATGAAGCCATACTTGCGCAGCTCCATGGTGTACCGGCGGGTGATGAGCTCGAGCTCGTGGTCGGAGTAGTTGCGCGGGTTGATGGACACACCGCCCTTGGCGCCACCGTACGGCACGTCCACGACGGCGCACTTGTACGTCATGAGGGAGGCAAGGGCCTCAACCTCCTGCAGGTCCACCTCGTCGCTGTAGCGGATGCCGCCCTTGCAGGGGAGGCGGTGGTGCGAGTGCTGCGCGCGGTAGCCGCGGATCACCTCGATCGAGCCGTCGTCGCGGCGCAGAGGGAAGCTCACACGCACAACGGCGTTGCAGCTCTTCATCACCTCGAGCATGTCGGCGGTGAAGCCGGTGTACTTGGAGGCCCGGTCGAAGTTCATCTTCACCATCTCCAGGAAGCGGGGCCTGCAAAAACGCGCGCACCACACCGCACGCAGGGACCCCGGGAAAAAGTGAGAGGCACGGCGCAGGAGCGGGCTTGGCCCATGCGCAAAGCATGCACGCCACGAGGCTGGGCGTGCCTGCAGCAGGGGCGGCGGGAGGGCGGGCGCGCCCGGGACTGGCCGCCTGGGAGGCGCGGGAGCGAGATGCCCCGCCGGCAAAAGTCCCGAGGCACGTGCCTTGACGTTGAGCTTCCCGAATCTCAGCTGCCCTCGCTTCGGCGGCCGGATTGAAGGCCCCAGACCTCGCTGCCGCAGGGGGCGGGCGCGGTCCGGACCGTGGGGGGCGGGAGCACGCGGGCGGGGCGCGCCTGGGGGCGCTGGGCGCGCCTGTCGCAGTGGCGCGAGGGGGTGAAGGGCGCCGCGCTTGGGGAAGCAACGAAGGCCACGGCGGCTCACTCCTCCTCGGGGTCCTCGACTGCGGCAAGGCGGGCCGGGAGGCGGGGACACAAGGAGGGGCTGCATTGAGGGGCGACCGCACTGCATGCCAGCCGCGGCAGGGGCGCGCCAGGCCGCGAGAGGCCGGCCGTGGTTGATGGCCCGAGCGCGCAGGCCGGATCGGCACACTCACCGGGTCCGTGATCGGGGTAGTAGGTCTCGGAGCCCGCAGCGGTGGCCGACATGGGGGCCACGGGGGCCCTCATGGAGGCTGCGCCGATGCGCGCGGTACGCGCGAGCGTGGCGGCAGCGCGGGACAGCATCCTGCAATGTCAGGAGTGCGCGGGATGCCGCGCCACCAATGGCCGTCGATTTGCCAAGCGAACAGAGCTGGCAAAACGACGGGGGCGCCGCCCGAGCTGCGAGGCCCGAGCGCGCGCCGCGCAGCGAGTCTGGCCTCCCTGGGCGGTGCGAAGGCGCCATCGCTCCCCGGGCCTGGCGCTCCACGCTGGCCCCGGGCACAAGCAGCGGCGGCGCTCGGGGGTGTTGAGGGCTGCCGGCGAGTATTGGCGGCCTGCCGAATATGCGACGCTCCCGGGCGGCGACTTGCGGCGACGATCGCTCCTCCCGGCGAAGCTGCCGCGGCAAGCGGCAACGCCTGCGTTCCGGGGTGGCAGTCGCCAGCGCAGTCATGCCCTCGGGCGACAGGGGTGTCGCGCAGCTGCGCAAGTCGCCGGTCGCGGTTTGCGCACCAATGCTGCCTCGACTCAAGGGCGCGGCCAAAATGCAGCGCAGCGGGCCATACTTCAGTCGTTGACACATGCGTGTGCGTGTGTGGGTGTGGGTGCGGGTGTGGCTCGCCCCCTGCGGCGCCGCAGCGAACATGTTCGGGCAAAGCGGTCGCGCTGCGTTTCGGCAACTGCCTCTCCCCAACCAGCCGTGGCGCCAGCGTTTGGAGGAGGCCCCGGGCCGGAGCGGTCCGAGGCTGTCGGCACACCCATGCGTGATCTCGCTGCAAGAACGCGTGGCGTGGGCGCAGGCGCTCCGTCGCCGGGAAGTCAGCGCCTGGGCTGTGCGCTCGGCGCCCCTGCACGCTCTCCCCTGCACCGGACAGAGAGACGGGAGCAAGCGAGCGCCTCGCGGTTCCGGGAGTATCTCCCAGTTGCTCTGGGGCGACTGCAGGCCTGGGCAGCGAGGCTGGCGCCCTGGTCACCTGGCCGGCGCGTGCGCGGGCCGGCGCCACGAGCCCCACACCGCCGGCGCGACGGATGCCTCGTCCTCTCGGCTCAGGGCGCCAGCGCGCTTCCACGGCGCCAGGTGCGCCAAGCCGGTCCTGCCGCCCCACCCCACCGAGCGGTAGTGCCTGAGCAGCGCGTCCACGTCGGGAGCGGGGGCGATCCCAAAGTCCATGCGGACCTGGTGCAGCGGCCAGGCGAGCATCGCCTCGAAGCGAGCCGCCATGAGGAAACGCGCCGCGCGGCCCTGCTCCGCCGCCCAGGGCACCAGGTGGCGGGTCAGGACAGCCCGCTCCGCGGCGTCCAGCCGGAGCGGCCCCACCAGGGCGGCCATGGCCGTCATGGGCAGCCCCGTCTGGATCATCTCCAGCCACTTGAGCCCCAGCTCGCCAAGCACAGTCGGCGGGAGGCCCGTGAGGGGGTGGAGGAAGTCGTGTGCCTCGCGGTACCGCTGCAGAACGTAGGCCAGCTCGTCGTCGGTCACGTAGCGCACCTCTGCGCGCGAGTCTGCATCGAACCCATGGGACGCCATGAAGTCGCCGTACGCACGGCCCAGGGACGCCTCGGGCAAACTAGCGAGGTTCCAGGACGCAACGTCTCCGTCCCGGATGCGCGGGCGCTCCTCAAGGAGCACCTTGCCGTCGGGGTCGGCGCGCATGCGGGATGCCATGGCTCGCAGCGCGCTTTCGCCCGTCGTTTCGCCAAGCATCGCCACCATATCGCCGCGCTCTGGGTCGCCCAGCGCAGTCAGGGCCGACCCCACGGTCAGGGCCACCCGCTCGACTGGGGAGAGCCGAACCGCTCCGGGCCACTGCGAGCGAGCGCTGCCAGACCCGCCGCTGACCTGCGAGCTCGAGAACCGGCGCAGGTCCCACACAGCCGAGCCAGCCGCCCGCCCCGTGGCAAGCAGGCGTGCTGCTGCAGCGTCTGTCACGCGCATGCGACATGCGCGCGACAGCATCACGGCGATTGGCGGGGCTGCGCCCCAACGCGTTGCGTCGACGAACGAGACTGCGTGCCCGCGGCGAGCCTGCGCTCTGCTGCGCGGCCAAGGACTGGTCGCGCGACGTGCGTCCTTGACGAGGCGCTCGCGGGTGTGTTTGCTCGTTCAGTCCCCGCCGCCTGGCCGGCAGAGGGGCGCTGCGCTCTGACGGGCGCTCGATTGACGATGCGTCACCGACCTTCGCAGCTCTGCACTCCGCCGAGGACGGCACCGTCTCGAGCCAGGCCGGGGCGTTTGGGCCGAGAGTCTGCCCTCCGCGCGTGCCGCCCGCTGCACTTGCGGGTTTTCGTCGGGTGCTGTCATCACATTCGGGCTCGAGCTGGCCGCCCCACACGCACGGCTCCAACCAAACGTCGCGCGACCCCGTCTGCGACAGCTCCGGCTCACTCGACGAGGCCCTCGCCCCGCAAGTCCTCCCAGAGCGCCTCGGGCAGGGGCTCGGCCAAGGAAGCCGCATTGGCGCGCAGCGAGGCCACGTCGTCGGCGCCCGGGATGATCGCGGCGACAGTCCCGCTGCCCCGAGCTGGCTGCGCCTCGGCCGCCGACCCGGCCTCCCGTGGGTCCTGCGCCTGCCCGTGGGCGTAGTGGGGGTACTGCAGGGCCGCTGTGCGAAGCTCGGCGCCGTGCGCCTGGCACACCGCCTCGAGCTTTCGAACGCGGGCTCGCACGCGGTCAGGCGCAGCTGCGTAGTCGAACTTGGACGCAGGGTCGTCTGCCCCCGTTGCCAGGATGCCTGAGTTGAACACGCCGCCGACGAGCAGCGCTGTGCCCCGCCGCTCGCACTCCTCTAGGAACGCCCGGACCGCCGGGCCCACGCCCTCCTCGTCGGCCCCATTTTCAAGGAGCGTGAGCCGGCCGGCGACCAGGAAGAAGTCGACGTCAATGCCTCGGTCCCAGAACCGCTGGGCCATGTCGAGCCGGTTGAGGCCAGCCCCCACCGCGCCGACCTGCCCCTGCTCGCGCAGCGCCTCCAGACGAGACCACCCCGCGCCGGCACCAGCCAGCTCGTCCAGGCGCCGGTCCACGCCGCCGTCGTCCCCGTGCCGCTCGGGCTCGAGGTCGTGAATGACCAGGAAGTCTGCCTTGCTCATCCCCAGGCGGCACCGCGACTGCTCGAGCGACGCGTCAATTCCTGCACCAGTGTAGTCGAACGTCTCGTGGAACTCGGCGCCACCGGCGAACATGAAGCGCTCCTTTGCCCCGGGCCGCAGCACCCTGCCCACCTTGGTGCTGATCTGGACGCGCTCGCGTCCAAACGAGGTGGTCCCGTCACCGACGCCGATTCCGCACCCTCGAAGCCCAGCTCCCAAGCGCAGCTCGCTGGCCCCAAAGCTGCACACACACTTCCAAAGGGCACGCAAGCCGGCTCGGGAGCGTTGTCCGGGGCTCTGGTGAAGGATCGCGCGAGGGGCTTGCGTCACGCTGACACGCTTCGAGTCACACAGCTTACCCGTAAAACGGCGCCGTGTCAAACAGGGTCACCCCCAGGTCCTCGTGCGCCACCCGGACGAGCTTGGCCGCCTCCTTCTCCGGCATGGGCCGGAAGAGCTCGCCCATGCCCGCGCAGCCGAGGCCGAAGCGGGACACTCTGGCCGACAGGGGCGAGCGCCCGAGCGCTGCTGTCGCGCCGCGCGTCGCGGCAGCCCATGCGGGTGCCGCTGCTGATCGCATGCGTCTGCTCCTCAAGACCCGGCCGATGGCCAGGCGGTGCCCTCGCAGGTTCGCCAATGTCGCGCGCCGCCGCCATTCCCAATCGCGCTGCAGAGCTGGCCCACGTCAGTCGGACAAGCTCGAAGGCGCGTCGCAGCCGGCCAGCTCAAGGAAGAGAGAATCGGCATGCGGCCGCCCGGGCTTGGCCTCCGTCCAAGCGGCAATCGCTTGAAGCATCTGGCTGCCGCGTGGGGGTGCGAAGGCGGGCAGTAGCGACGGCCTTGGGCTTTGAGTGTTCCAGCACCGAAACTTGTGTTGCCTATTGGCTGGCAACGGCCCATTGGGGCCCCACCGCTGTCACCATGTGCAACTTCGTTCGGAGTGCAGAGCGTGCGCCGGCGCTGTCACTGCAAAAGGCTCGCGATTGGGTCCAGGGAAGATTCGCAATTCGCAACTGACGCTCAGCTGCCCCGACTGGGCCCGTGCTCCTCCCTCAGACGGCGGGGAGGCCCGCGGTCACACCATATGGGACCTCTGCCACTCGTCTTCGCGCTGCATGGCCTCGTCCTCCTCGCGCGCCAGCCGGGCTGCGCGTCTTGTGACGAGGTCGGCCAGCATCGAGCCGATGTTGCCCATGTTGCGGCCGACTTGGCTGAGCACGTCCCGGACAATGTCTGTCCTGAGGCGGGTGAGGAACTCTTGGGGCGAGATCGGGCCAAGCGACCGGTACTCGCGACGGTGCAGCTTCAAGGCTGCGCGCGAGAGGCGCGGCATCGGGACGACTCCCTCGGGCGCCACGGAGGCACGCACCATCACCTCGTTGACGCACAGAAAGCGGAACAGCACGAGGGTGGGCGCGGGCCCCGAGACCGGGCGGGGCACCGTGGCTGCCTGGTGGGCGGCCTGCGCCACGCCCGCAGCACCTGCCAGGTGGCCGGGCGGCTTGCCGCGAGCGGCCAGGCGTCTGGCCGCTCGGGAGCCCAGCCCGCCTGTGCGGGCAGCGGCCAGGGGCAGGCAGCGCACCTGCTCGGGCCACGACTTGTTGCGGAGGAACTGGGCATCGCCCCACTGCCCGCCGCCCGGCTCCTGGAACGTGTCGCTGTCGCCGTGGAACCGCGCGGGCAGCCAGCCTCCTGGATCCGCCAGGAACACAGCCCTGCCGTCCGCGTGCGGGAGCGGAGAGGACGCAGCGAGGTTCACCGTGGCAGCCACGAGGCCGACCCAGCGACTGCCGGCCGGGAACCAGGCCAGCCCCGCCCAGCAAGGAGGGCCCGCAGGCCGGCCAGGCAGCGCCGCCACCTCGCCGGCAGTCGCCGCGCGGCCCAGGGCCTGCCGCTCCGGACAGCGTTCCACTGGCGCCGCCCCGCCTCTGCGCAGCCAGGGAAGCGCAGTCGGCTCGCCGGGAGGGAGCAGCTGCGCCGCTGTGAACCCTTGCCACCCGAGGCCGGGCAAGGCCAGGTCCTCCGGCGCCACGGGCGGCGGCTGGCGCTGCAAGCTGGTGTCTCGCTGGGAGGTGCGCAGCACCTCCGCCACAAGGTCCGCAGCGCCCGACTGGCGGGACCGCTGGCGCGACCGTGAGGACGACGAGACGGAACGCCGCGCGAAGGCCTGGACCACGGTGCCGGGCTGCAGCGCGTCGGCACCGCGGCCCGCGACGACGCTCGAAGGCCTCGACCCTGCGCTGTCGCTCGGGCCGAGAGGCGTGAACCGCCCGGAGTTGGCCAGCTCAATCACGTAGTCGGGTGAGACCTCGTCGGGGCTTGACCCGCCGCTTGCCTCGCTCCCTGCAAAGCCTTCAGGCGGCAGGGACGCGTCTCGCAGGTGGCCCTGGTGCACGAGCGCGGGCCTGGCTGCCACCTCCCCGCCGTCCTCGTGCAGAGCAACGGCCGCCGGGTCGACGCCGCCCCGCCTGCCTCCGAGGCGGAGCAGGGCGTCGCCGTCGTGACTGGCCCCGGAAAAGCGGCTGAGAGATGTAATGCCAGAGACGGCGCTGGAAGACGGACCCGTGCCGCCGTGCTGGCGAGCGCGGTGGCCTTGGTGCCGATGGCCTTGCGAAACGGCCGGATTGTTGGCGGCCGGCTCTGCGAGTTGTCGGTAGCGCCGCATCGCTGCGGGCGATGCCACCGCCCAAGGGGACGACGCAGCCGCAGCGCGCTCCATCGCCAGCACGGCGCGGCTCTGGGAGCCGCTGCCCACGGCAGGCATCGGCATCGGCTGCGTCTCGTCGCGGCTCATGGCATGCGCAAGAGCCGCAGAGGACTCGGTGCGGCGGAGGACTTGCAGCTGCTTGGCCATGCCAAGGCCGGCCCGCAGGCGGGCAAGCATGGCGCCGGCCTCGTCCCTCGCGCACGCGACTCCGCCCGGGGTGGCCGGTGGCGTCGCAAGCTGGCGGGCGGGTCCGCCCTTTGGCCAGGCGCGCGCTGCCCCCACCGCCTCCCCAACCTCGGTCAGCAGCCTGTCGATGAGGCCCATTCCCAGGCGGACGCGCAGCGGGAGCACGGACACCTCGGCGTGGCGGATGACGATGATGGACGCTCCCTTCTCCGCCGTGTCCGGCACGTCCGTCATGAACGTGACGGTCACCAGCGGAAGCTCCTCCGACGCCGCGCTGGGCCCCGTCCACGCGCTTCGGCGAGAGGACAGCTGGGAGCGCATCCCAGAGAGATGCACGCCAGAGCCTGACCCCGCCGCCCGGTGGCGGGAAGGCGATTCGGGCCGAGTGTGCGCGAGTCTCGGGCGCGGTGGCTGGCCCCGCGGGCTTCCGGCGGCCGCCTGCGCATGGGCCAAGGAGCTCAAATGCGTCCGGGAAGCGGCGTCCCACGGGCCGCCCGAGGGCCTCGCGCTCGCCGCGCCCATGCTGCCTTGGCGCGCTCGGTAGAACCCGGCCGCGTCGTCGTCGGGCCGGCTGCCTGCAGCCTCGTGCGCAGACCCGCGCGGCAGCCCCGAGGACCTGCTTGACGCCCTGCCTGTCGCAGAGTCCAGCAGGAAGCCGTCGTCCGCGGTGGGGGCGGCGCGACTGGTGAGGGCCCGGCCGGTGGACATGGCGGTGCTGCCGCCCTCGGAGCGCCCGTCGAGCAGGCCAGGCCCGAGCGCGGACCGGCACGGTGCCAGCGCCATTCGCAGCGCCGGGGACGCGGCCTCCAGCGCGGTGAAGGACAGCGGGAGCGGCCGGCCGGGCGACAAGCAAGCAGCCCCCGCCGCCGCAAACCTCGGGTTGTCGAGCCAACCCGTGCGCGAGGCCCCGAACCTCGCCACGGTGAGCGACGACACGTCGAGCACCGGCCCCTCCTCCTCGTCGGGGTCGGGCAGCATGCGCAGCAGCGTGTTGTGCACCGCCTCCAGCTGCCGAACCACCGCCGCGGCCGCTGCGGGGCGGTCCATGGCAGGGGGCGGGGGGAGGTGCTCCTCCCCCGCGGCGGCGCCGGCAAGCGCCACGCGAGCTGCGCGAGACACGGGCTCGGCATCCACCATCGTGATGAGGGGCGATCTCACCAGGGGCACGCCGTCCCGGCCCATGAAGTCGGCCGGCGAGGCCCTGCCCGAGGCCCGGGCGCCGATGCCCCAGGCGGCGCCCCCGAGCGTGCGCCGGGAGGCCTGTGCCGCGCGAATCCCGCCCTCCCACGACACTGACGACGCGTGTGGCGAGTGGATGCGCAGCCCCGGCGAGGTGCGCGACTGCCGCCGGACACGCCCCGCGCCGGGAGGGCTTCCGTCGCCGGGAGGGGCCGTGTCGGCGGACCTGTCCGACTGGTCCGAATCGGACGAGGACCCGGGCTCGCCGGGACCGCTCGAGGCGCCTGCGGCGGTGTCAAGGAGACTCGGCACCAGCCCGCCCGCCTCGTCGATGCCCGTTGCGGCCGCTGCGAGCTCCTTGGAGACCCCCTGCACTGTGGCAAACGCCCCGTGCTGGCGGCCGTGCTGTGCAGCTTGACGCTGGCCCCGGCGCTCGCCGGCCTGGCCATCCCTCGCGCCGCCCCGCTTGCCCGACGCACGACGCCCGATCTGGTGCCCGCTCGACGACTGGCTCCCCGAGTCGCTCCCTGCCCCCGTCGAGCGGGAGGGCCCCAACCTGCTCGGCGGCGCGTCCTCGGCCAGCCTCACGTGGCGCGGGCCGCCCCCGCGAGGCCCAGAGTCAGCCGGCGAGGGGTCGGCTGCAAAGCCGCTGGAGGCAGCCCCCAACGGATCCGGTCCGCCCTCGCTGGTGCCGGAGTCGCCGTGCACCAGCGCCGGAGGCGTCGGTCCCTTCCCGATGACGACCTCGCGGTCCTTGAAGGCGACAGGGCACGGCACCACCATCTCGGGCTCGTCGGGAACGCACACGGTCGCCACCAGCCTCCGGGCTCGCTCGAGCTCCGGCGTGAGGACGATGCTCGAGGCTGTCGTCGCGCTGCTGGGGGCGGGGGAGGGGGCCACCTGGACCGGCGGCACCAGGCCGAGCAGCTTGTGCTTGGCCGCCGCGTCGCTGTGGCTGAGCCGAATGCCGCACAGCGCCTGCAGAGATGCCTCCCGAGCACCCTCGGCCCGCGGCTCCTCGGTGCCTGCCGCTGGGCTCGGGGCGGGCGCCCCCGCAGCTGGGCTCGCCATTGTGGCGGGCGCCGTGGCAGCGTGCGTGGGCCGGGCGGCCGCGGTGCTCGACGACAGCGGGCGCCCGTCCGGCCCGACCGGCAGGGCCTGCAGCACCCTGGAGAACGGCGCGCCGTCTCGCCGGTCTCGCACGTCCACCCCCCGCGCCGACAGCGTCAGGCTGACCTTGTCAGCTTCGAAGGTCTGCACTCTCCCGGCCACGGACCGAATGCCGGCGGTGACCAGCTCCGCCCCTTGGGCGTCGCGCATCCAGGCCACAATGCCCTGCACAGCGAAGCTCAGCGTCGCCGAGGGCGCCTGTCTCGCACTCTGCAGGGCAGCATCGAGCGCCGCGGAGAGCAGCGCCCGCTGCGACGCAGCCGCCGCCTCCGCCTGGGCCAGCGCCTGCACGAGGTGTCCCAGCACGGCGTCGTCGGCCTCCTGCGCCACTGCGGCGGGCGACGACTCCGACGGCGACGGGAGCCACGACTCTTCGGCGCTGGGGGACCACCGTGCTGCCGAGTTCCGCCACTGGGACTGGGGCGATTTGGGCGACCCTGGCTCCACGTCTCCGCGCTCAAGCGCTTCGCGCACCGAGAGCGACTTGCCGCCTGGGGAGCCCGCCCGCCCGCTGGCAAACGTGGCAGAGGGTGCGGCCCCGCGTGAGGCCGGCGTGTGCCGATCAAACGCCGACGCCACTCCTCGCAGGCGTTGCACGGCCCAGCGGTGCTCGTTGTAGCGACGCATGAGCTGCCTAGCCGAGACGGCAGCCGCCTGCTCCGAGGAGGCTGGGGGCACGGCAGGCGCAAAGGCGGCCACGACGGGACCCTGGAGGGGCTGGAAGGCGTTGGCAAGCCGCACTGCCGCCGTGATGGCGTGAGGGTCGACCGTGGCCAGGACGTTGGACACGCGAAGGTCCACGCGAAGCGTTTTGACCTCGAACGGGCTTGAGTTCGGGGGCATGATGGGGATGAGGCGGTCGGGAGCTCGGGGGGCGCGCTCCAGATTCACCGTTGTGATGGCCACGTGGGCGTCCGTCGGCATCAGCACGCGCTGGAAGACGACCACGTCTTGCGTGTCGGAGCTCCGCCTGGACCGGAACGGGCTGTCTGCAAGCGAGCCGGCTGCAGCGGTCCCGCGCCGGCTGGTGATGATGGCGGCCATGGACGGCCGCTGCCGAGCGCGCAAGCCCTCGGGTGCGACGTCGCCGGCGGTGGGAGCGCGGGCTCGGCTGCGTCGCGCAACGGACATGGTGTGCAAGGCGCCGCTGCCGTCCGCACCGCCGGCCGACGACTGTCCGCCACGGGCCCTGTGGTGCGGCGGAGGCAGCGCCGAAGAGTCCTGCGCGCCGAAGCCCCCAGCTGGGGATCGCATCGGCCCAGCATTGGCCGCATCGCAGAAGCCGCCTGCCACAGGCCTGGAGCCGACTCGGACGACGCGGCCTGTCGCCTCCCCGACGAGGAGCGCACGGCTGGCCTCGCCCCGAGTGCCCACGTGCGCTGCGTCGCGGATGCGCCTCCGAATCTCGTTGCGCCGCTCCGGCCCCACGTCGGGCGAGGCGGGCCCGTCCTCGTGGGCCGCGTCCGCCGCAGCAACAGCCGCAGCCGCCGCCGCGGCGAGCGACCCGTCCGCGGGCTGCGACCCCTCGTCGCCGTCCCCGTCCTCCCAGGCGCCGTCGCTCGCAAACTGCGACCGCAAGGCGCTGCTTTCGAGCCCCGTCAGCAGAGCCAGCGACATGCCGCGCGCGTGCAGCTTGACCTGGTTGATGTCCGCGCCGGACGTGATGGCCAGCCCCGCCTGCAGCCGGCTGAGCATGGCCAGGGCGGCCACCGACGTCTCCCCGCACATCAGCTGGCCCTGAACGTCCGTCACCTCCACCAGGAGCATCTGGTTCCACCGCGTCAGCACTGCAGGCAGCGCCGCCGGTGTGGTGATGAGCCGCTCCATCGGCGGCGGCGGCCGCGAGGCGGCCGGGGAGCTGCTTGAGGTCCTGTGGGCCGCCCCAGGCGTGGTGGCGTCGTCGCGCGCTGATGTGCCGCCCGCACCCGGCGACGGCGAGCCCTGCCCGGGGCTGGCGGACCCTTGCCCTGCCCGGCTGGCGCTGGAGGTGCCGCTGTTTGCGGCGTCCACAATGTGCCAGGGGAAGCCTTGCACCGTGGGCAGCAAAGCCGAAATCTCGCGCAAGAGCGCCTGGCCCATGCGAACAGCGGGCAGTCCGTCGGCGGCGTGCACCAGCACCCTCACGCCGCGCACCACCAGGCTATGGAGCGCCCTTGGCTCCTGCGAGCGCGCGTCCTCTGGCGTCGGGAGCGACTGGTGCTCAGAGCCAGCCGCCGCAGCGCTCAGGCTTGTCCGGTCGAAGGACCCGTGAGGCGCTGCCATCTGGCCTGGCTGGGGGCCCATGGGCGAGCCACCGCTGTGCAGCACGAGCCTGGTGAGGGCCATCCCCTCCATGCGCGGGGTGAAGAACCGGGCCTCCTCCACGCGGGCGACGAGCCTCCCTGCCGGCCCTGCGTTGCCGGGCACCGCCGACACGAAGCGCACTTCGATGCCCGAAGCGCCCGCCTCCACGTTGCACACGTGCCAGGCTGGCGCGGACGAATGCGTGCCAGTCCCCCCGCCGCCGCCGCCGCCGGTCCCGCTGCCTCCCAGACCGCCTGAGGCCCGCGGCCCCGGCCCGTCGAGGCGGAAGCTTCCCTGCGAGGCGCTGGAGCACCGAGGCGCCGGCTCGTGCCCGGGCATCGCGTGCTCGTCGGGGTTGGGCAGCGGCATGCACCCCGTCTGGTACGGGTCCAGGTCGGCCGCAGGACGGGCGAAGAAGGTGACCGAGGCAGAGGCTTGCTGCAGCATCACCCTCACTCCGGTGGCCTCCACAGACGACTGCCAGACCCGCGCCTCGATGTCCTCCACGGTAACGCTCTCGAGCGTGACCATGCGAAGTCGGACCGGTGACTGTACGTCCGCCTGCTTGAGCGTGCTGCTCATGTACGCGTGGCCCACTGCAGCCATGCTCAAGAAGGGTGCGACGAGGCGGTGGCCCCACCCAATGAAGTCCGCCGACACGCTCAGCACGGGGTGGTCCGCCAGCGGCGACCGGCCAAGCGCAGCCAGCGGCGGCAGGGCCCACGCGGGAGGGCCGCTCCTGCCTTGCACAGCCCCGCGCATCACAAGCACCATGTCCATGCCCCGCCTGGGGCCTGCCTCAAGACCCGCCGCCCCGCTCCCGTTCCCGAACTCGCCGACGTCGTCGCCTGAGAAGTAGTCTGCACTGCCGTCGCCAGTGCTGCCCATTCCGCTGAGCGTGCTTCCTGCGCTGGGAAGCCCATAGCTCGCTTGCCTCCTGCCCGTGGCGCCAACGCGCCGAAGCGCGACGGCAACCTGCGCATGAACCGCCGGCAGCGTGGCGATGAGGTACCTGCCCCGCGCCTGCGTCACCGCAAAGGCCTGCACGTCGAACACGGCAGCCTTGGCCGACGCCGCGTCCAGCTCCGCCATCACGCCCCCAAGGCTGAGCTCCAGGCCGTCACTGTCGACGGCTCTGGCGCACGGGTCAGAAACCACGCGCACCAGGATGCCGCTCACTAGCGACAGGCTCACGCGGTCCGGCAGCACCAAGGCAGAGGCGGGCACCTGCACGTCCTTGTCCCAGCTGAGCGCAGCGAGGTCGTGGCTGCGCGAGGCAGCAGTTAGGTCAGGGTCGCGCTGCTTTGGGCCAGAGGACGATCGGAGCCCCGCCAGCGGCCCCTTAAACTGGCCCCCGAGAGCGCCGCTCTCGCTGGACGGCCCGGAGCACCCGCCGCGGCCTCGGACGGGAGGCATGGTCGGGTGGCCGCGCGCGCTGGCCGGCATGCCCGCCGACGACTGCGAGCCCCTGGCGTGAACGCTGCCGCCCCCCGACGTCGCCTTGGACAGCTTTGCCGCCAAGCTGGGCGGCACGCATCGCGAAGCCCAGAGCGCCAAGTCCGTGATGGCCGGGACATGGTGCGCCGTGATGGTGGCCACCACGCGGTCCACGTCCACCGCGACGGAGCGCAGGTGCGCCCCCGATGAGACCTCCGGCAGCCACACTCCCACGGCCCTCACGCCACCGCCCTTGCCTGCGAGCCCAGTCGACTCCACGTACACTGCATTGGGAGCGGAGTCGACAGCAGAGAGCGCGGCCATACCAAGCTGCCTCGCGCGGTCCAGCCCGGCAACGCGCAGCAGTATCGAGCCGCCCACGGCCGACAAGTCCATTCCGTCGAGCGACACAAGCGGCTCCGGAAAGTGCTGCAAGTGGACGCACAGCCCGCGCAGGCTCAAGCTGCCAGCCTCCACCTCGCCAACCAGCATGGACGCAGAGTCGGAGCTGCCTCGAAGCAACCCTTGGAGGCGCAGTCCCAGGGCAAAGCGCGGCCGCAGGCTCGTGCTGAGGGTGAACGCACCGACGCTGATGCGCAGGAGCCTGTCGGCACCCGGTCCTGCGATCGGTGCGTTCCCGGGCGATGCTGCAAGCGGCCGGGAACAGTCGCCGCGGCCGCGGTCCACTGCTGCCCGTGCCGCGCGAACGTAGCTGCGCGATATGACCTCTTCCGCCGAGAGCGACGCCGCCGTGCGCCAGTCCCAGTCCCGAGAGGCGGCCGGCTCGCCGCCCCGATGCAGTGCCCCCGCGCCGCTCGCCGCGGCAGATGCAGAGGCAACGGCTGAACGCCGAGAGCTCGCCACCCTCGTGCCCGCCGCAGCTGAGGGGTGGCGCTTGCCGAAGGCGTCCCCGGCCCAGTGCCGGAGGTCCCTGTGCTCGGACATGGAGCGCCAGAGAGGGGCCACGCGGCCCAGCCAGCCAGCCAGCGGGTCGTCCAGGACCGAGACATCCAGCCCCGCCAGGGCGACGCGCAGCCTCAGCGAGGGCTCCAGGGCCATGGCAGAGTGGAAGGACCGAAGGGGCGCGGGGTCCGGGAGCGCCCTCGCGATGGCGGCAACCTGCGACATTGCAACCATCACGCTGCCGATGACGGCCTCCGCCGCCGCGCCGGCGCGAAGCTCTCGGGGCACCTCAATCTGAACCCCGGCCACCACCAGGTCAACCATAGCGGCAGAGGGCGGAAGCGCGGGCTGCGAGCCCGGGCTGTGCCTCCGTGCAACTGTGCCGCCCCCTGCGCTGCGGTCGGGGCGAGTCTGGCTGCTGGCTGACGAGCCCGCGCCCGGACCGGGCGCGCGAGCGCGAGGGCCTCCCGCGGCGGAGGGGCGGTCCGAAGCCGAAGCCCGCTGCGCCCGCCTGCGCCGCTGCGAAGGCAACCCGGTGTCGGAGCTGTCCGCAAGCTTGTCCCGGCCGCTGACGCTGCTCGCGGGGGACGCCAGCTCCGTGGGAGCGGCGCCCGACGCTGCGCCTGGCGGTCGGAGCTCGGCCGGGCTGCACGGGACGCCAGAGGGCGAGGAGTCCCCGCTGGCGGTGTGGGCGTCGCGGGCGCGCCGGCGCGACCTTCCCGGCGGACTCGACTGCCGCTGTGGCTCCGACTGGATGGAGGCCTCTCTCAGGCTGGCGAGCACGTCCAGGAGGAGGCGAAAGCGCTCGCTGGCAGAGGCATCGTCGTGGAGCGGAGCCTTGAGCCTGTCGTCGAGAGTCTGAACGTCGCCGCGGTCCAGCGACCGCGCGTAGGCCATCCACACCGGCTCGTACCAGTCCTCCGAGGGGTACGATCGGGATAGGGCGCGGATTTGCCGGGAAGACGGGGGCGCAAAGGCGGACGCGACGAGGTTTGCGGCGGATGCAGCGCAGCCGGCAGCATGACGCGCGACGTCGGCTTGGGCGCGCGTGAGTCGCTCTCCCCTCGGGCCGCGGCGAATCGCACTTCCCATCAGACTGCGGCAGCCGGCGTGCAGCCCAGCGTGCGCGGCGCCCAGGGCCACCGGCGCAGCGTCGTCCGCGGCGGCGCGGTCGGCCAGTGCGGCCGGGGCCTCGAGCTGCTGAAACGCCGCGAACGGCACGAGGACGCGCACCGGGCGCTTTGCTGCGTGAAGGTCCACGGACACGTCCCCAAACGACCACGCCCCTGGCAGGTCGTCGCTCGTCACGAAGCCAAGCCGGAGCGACACGAGCTGGCTTGCGATGCGCCCGCAGAGCCGGCCGGGCAGGCGCGGGCTCGGGCCTGCGGCTTGAGACAAGGGCATTGCCCAGCCCTGCTGCGGCGAGTGACGCCCTGCGCCGGTGAGCGCTCCCGACGACCCGCAGGAACGCGAGCTCCCAGGGCCCGCCCTGCCTCTGTGGCCCGACCGGCGCTGGGCCGGAACCCGCATGGAAGTCGTGAAAGCAACTCTGGCGTCGTGCGCCACAAGCCGGTTCGTCATGGGCCCGTTGGCGCTCCGGCCAGCGACCAGCGCAGCGGTCGACCCCACAATGAAGCGCATCGCATCGCGGTTGCTGAGCCCTCCAACCATGGGTGGCAGCGGCAGCCTTGGGGGGAGCGCGGTGACGAGCAGCACGGCCTGAATTCCGCGCGCGAACTCCACCGTGGCGGTTGCGAATTCGCCCACCAGCAGAGGGGACGGCCGAACCCAGGCCTGAGACACGGAGATGTCAGTAAAGCCCGCTGGCGCCACACCTGGTCGGCCGGGCGGCGCCGAGGTCCAGTGCTCCGTGATGGCGCAGCCGCGAACCACGATGTAGGTGGTGTCAATCGCGCGGCGTCGCTCCCTCAGCCTGGCAGCGCGGGCCTGCCAGCCAGTGGCGGCCCGGGCGTCCGCATTGGTCTCAGAGCATTCGGCGTGGCTCGCGCCTGGGCCATGGCTGCTGCTGCCGCTGCTGTTGCCGCTGCTGCTGCCGCTGCTGAGGTCAAGCCCCGCCCCAAAGCTCCCGTTGCGCAACTCGCCCGCGCCGCCGCCTTCCGCCGGAGCGACCTTGCGAACCAGTCGCAACGCCTCGCCCGCGTCCACCGCCTCTCGCCGAATCACCCGCGTGTCCGTCAGAGACAGGTGCCACGCCATCCAGTGGCGGGGCACCACGGCGTCAAACGCCTCAGGATCCAGCCGCGAGGACTCTGGACCCTGCGCCGCTGGCCGCGGCGCGCCTAGATCGACCTCAAGCCCGGCTAACGTGACGATGTGGTGCTGCCATGAGGGCAGCGACGCTCCGGCCGCCCCGGCGCGAGCCAGGAGGCTGAGGAAGCTGCCCCCGCTCGCTCGAGTCATGACGCGACCGGACCGCATCTGCACCGGGAGCAGCTCCTTGAGGGCCTCGGGGAAGTGACCAGGCGACTGCAGGAGGTCCACCCGGATGCCCTGCACCACCAGCCGCAGAGACGGCTTGGCTCGGCCCCTGCCGGAGGACGCCCACGCCCCGGCAGGCGCATCCATGCAGGCAGACTGGTCACTTGCGGCTTGCTGCAGCGCGCACCATAAGGGGTCGGAGCTCCCTGAGAACTCAACGCTGCCACCGTCGCCGTCGTCAAGAGTGCCATCGACGGCCTGGTCCTCTTCAAGGCTCACGGGAAGGTCGGAAGCCGCCCACTCCCCGCTCTCGGTCAGTGCGGCGAAGACTGTGGGGCCACCAGCTTGGCCTCGGCAGCGGCCGACCCGAGGACAGGCCGCTGCCGAAGACACAGCGCACCGCACCGACTCCCAGGCAGCCTGAGTTCCAACTCGAGCCGTGGGCAGGGCCGGCGTGTGGGGCCTGGCCGCATCGGCCGACCGGGCAGAAGACTGCTCGCTCGGTGCGGACGCGAGGCTCCCGCCATACGGCCCAGGCGTGACACTGCAGTGCTGCGCTGCCGCCGGATCGCGATTGCCGCCTGCGTGCTGGTATCCGGCTCTGCGTCGCAAGTACGGCGCTGGTGGCCGGCTGGCTGGCCTGTGGTTGTCCGCCCCGCCTGTGCTCGCTGGCTGGCTCCGTCGGGGAGTGGCGACGATTGCCGCAGCCATGTCGGACCCCTCCCCCATCGCGGCAGCCAGCGCGACCAACACGGGCAGCTCGATAGAGGCCCAGACGGACTCCAGCCCGACCAGCATCGGGCCATTGGGAGTTTGCGGGGGCGCTACGGCGGCCTGTGCCACGGAAATGCCCGGCCGCATTGCATGGCAGGACGAGAGCATCAGCGCGTCCCGGGGCTCGGGTACCGTGCCTCTGCCGGGGACGAGGAGGCTCACGTCCTCCACCGAAGCGCCTTGCAAGGACACGGCCTGGTGAAGCTGGATCGAGACTTCTGCCGAGGCGCTGCCCACGCGAGCGTCGAGCACGCACCAGCGCTTGGCGTCCGGCGCTGCGGCGCCTTCAGCCCCCATGCCCGACGGCGGCTGCCTGCCAGCGGCTGCAGCAGAGCCGGCAGCGACTGCGACCCGCTTCCTCTCCCAGTACACGCGTGCGGAGCTCAGAGATGCCACAAGGCGCAACGCCGGGGGCGGCTCCCACTCCGCGAGTGGCTCCTCCTGCTCAGTGTCGGGGGGGTGCGACCAGTCGCTGTCCGCGTCACTGCCTCGGGAGCCAGACCTCCCAATGTGGCTCGGGCTCTCGAGCCCAAGCGAGGCCCCTCCACCTCCTGCTGCGCCGTGGGACGCGGCGGTCCGCGAAAACCCGCGCCGGCGCCCGCGCCTCGGCGCGAGCCCCGCATCCGCGAGCCTCGTGTGCCCCAGCATCCGCATCAGCTCCATCGCAATGTGGCCAGGGGCCCCTTCCCAGCACCGCATCACTGCTGCTGCCACGGCCTCTCGCACGGGTCCAAGGAGAGCCACCACCCGCGCGGCCGCGCGCACCACCGGCCACGCTGCCACAGTGAGCCCGTGCGCACTCACGCTTGCGAATGCAAAGGGCTCCTGCTGCTCGGGCGGGGCCCAGCTCAGCGTGACGCAATCGAGCGCAAATAGCCGGACCGCCTGTGCGTCGTACACTGCCGCCCGCCAGCCAACGCCCCCTGACATGCTCGGACCCCGCCAGTGGCGGCTGTCAGGGGCATCCGGCGCATCCGGCGCGGCCTCAGAGCCCGACTCCGAGCTCGACCCGGACATTTCACCTTCCCGGCCGTCTTGCCCGGGCAGCGACGCCGGCGGCGCGGCCGCCGCTGCGCCCAACGGGCTCCCCGCGCCACCACGTGTCGCCTTGGTACGGAGGTCGCCTCCGCCCGCCTCTGCCCCTGGCAGCCGGGCGCTCCAGCAAGCCCGGGCGACGGTCACGACTTGATGCCAAGCCAGCGACGGCTCTGCAGCGGCCGCGCCGGCCGGCGCCGCCTCGGACGATCCCGGGGCGTCAGAGGCTGCGGGCGCCTCGCAAGCTGCCCGCCGATCGGCCCCCACCTCCGCTCGCAACGTGTCCACCACGGCCGCGACGGTCGTGGCGCCTTGGCTGCTCGACTGCGTCTCGCCCCGCTGCGCGCCTGGGGAGCGACCGGCGTCCCGCCACGCGCTGCCAGGGGCAAGGCCCCGGCTTTGACTGCGCTCTGCGGTTTCGCTAGCGACGCGTCGAAGCGGCTCGTCGACTGCCATTGCTGCGCCTCGCAGCTCCGCAGTCGCCTCGAGCACCATCCCCCATCGAGCCTCTGGCGCCCCGCTACCACCGGCTCCCGCGGGAGGGGGTGATGGCCGGCCCGATCGCAACCTTGCGCGCAGGCGCACGCCCCGCACAACGACGGTGAGCACCTTGCGCAGCAGGTCGATGCCAGGACCGGCGACCTCCTTGCCGTGCCGCGGGCTCGGCACCTCGGCACCGACGGCGCCCGTCGCTGCCTTGCCGGCGTGCGGCGCGGTTGCTTCGTCGGCGCCAATGCCCTCGCCGGCCGCGACATCGCCGTCCGGCTTGGCGGCCCCACTCTCGACGCGCCGCAGGTGCTCGTCTGCGCCCAGCTGGTCCAGCACCCTGGTGCGCACGTCAAACGCCTGCACCCGTGCACGGATTTCAAGCTCCGAATCGGAGTCGAGGCGCAGGAGCACGCAGGCGGACACGTTCCGGGCGTCGACGCTGACGAACTGACTGAACCACCGCACTGCCGCTGCTGCGACCGAGTCCGCCTTGAGACCGTAGCCCCGAGCCTTGGCGACAAGGGAGACAAGCTGCTTGTCGTTCACGTCCAACGAGGCCTCGAGCCCCACAGACGACAGCGATACGCAGAGGAGCGGCGTGGCCGGGCAAAGCCACCTCGCGAACACCAGCAAGACGCGCTCCAGCCGCGCGGCAAGGCCGGACAGCGACCAGGCGCTTCCCGCGGCCAACGGGCGTGCCCGGGGCCACGACACCCATCGAACGCTGACCACGGGGGGCGGGAGGCGGACCAGCACCCGGCGACCAGTCAAGGCCCAGGCGGCTGCTTGGATGCCCGAGATCACCATTTGCCCCAGCTGGGCTGCTGCCAGGTGCAGGACGACCAAGAGCAGCCCCGCGGCCGCGAGGGCGGCGCAACCCGTCCAGATGTCATTTTCGGAGGCGCCTTGCACCCCCCAGGCGTCCATTGCACCCGCTGTCCAGGGCAGGGTCGCTGACAGTCGGCTGCCGACGCCGCCTCGCCGGCCGCCTGCTCGTCGGAGCGGGCAAGTCAGTCGGCAGCTAGTCGCTCCCTGGCTGCGCGGGGAGCGATGCCGACGGGGAGAGGGGCGGGGACCGGCTTGGCTCGCCCCGGGCGCAGAGTGGCGCGCGCCGAGGCGATGCCTTGAAGCAGGCGATTTGCCGAGGCTGCTTTTGTGCTGTGTTTTGTTGCTTGTTTACCCGCAACCTGCATTTCGCGGAAACGCGCCCGGCGCCTTGCAGCCGAGCCCGCGCCGCGCATGCGCGCAGCTGGCGACTGCTGGTTGTCGGTGCGTGCCCTTGCGACGCTTGGGGCCAAAATGGAGGGCAAGGATTTCGGCTTGGGGGGCTGCGTACGCGCAATCGACACAAGAACCGTTGCCAATCGAAAGTGCAGGAGCCGCATTTCTCGCGACGCCACGGCTTCGAGCGCAGTGGGTCGGGGCGTCCGCAGGGGCCCGCGCTCGGCGAGGCCTGGAGCAGCGGCCGGCCGTGGCGCGTTCCCGCTCGAGGGGCCCAGCGGTCCAGCAACCGCGGGCGGCCGCTCGGCCAGGGCAGAGCCGGTGCGGCGGCGGCTTGCCGGCAACTGCGGCGCGGTCTGCGCGGAAGCAGGTGCGCCACCCGCGACGTCGCGCGCGGGCAACCGATGGAAGGCGCCGGCGCTGTCGAAGACAATGACGACGCCTTCGTGCGCGCTGCTCTTCACGCCCTGGACGACCAGCAGCAGACGCTGCTGGATGTGGCCCGGCTGCTGCCCGCAATGCGAGTGCTGGTTGACGGTGAGCGGGCGAGCCTGCGGCAGGCCGCCTGACCAAGCCGAGCTGCCCCGAAGCTGGAGCTCGTTCCGGCCGGGCGTCGTGTCTCCGGCTTCGCGCCCTGGCCCCGCCATCGCTGCCGAAGGAGTTGTTCGCGCCCGCTCGCCCTGGGCGTTCCGCGCGTCGCAGAAAAGGCGTCCGCACAGCAGCGCTCCACGGCAGCAGCCGGCGCCAAGGCCTGGCTCGACGAGTATGAATCCAAGCAGCGAATCCGGGGCACTGCAGTCGAGCCTGACAAGGCCGGATACCTGCGCAAGGTCGCCCAGTCGGGGCTCGCCACGGCAACTCGGTGGGTCGTCCTTGAAGGCCACAACCTGTCGTACTTTGTCGACCGCGCAGAGGTGAGAGGTGGATAACACCGCCGCCATTGGTGGTCAGTCCACCGCGCGCGACCCAGCTCGCGCTGGGCGTGCTTGGGAAGCGGGGCGGGGTGCTGAGCCATGCTGCGGGGCAACCTCCGAGGGCTGCGCATGCCGCGCAACTCAGGCATGAGCCCAGACCTGCGCTGACACGCCCGCAGACGGACCTCCGTGGCGTGCTTCGCCTCCCAGGCACCGTGTGCGAGCGGTGCAGGGGCATGGGGTCGAGGCGAAACTCGTTCCGGCTGTCCGCGGCCCCCGGCACTGCGGCCGCGGGATCGGACGCTGGCGCTCTGAACCCGCTCAACTCCGGCAAGCGGGCGTACGTGTTTGCGGCTGACTCCAGCGAGGAGGCCGACGAGTGGGTCGCGCTGATCCGTCGCGCGGCGTCCTCCTCGGCGGCCCGCGCCGGGCCCGCCTCTGGCAGCGATTGCGGCGGCCCGGACGCCAGCGGGCTGGGATCCGACCTCGAGCAGGGGCAGCGGGACCGGTGCCTTGCATGGTCGGCAGCTCTTGGCGGGGCTCCGGACAGCACGCAGTACCGCCGGCGCCTGCGGGGACTCTGCCGGGAGGCGGGCCAGTCCCCGGCACAGGGCGGCGGCCGCGCTGTGTGCCGGTCGTGGACCACCATCAGAGTAGGAGACCTCCCGCTGCGCCCTGTGCTGACGGTGGGGGGTGCGTGGGCGCGCGTGCACCTTCGCGCCGTCTGGGAGCGCGACATGGCACTGCACGGCAGGGTCGGGGTGGGGGCCGCAGTCGGCGCGTCCGACTCGGATGGCCTCGTGTCCACCGGCAGGGCCCCCGCCCTCGGGTCCCCTCTCTTCGCCAGGCGGGCCCACGCCTCGGCCGCGTCGAGCGGCGGCTTCTCGTCGGCCTACTTGGCAGGGGCGATGCTGTCAGCTGCCAAGCCAGACGCAGACGCGGCAAGCGCAGCTGCTCGAGCGAGGCGCGCCGAGGACCTGGCGCGCCGGGGCAGCGTGGCCATTCCCCGCATCGAACCCGCAGTCAGCGCGCGCATGCCTGTGCCGCCGAGGCTGCGGGTGCCGGCGGGCGCTGGCGGTGCGGCGGAGGCGGCAGTTGCCGCGGCGGAGTCCGCCGTGACTGACGCCGCTGCCGCCGCTGCTCGACGTCTCTGGGGCTTTAGCCCTGGCGACAGAGCCGACTTGCACCAGCTGGCCATCGACGTCGGCCGCGACTGCACTGTGGTCGACGGGACTGTCATGGCGGCGTCGCGGCTGGAGCACGTCGTGCGGGCGCTCGCCGCCGCCGTCAGGCAGGCTGGCAGCACGACACCTGCCGACCAGCCGCCGCCCCGCGGCCAGGTCCGGGCCGCGGGCGGCCAAGACTGCGACATCGCGTGCGGCGGGGCCGGTGCCGGCGAAGCTGCCCGCTCCGCCCTGCTCATCAGCGGAGACGAGGAGCTGGACGAGGAGGGGGAAGTCGACGGAGCTGCCGGCGCGGAAGACCAAGACAGCGCGGGCAGCGATGGACGTGACGACTTGGACGGCGACAGCGCGGGGGAGTCAGAGGCCGCGACCGTCGCCAGCCGGCTTCGCGGCACCGCCCGGGCGGACGCCAAGCTCACGTCCTTCGTGGCCAACGTGCTGGCCTGCAGCTGTCGCACGGCTGCTGGCGGCGACGCGTACGAGGCGCTGGAGCTTGCCCTCCGCTGCCCCTCCACGGCGGTCATCGTCCCTCAGGGGGGCATCGCTGCCCCTGTGGTGCTCACCGTGGCCTCCTCGCTGGCGCGGTACACTGCCCCGCCCGTCCGGGTCATGCCGCTCGGAGCTGTTCCGTCGCACGCCGCAGCAGGCGCGGCTGCGGGGGGCAGGGCTGCGGAGCTGGTCATCCCCACGCCCCCTCTGTCCGAGGCGGAGCGGGAGACTGCGAAGCGGGCGCGCGCGCCGCCCCCGCCGCCGGGACACGAGGCCCGTTTGCGGTCGAATGGCGTGCAGAATCCAGGCGCCCGCCCTGTGTTCGTGGTGGCCGACACCACTCTGTTCTACAGAGTGCGTGCGCTCGACGGGCGGGGCGATGTCGTCCCGGACAAGGAGGACGACGATGCAGAAGCCGTGGCGCCTTTGCCGGAGGGGTTTGGCTTCCCAGCAGGGGCGTGCGAATGCGCTGGTTCTCCGACCGCGAAGGGGGATTCCGCCTTGCTCGCTGCCAGCGGCGTGGCCAGCTTCAGCGACGACGAGAGCGACGCGGGGCCGTCCGAGGCGGACGACACTCGAGGCGAAGGCGCGGCCGAGCCAGGACGCGAGGCGGGTGCGCTGGGGACGGGCAGGCCGAGAGGTCAGGCACTGGAGGAGCTGGAGTGGCAGCGCGGCGACATCGCCTTCGTGGCCGCGCACTTCAGGCGGGTCTTTCCCTTTGGCAGCAGGCCGGGCAAGGGCACGGTGCGCGTGTTTGCGACCTGTCGGCCCGGGGGCACCGGCGCCATCGAAGGCGACGGCAGCGCTGGTGGCGGCGGCGACGAATGACTCGGCAGCTGAATGGCAACGCCAGTGTCAGTGCCATGGTCAGTGCCGGTGCCGGTGGCAGTGGCAGTGGCAGTGGCCGCAAGCCGAGTTCGTTCCAAGTCCAAGGCAAGCTCTAGTGCTGGCGCCAGAGCAACCTGTGGTGGCATTGCAACGCGCCTCGTGCGAATTGTGATGCGGGCCCAGAATTCCCTTACGCAGGCACACTCGTCCATGCACTCAGCTCGCCCACACAGCGGCGGGCGCCTTGGGCAGAGCCCGGAGGGCGGGCCGCCCCCTAGCCCCGTGAAGCCGCCTTGCGGCGCTTGCCTGCCGCCTTGCGATCCTTCCGCTTGGCGGAGGCGTCGGCCACTGCATCGTCCGCCTCGCGGATGCGCTGCCGCCTGGCCTTGCCGCTCAAACCCTTTGCCTTGGCCCGACTGTGGCCCAGCACGGCGGCCATCTCCGAATCTGACACCCCAACATCGTCCATGTCGTCGGCATCGCGCTTCCGCTTGTCCGCGCGCTCCCGCTCCTTCACGAGCGCCTCGAGCGACTTGTTGAACTTGCCGTACGAGGCGCGGCCTGGCGCAGCCACGGCAACGCCTTCGCCGGCAGCTGGCAACACCTTCCCGCTGGCAGCGCTCGCCGGGGCCACGCTGGGAGCGGCGTGGTCGTCGGCGACGCAGCGCAGTCCGCCGGATGCGCCCCCCACAAGCGGGCCCGCGGGCAGGCCCAAGCTCCAGCTTTCGGAGTTGCGAGCCGCGGCCGCGCTCGCTTCCAGCGCTGCTGCGGCATCGAGGTCGGCCTGCACCTTGGAGTCTCGCTGCATGAACTTCATCCCTTTCACGCGCGAGGACAGCCCCTCGCCATCCTTGGACGAACCAGGCCGGAGGCCGCCGCCCCTAGCAGCGGCGCCCGCCTTGTTTCCACTGCCGCCTCGCGCTTTGTCCTTGCCGCTCCCCAGGCCGGCCAAGTCGTATGCGGACGAGCTGGAGAATTGGACGGTGCCATGGCCAGGTTTCCAGAACCGGCCTGTGGAGGCCATCGCGGAGCGAGCTGCTGCCACTCCAGCACGCGGGTAGGGCTAACTGTGCGCCGCTGCTCGGCTTCTCGGCCAAGGTGTGTGTGCACGCCGGACCAAAGGGCGACAATGTGCCTCCCCCGCGGCGCTCCGGCTCTGCCGGCTCTGGGACAAGAATTCCAGAGCGGCCACAACACTCGCCCGCAAGGCGCTGCGGAGGGCATGGCAGCCGCGCCTGCCTCTCCTTCGGGATCGGGGCAGGTGTATGTGTACCGATCGGCGCTCCGTGGCCCGACGGTGCGCTCTATGCTCCTGCACGTGAGAATTGAATGTGCGGCGGCAAGTGCCCGCCGCGGCCCCAAGCTGCTGCAGCAGCCCGTGGCCTGTCTGCAGCCGGTCCTGTCGGCCGTCATTTGTAGTCGGCGGTGACTGATTGGTTGCTGCGCAGACTTCCATCCTGGAGCGCGGGGTTTTGGCGCCGCCTTGCGACTCCGCGTTCGGCGGCCCCGCCCAAGCACCTGGAGCACAGCGCGATGCCGACGTTCCGCTTGACCAGTGGTTCTCGGGAGCACCCCCGCTGACGGCAACGCTGGCCTTGTCTCAACTGGACGCGGGCCGGGCGGGGGGGTCCTTCTCGTCCGCCACCGCATCGCCGCCGGTCAACGGCGGTAGCGCGCGCGACGCACTCCCCCGAAGCAGGCGGCCCCGCCAGGCCGATCCCGATCGATGGGATGGCAACGACGAGGACGACGACGACGGCGACGAGTCGTTTGTCGTTGAATCAAGCCAGGCGGGATCGCAAAACGGCCGCCGTCTCCCTCGCGCAAGCCCCCAGCGAGCCGACGGGTGGGGCAAGCCCCGCCGGTCCCTCGACCGGGGCATGCAGGCGGCTCCGCCAGTGGTGCCGCAGTCCATCGTTGCTGCCCTCTCGCGTCCCCCGGACGCCTTGGCGGCCAGCGGAAGCGCGGTTCCCATCAGGTCGGGCACCGTGGCGCGACCGGCGGCCAGCACCCCGCTCGCGCCGAGCCGCGCAGCCAGCGCCGCCCCGCCTCCTCCTGGAGCGAGCGACACGCTTGCCTCTGCGAGCCGCTCCGGGCGAACGAGGTCCCCGGCCGCAGCCACCGGCCACGATGGCCCAGGCGCTGGGGCGGCGGCACCAAGACGCAGTGAGCCCTTGTCCGCCGGGCGGCGAGCGCCGCGCCTGTCTGCCCGAGTGCTGCCGGTGAGGCTGGCTGACCGGCCCAGTCCGTCGATCGTGTCCTTTCCTGTGCAGGCGGCGATGCTGCGGCGGCAAAGGCAACCGCCGCTCGGGCCAAGCGGCAGAGAGACGCTCCAAGCGACTCAGCCGGCGCTGCGGGGATCACGCTCGACGACCACGTCGCGAAGCGCGCCGCGCTCTCCACTCGCGGCGACTTTCCTGGCCAAGGGTTTGGTGCAACGGAGTGGGTTCAGGAGCTGCCGCGCGCTCGCACACAAGGTGCTGTGCCTGCGGGGTTCCGGCGGGTGTTGCTCAGGGTGCCCCTTCGGAGCGACGGGCGAGACGGCGGGGCGGTGCCGCGGTCCGAACACGGGCAAGCGTGGGCTGAGGACACGCTCTCGCTGCGCGAGTTCGTTCGGGAGTGGGTTGCCAGCGACGTGGTGGCCGCCAAAGTGCTCGGCCACCCGGCCTGCCCGTCCACCGTGGCGGGCATCGCTCTCAGCCTGGAGCGTGACGCCACGGACGGCGCCGTGGCCAGGCACGCCGTGTACCTTCCGGTTGGCGAGGCGGTGGAGGACGACGACTCGCTGCCCGGGGCTGTCGCTCGCCGTCGGGTTGTTGACACACTGGTGCGCGCCATGCTGAGCGCGGAGACGGCTGCCCGGCGAGCAGGGATCGAGGGCGGGAGCAAGGCGTCCCTGGCCCTGGACGGCGAGCGGCTCAAGGGCGCAACGGCGAGCACCGATGCGGGCGAGCTCACTGCGGCCGAGGTGTGGGCCGTGTGGGCTCGGCTGCTGTCGTGGCCAGGCCCGGAGCTCGCAGCGTTCGATGCGAAGCTGCTCTTCTACCCGGCACTGCAGGCGTGCCCGAGCCTGGCCGGTGGCGCGCGGCCGGTTGCCGACGTCCTGCTTGCGGCGTGGATGCTGGACCCGGACGCAGTGGCCAACGGCGTGGCGCGCTCCCGCGGCGACGCTGCTCCTGGCGGCGGAGCGGCCGAGCGCTCTCGCCAAATCACGCTGCACGACGTCTCGGCGGCGTACGGCGTCGAGCTCCCGCCGGCTGTCCTTCGCGTCGCGCCGGCAGGGGGCGCGGCGGGTCGCGGGGCGCCTGGCAGCGGGGCGGAGGCCGGCGACGGCGCCGTGCAGCTTCGCTCGCTGGCGGGCCACCTTGCCATGCTCGCGGCGGTGTGGCGCTGCCTGCGGGCTCTCCTCTCCCGCAGCGGCATGCTCCCGGCCTTTTGGGGGCAGGAGGCAGCGCTTCCCTGCACGCTGGCGAGCATCGAGGTGTGCGGCATGGCCTTCGACCCCGAGCCGCTGACCACTGCCAGGTCGGCCCTCACTGCTCTCTTGGCGTCGCTCAAGGCCGAGGCGAACGAGCTGGCGGGCGGCGAGTTCATGATCACGTCCAACAAGGAGGTTGCGGAAGTGCTGTACGAGCGGCTCGGCCTCGTCGCCAGCGCCCAACGGCAAGCATACAAGGCCCGCGGGCCCGCGAAGCGCATGCACAAGACGACCAACGAGGCCACCCTGCTGCAGATGCAGGACCAGCACCCGCTGCCTGCGGTCATCCTGGCCCACCGCAAGGCGAACAAGAGCTTGACGACGTACGTGGAGCCTTTCCTGAAGCACCGCACTCGAGCGCGCATCGGCGTGCCAGCACGCTTCCTGGAAGCTCGGCGGCCTGTCCCTCCGGCGCTCTCGGAGCTGGGGCTTCCGCCCCCGTCGGCTCCCTTGACGCACGAGGCCGAGCCGCTGCGGCTTTACTCCGCGCTGCTGCAGACCTGCACCGCGACTGGCCGCCTCTCCAGCCGCTTTCCCAACACGCAGAACCTCCCTAAGAAGGCCACCGAGATTGGGACGCTCCGCCCGCCTGCGACAGCGGCAGCGGCAGCGGCGGCCTCGCCTGCAGGCGAAGCTGCGCTGCCGCAGAGCCTCAACGTGCGCAGCGCGTTGCGGGCCTCCGCCCCCAACCGGGAGCTCGTCAGCGTCGACTACGGCCAGATCGAAATGCGCCTGCTGGCCCACTTCGCTGGGGACCCGGCCTTTGTTGCGGCGGCCAACCCGGAGATGGCGGCCGCGTCGCTCGACCCCGGCTACAGCGCCGCCGCGTCGTCGGGAAGCGCCGGCCAGCCAGACATTTACCAGCTGGTGGCCGCCCAGTGCTTCTCGGTGGCGCCGGCGAGCGTGACGGCATCCCAAAGGCAGCAGGCCAAAACGTGCTGCCTGGGGTTCATGTACGGGCAGGGCAAGGCGGACGCGGCAAGGAAGCTCGGAGTGACGCCCGCGGAGGCCGGCGCAGTCCAGCAGTCGCTGAGGACCAAGTTTCCGGGCATTGTGCGCTTCTTGGCCAGCGCACGCAGCTTTGCCAAGGCGCACGGCTGGGTGCCCACGGTGATTGGCAGGAGGCGGCTGCTGCCGGGAATCCGCTCCGCCAATCAGGCAGCGCGCAGCCAGGCGGAGCGGCAGTGCGTCAATGCAATCATCCAGGGCTCTGCCGCCGACGTCATCAAGAGCGCGATGCTGCTCCTTGGCGCTGTCATTGCGGCTGCGCGTGATGCGGTGTTTGGGCCGCCACTGTCTCGCGAGTGCATCGCTCGGGCGGCGTCCCAGCCACCAGCATCCGTTGCCACGCCGGCGTCTCAGACGGCTGTCGACGCTGCTGGCTTCGAGTCCGCCGGGACGTTTCGCGGCGTCCTCGCCCCGTTCGACGGGCCAACTGTGTGGACGCTGGCTCACTGCGACGTCGTGCACCAAATCCACGACGAGCTCGTGCTGGACATTCCCTCGGCCCCTGGCGGTGCTGGCGGGGCAGGCACGGCCCACCGCGGGCGCGTTTGCAGGGTCCTGGAGCGCATCATGACCGACCTCGCCCCGGCCGCTGTCGAGCGAATCGGAGCTCAGTGGCTGCAGCTGGTCCAGGAGGAGTCTCGCGCCGGTCGCGGTGCTGCCCTTGGGGGCGACTCCGTTGCCCGGCTGGTCGACTTCGCGCAAGGGTTTCGCTGCCGCTTTCCGGTGCGGTTCGCCGCAGGCCCCACGTACGGCAGCCTTGTGGACTTGTAGACTTTGTGGAGACACGCTTGGCGGGAAGGAGGCGGTGGCGCTACAGGCTGGTTCGTGCTCGCGAACGGCAGGGCGGGCCTCTGTTGCCGGAGGGACCGCTTCGGCCCGTCGACGGCCGCAGCCGGCGCCTCGGCAGCAGGGCAATCCATGAACAACCAGCTCGCGCAAGCAACCCGCCCCCACCACCACCACCACCACCACCACCGGCTGCGGTGCCTCGCCCACCCAGCACCTGCGCGTGGCTGACTTATCGCGTGTTGTCACTTGTGGTTTCGTGCCCTCCCCCCAGAAGGGTTCATGCCTGCGTCGCTCGCTCTCGACCTGAAGCTGGGCTCCCCACGCTCGGCGCAGCCTTGCAAGACTTGACGGGCCGCCCCTGGGCCTCAGTTGCTCCCGGCCTCGTTGCTCGCCCAGCGTTGCCGGCTGTGCCGTTTGCTGTCGCTGTGGCGTGGTCCAGGCCCGCTTCGCCCTGCCTGCGGGCCCGTGCAATTTGCTATGTTTGTCTTCCTGCAAGCAATGGGCGGCGCTGGCCAACCGCCAGCGAGCACGCCGCCGGCGCCTGGCATACGCGGGCCGCCCGCAAGCCGGCCCGGGATGGAGCGAGTGGAGCTCGCATACGACATTGCGGCGGACGAGTTTGGCCCACTGTGTGGCGTGAGCGAGCACCAGCCCGCCATTCCCGCGAGCAAAGCAGACTCAGTTGTCACTCGCAGTGCTGCCCATCCCCCAACTCTCCGCCTGCCCCCGCCGCCCCCTCCCCCCCCCGCGCGCGCGCCCGCCATTGACGGCAATTGCCTTGTGTCGCGTGTGCTCGGCCGCCTCCCGCAGGCTGTTTGCCGGCAGCTGGTGCACCAGGGTCCCCAGACGCTTGCACAGCTCGTCCGCGCTCTCGTGCACGCTGGCGACCCGCTTCGCGCCCCGCGCAAGGGGGCCGCTCCCCGGCCGGGCGGGCCCGTCGACCCCCCGTCCATCCCGGACGAATTCTTGGCGTCAGTCTCCTCGGCCGCGTACCGCCTGGTGACCAAGGCGCCGGAACTGCCGGCGCCCTTCATGACCGCGGCCGAGCTGCAGTCGGCGCTCACGAGCCTGCTGCTGGCTGGGATTGTTTCCTCCACTGTCCGCGCTCGCCCGTTCGACCCTGCGGCAGCCCCGAAGGCCGAAGGAGCGAACAAGGCAGCCCAGCGCGGCAGGCGGGCGGCGGTGGCGGCCTCGGGCGAGCGCATTGCCGCGTCCGCCTCTTCTATCGGGACCGCCTACCTGCCCCCCACCTACGCATTCGAGCCCGGCCGTGCCATCGAGCGCCTCCGGTTTCCGCGCGCGATCCAGTTCCTCGCCACGCACTTCGGAGCCGCGGGGGTGCTGGTTGGCGAGCAGCTCTGCCACCACGCTGTCCGCTCCAAGGAGGACGTCCTGGAGGCCGCGCGTGAGCGCGAGGAGGCCCTGGAGCTGGTGCGCGAGGGCGCAGCCACAGCTGAGCAGGAGGGCGCGGCCGCGCTGGTGAGCGGCGCGGCCGTGGGCTCCGAGTTCGACAGCGCGCGCGTTCCCGGTGTGTGGGACGAGCTGGTCAGTGCGGGCTTCGTCGTGCGCGCCTCAGGTCATGCCCTTCCCACTGAGTGGCTCGGGGGCACCGACGGCGCGCTGCTGGTGCGTCCCCCCGCGCCGGTGAACCCGCTGGTGGACGCTGATGGAGACGTGCTGGGGGGCTCCGGAGAGATTGCCAGAGCCGCAGCAGCAGCGGCCGAGATTTGGGGTGCGGACGACGCTGGAGGCAGCGACGACGACCAGTCCGGGGCGGCTGGCGGGCCCGTGCCAAAGCGCGGTCGGGCGAGCAAGGCCTCCTCCGCTGCACGCGGCCCGGGGGGCAGCAAGGGCCTTGGCGTGGGCCTGTCCGTGGGCGGCTCGACGCTCGCTCGCCAGCTTCGGCCGCCTGGGAATGCCAGGCGTGTGGGCTCCGACACGGTGCTGCGCGCCGAGCGGCGCCGCGGCAAGCGCGGCCGGGAGAGCGAACCCGCGGAGGGCTCTGCCAAGCAGGCTCGGCAGGCGGCAGCCACGCGAGGTCCCGGCGCGTCGGGAAGGCAGAGCGGCGCTGCTGCTGCGAACGGCGGCGAGGACGACGGCAACGACGACGACGACGAGGGCGACGACGATGACGACGAGACGGCAGGCGCCGGGGCTCGCCGCCGCCACCGTCGCGCTGCCATCCGCGATGACGATGACGACGACGACGACAACAACGACGACGACGACGACGCCGACGAAGACGACGAGGGCGAAACCCCTGCCCCCACCCCGATCGCCCGCTCAAGCAGCCGCGGGGACCCCGCCGCCGCCTTGGGCCGCAACGGCTCCTCCTCCCGCAAGCGTTCGCGTCGCTCGCCCGCGCCGGCCCCCCCATGCCCGCAGCTGTGGCGCCTCAACTTGGACGCTGTCAACGCCCGCATCCGCGACGCGGCTGTGGCGCGCTACGTCACGCAGCGCATCTCCACGCTTGCGGGAACGGTCATCGGCGCCGCTCTCGACCTCGCCTTCGTGGCGGGTGACCCACAAGCGCTGGCCGGTCTGAACGCCGTCGTTTCCGCCCGGGATGTTGCCGCCCACGCCCGAATGGCGCACGCTGCGGCACTGCGGGCCGCGGAGGCCATTCCCGGAGAGGAAGGGTCCATCCTCCCTGCAACCCTGTGCGCTTCGGCATCCGCCATGCGGGCCGGTCGCAAGGGCATCCCGGCCAACCCCCCCGACTGGGCCGCCGTCATCAGCAACCTCGAGGTGCTGGGCAGCCGGGAGCTGGGCTTCGTCACGCGCACCAGAGCTGGCGCTGACGGCGGAGAGCACCAGGTGTCGCTGGAGCGTCTCACGCGCCTGGTCCGTCGTCGCAGCCTGGAGAGTTTCGTCGACGTGAGTGCTCTCTCTCTCTCTGTCGCACTATCGCACTCCCCGCCTTGCCCTCGATAAGGGGGGGGGGGGGGGGTCCTTCGCGCGCTCCGCGATCCTCTGCCCCGCCCCTGTGCTCGCAGCCCCTGTGCTCACAGCCCCTGTGCTCGCAGCCCCTGCCGCGCGCCTACTGCCCAACGCGCCACCCCAGTGCAAGTTCCCAAACCGCAACTGACGTGTGTGGCCATTCCTCCCCCTCCCCGTTACCCGTTGCCCCCCGCGCTCCGCAGCGCAAGTACGGCCCCGTCGCGGCTCGCATCGTGCGCCTTCTCGTGGCGCGAGGCATGCTGGAGGACCGTGCAGTGGGCGACGTCGCCATGCTGCCTCTCAAGGACGCCCGATCCCTCCTGTTCCGCCTCTACGCTGCGGGGGTCGTCTCCCTCCGCCAGGTGGCCAAGCGCACCGACTTTGCGCCCGCCTCGATCATCTTCCTTTGGTTCGTGGTGAGTGCCGCCGCTGCCGCCGCTGCCGCCGAGCGCCTGCGCGTGTCTCCGCGCCGATGGGCGGGGCTGCCTCCCCTGCCTCCACCTCCTCGGCTGCGCTCCCCCCCCCCACCCCCCCCCACCCCGGCCCACGCCTCCCTGCTGCCCCTTCCCCCACGCGCTGGAGTGTCCGCAGGACGACGACACGCTCGCGGAGCAGGCGCGCCTCGGCGTGGTGAGCGCCATCCACCGCCTCCGTGTGCGCCGCCGCGCCGAGCTGCGGAAGTTGGACGAGGTCAAGGCTGCCAGGGAGCGGTCGGCGTGCGGGGATGGCGCCGCCGCGGCCTTTGCGGACAAGGAGGGGGCCATCCTGCTGGGCATCGACAGGCTAGACGCGGCGTCCGTGCATGTGGAGGACACGCTCGCGGCCCTGCAGCGGTGGGCTGCAGACGGGGAGGGGCGCATGGCCACAGTGCTGGCCGGCGACGACGACGACGAGCCGTCAGGGTGACGCTCTCCAGCGGCGGCGGCGGCGCAGTGTGCTGGCAGTGTCACGGGGCCATCGGTGACATGGGAACATGGGAACATCGAGGATCTGCGTGGCGATCGCACACGCACACTCACACACACAGGCACACGCAAGCACTCTCCATCGCAGCCCTGCCCTGTGTTGCGCAGCATTCGCGCATGCGCGCGCGCACGAACACGCCAGGAGAGCCAAGGGGCAACCACAGGGGGGCACGAGGTGCCCGGCGCTGGCAAGGCGGGGCCACGCATCCGCCAGCCGCAGGAGCAGAAACGGGCCGCCCAGGGGTGGCCCGGGGACGGGGCAGAGCGAGGCATTCACGCACGGGTGCGGGAGCTGTCGAATGGGACTCAGGCGGTGGCGGTGGCCTCGGCACCCGCGGCTGCCTCAGACTTGGACTGCGCGTCCTTGATGGCAGCCTTGATGGCGTCCTCAGCCAGCATCGAGCAGTGCAGCTTCACAGGCGGGAGCTTGAGGTGCTGCGCGATGTCAGTGTTCTTAATGCCGAGGCAGTCGTCGACGGACTTGCCAATGATCCACTCGGTCGCGACCGAAGAGGAGGCGATGGCGGAGCCGCAGCCGAACGTCTTGAACTTGGCGTCCACCACCTGCGCAAGCAGCGGACCCGCAAACGTCGATCGCAGGAGGGCCGCGAGGTGGATCGCAGGCAGCGCGGGACGGGGGCGCGCGCAAGCGGGCAAGTGAAGCCCTTTGCTGAGTGGGTCCAGACCGAGCTGTCCACGTCAGGCTGGCTGCAGCGCCACGGCAAACGCGCCTCACCTTGCCGTCCTCGATGCGGACCTGGAGCTTCATCACGTCACCGCACGCGGGCGCGCCCACGATGGCGGTGCCCACGTCGTTGGCGGCGGAGTCGAGCTTGCCCACGTTCCGAGGGTTCTGCGTCGGGCCATGTCAGAAGGAATCGCTCGCGCGAACGCTCGAGGCCGGGCACCGCCGCCGCCGCGAGGCAAAGGGCGCCCCAGCGCGAAGCCGCACGGCTCGGCGCGGGTCTGCCTTGTGCGGGACGAGAGGGTCCGCGCCGCAGCCCACGGACCCACGGCTCCGCCACGGGGGCTGCCAGCGCGCGCCCAGCAAGGCACGCGCCCGCCTCCTCGCCTCACCTCGTAGTGGTCCATCACGTGGTCGTGGTAAAGGCGGGCAGGGGCTGCGGCTGCCGGCCAGACGGGGGCCCGGGCAGCCGAGCGAAGGGCAAGTCGGGCGAGCATCGGCGCTGGAGCCGCTTTCGGAGGTGCTCCTAGTTTGGTCGAAGGCTTCCCTCAAATCGAAGACATGCGCCAACTCTGCAACCGAGTGGTGCGCAAAAAAAGCAGGAGTTGCTCTTGCGCCGCGCCAACCGGACCTCCCGCGCGAGCTCCACTTTCGCGGCACCGCTGTCACAGGGGGGCGGCGCTCGATGCTCGGCCGCGTTCGCTCACCTGTGCTCGCCGCCCGCCCCGCGGTTGCGGCGGCGGCGACGGCGGCGGCGACTGCCGGCCTGTGCGCCGCGAGCTCCACGGCTTCTTGTGCGCATCCCAAGCCTTGCGCCACGGAGACGACCATCCGCGGGAAGCAAGTGCCTGTGTCCTCAGAACCCGGGGCGGACGCTTGCGTGGCGACGCGATCCGTGGTGTTCCGAAACTGGGCCGACTCGCTCCCCGAAAACGTTGATGTCGAGTCCGTCCACGTTCAGAGCGTGGACCTGTTCGGCAAGCCTCCGAAGCAGCGCCTCGGCTTCGTCAAGTTCTCTGCGTCCGTGAAGGTGGACGGCCACCCGGCCCCGGGCATCGTGTTCATGCGTGGCGGCGCAGTGTGCGTGCTGATGGTGCTTGAGAGCGAGGGCCAGGAATACGCCTTGGTTACGCGGCAGCCCCGCTTGCCCATCGCGTCGAGCGGGTTTGACGAAATTCCTGCCGGGATGCTGGACGGCTCTGGCGCATTTGCTGGTGAGGCGCGCGCAACCCGCAAGCGGCGCCGCGGCCGGTCGCGGGGTGCTGTTGTCTGCTCGCGCTGCCAGCCCCGTTGCTGGCCGCTCTCGCGCCTGGAGCGGGCGCTCGCCAAGCCACGTCTGTTCCGAGCAGCGCTCTAGTCTGCGCCGGCGCTTGCCTTGTTGCTGTGGCGGCGGGGGAGCGAGGCTGGCGTCGCGTGCGCTGCCCAGGCGCCAGAGCGAGTGAATGCCTGCCCAGCCCGTCGAAGCGCCCTGCCGCCCCCCTTCGCAGGCACTGCTGCCAAGGAGCTCGAGGAGGAAACTGGCATCGTGGTGGACGCGTCCCAGCTGGTCGACCTCACTCACCTGGCCTACGGGGCGACGCCGCGCTCACGCGTCCTCAGGCCGCTGCACAAGGATGCCAGCGAGGGCGAGAGCGACGCAGCGGCTGGAGAGGCGATATGCGAGGGTATCTACCCCAGCCCTGGTGCGTGCGACGAGTTCCTTCGCGTGTTCCTCTTCCGCAAGAGGATGAGCAAGGCCGAGCTGGCCGACCTCCAGAGTCGCATTTACGGCGCCACGCACGAGGCGGAGCGCATCGCCTTGCGGGTCGTGCCCCTTGGCGAGTTGTGGCGCTGGACGCCGGACTGTAAGTCGCTCTCGGCCCTGATGCTGTACGAGAAGCTGCGGGAGGCGGGCAGCGTCTGACTGGGCGCTCGCTCCGGCCGCGAACGGCTCGCGCCACTCGCGAACGGGCGACGACTGCGCGATGCCGTGGACGGAACGAGCATGTGGGTGCGCCGGACTGGCTCTGGTATGGGGCTGCTGGGCCGGGCCTGGGCTCGGCAACAGCCCGATTGCGTGAACGAGACGATTGGAATGCAACTTGCTGCAGAGCGGTGCTCCCGCCGTTGTGCCAGCTCGCGCGCGTCCTGCCCGCCCCGCCCCCACACCAAACTCCGACCAGAGCATGGCCGCTGCATCAGCTGTGGCGAGGGCTGCCCGGGGCGGGCGTGGCGTGCACACCAGCGCCGGCAGCCTCGCTCGCATCCTGTGCGCCGGTGAGCCCTCGGTCATTTGGCCGTCCGCCTGCCGTCCGACGGTGTGCGCTCGCCCGCGGCCTCTCTGGGGGCGTGCTGGGCAAACGGTCGCAATCGCTGGCTGGCCGCGGCCCCACCCCACCACGCTCGATTGCGCGCCTGGCGGGCAGCTTCCCACGGGCGCGGCTGCGCGAGCCGCCGCAAAAGCTGGCCCCATGGCGAGCGCAATGTCACGGACCTGGCGCTGAAGGCGAACTTGCAGCGCGCCCATCCGCGCCCGCCCCCGGCGCTTCCCCGCCGCCGCCGCTGCGCCACCGCAGACAATGTGTCGCCTGTGTGCGCCCAGGTGTTCAAGGACAGGGGCCACCACGTTGTGGAGTGGGCCGGCGGCCTCTCCCCCGCCGATCTCAAGGCGGAGCTTCCCAAGTACGACGGCATTGTCGTCCGCTCGTCGACCAACCTGACCGAGGACATCTTCCCCCACTGCCCCAACCTCAAGGTGAGTGGCTTCGGCGCGCGCTGCGCGGTAGTGTGGCCCTGGGAGCCTTCGCGCGCGCGCCTGCAGCGCGGCCATCGCGGTGTGTGACCCATTCGGCGGGTCAGCTGGCTGCCGGCGGGCTCCGCGGCGGCGCCCGGCGGCCAACCCGCGCGCCACAAGCACGTGCTTCACTGTACCAGCGTGGCTCTCTGCCTCCTTGACGCCGCTTCGCAGATTGTGGGCCGTGCGGGCGTCGGCGTTGACAACATCGACCGCAGCGCCGCCACGCGCCACGGCGTCATCGTGATGAACACCCCGGGGGGCAACACTCGCGCCGCGGCGGAGCTCACCATCTCGCTCCTGGCCTCCATGCTGCGCCAGGTCCCGGCGGCTCACATCTCGATGCGCGAGGGCAAGTGGGAGCGCAAGGCCTTCACCGGCACCGAGATGAACGGCAAGGTCCTCGGCGTGATCGGCCTGGGCTCCATCGGAGGCGCCGTGGCGAGGTACGCGCAGGCCTTTGGCATGAAGGTCCTTGGCTTCGGTGAGTCACCTGCTCGTGATGGTGCTGGTGCCGATTCTGGTGCTGGTGCTGGCTGTTGCCGATGCTGGCGCTGGTGCCGATTCTGGTGCTGGTGCTGGCTGTTGCCGATGCTGGCGCTGGTGCCGATTCTGGTGCGGACGCCGCTTGCGCAGCGGCGGCTGTGGCCACGGAGGGCTGGCAACCTGCGCTGCGAAGAAGCTGCCTCGGCCGCCACACTGCTCGCCCCCGCGCACGCACACCCTCGCGCCGCAGACCCCAAGACGTCGGCGGAGGACGCCGCGGCCATGGGCGTGACTCTGGCGACAGTGGACGAGGTGCTCGCGGGCTCCGACGTCGTCTCGCTTCACGTGCCGGGAGGCCCGGCCACGAAGAACATGATTGACGCCGGCGCCATTGCCAAGATGCGTGACGGCGCCTACATCGTCAACGCGGCCCGCGGCAACATCGTGGACATGTCGGCCCTCCGCGCGGCGCTCGACAGCGGAAAGATCGCCGGCGCCGCGCTCGACGTCTATCCCGAGGAGCCCGTCACCAGCGAGGACGCCAGGGCCGTGGTCGACCACCCCCGCGTCGTCCCCACGCCGCACCTCGGCGCTTCCACCGAGGAGGCCCAGGTGCAGGTGGCGAAGGAGATCGCCGAGCAAATGAGCGACGCGCTCGCGGGCACTCGCTTCGAGGGCGTGGTCAACGCCCCCTTCGTCGGCCTCACGCGCGACCCGGCGGCGCTGCCCTTCCTCGAGTGCGCCGAGGCGCTCGGCTCCATGCTCGCCCAGATGGCGGCGGACAGCCTCCCGCTCTCGCGCATCGAGGTGGTCTTCCGCGGCCGCACCATGCAGGGCGATGCGCGCTACCGCGACGGCCTGGCCGGCGCCGTCATGAAGGGCGCGCTGCCGCACCTCCGCCCCGACCTCTCGGCCGGCAGCATCAACCTGCTCAACGCGCCGCACCTCGCCGCGGAGGCCAGCATCGACGTCAAGGTCCGCTCCACGGACGAGGCGCGCCGCGCCGGCGTCGACGTGTCCGCGGGCGACGAGTACATGAACGCCATCAGCGTGCGCGGCTTCGACGCCGCGGGCCGCATGCACCAGCTGGCAGGGTCCGTCATCGACGGCAAGCCCCGCATCATCGGCGTGGACGAGTGGCGCGGCATCCGCACCTTCCGCCCCGTGCGCACCGTGCTCCTCCTCAACAACATCGACCGCCCGGGCGCCGTGGCCGACGTCACCGCCATCCTGGCGGAGGCCCGCATCAACGTGGCAGCAATGGGTGTCGCTCGCCAGGCCCCCGGCCAGCCGGCCCTCTGCATGCTCACCGTGGACGAGCGCGTGCCCCGCACAGTCCGCGCCCGCATCGAGGCCCTCGACCAGGTCAGCGCCGTGCGCTCGGCCACGTTTGACAAGTTCGAGACTGTGTAAATCAAGGCTGCGTGACCCACTGCCCGCTGCCGCACGCCCTTTGTCCAAACTCGCAAACTGCATTGCAACCGGCGTCGGCTCCCGGCTCCCGCGCGCCCGCGATGGAACGCACGGGCTGGGGCGGCGCTCTGCCGGGGCGCGGCCTCATCCGAAGCTCGGCAACCGGAACCCTCGCTCGGCGGCCAGCGAAGCGGCGTAGTCGGCCCCAGCCAGCTCCATCAGGCGGCTGGCAGTGCGCGAGTGAGCGAAGGCGGTGTCCGCGACGCCGGTTGCCTCGCCCAGCGAGGCCCCGATGCGGCCGGTGGCGGACCACTCCACCTGCTCGTCGCCAGGGCCCGCAACGAACGTCGTGGCAGAGCTGCTGCTGCTCCCGCCCTGCCTCAGCACCCGGGCCACGGGGGGCGCGGCGCTGGCGTCGCCAACCTGCGCGCCCCCGCCGCGGACGCCAGCTCGGCCCGAGGCAGTCTCGGCCAGCCCGGCGAACAGCGCGTCCGGGTGTGCCTGCAGTCCCGCGAGCAGCACAACGCCCTCCTCGTACGCGACGTCCACGGCCGTGATGAACCTGCGGGCCTCGTTCCGCTCCTGGAAGCCCAGCGCGGGCACACCGGGCACTGCGACCACGTCAAACGCCCGCATGATAGCCCGGAAGTCGGCTGGCCCCAGCACCGCTTCCTGGCCGCAGAGCCAGCCGAACGGGGCCCAGAGGCATCGCCCGCCACCTGCCACCTCAGGCAGCGCGACGCGTCGGCCGAACCCGACGTCCAACTCCGCCCCGAAGCGGCTCGCGTTGGGGCCAAGCCTCAGACGGTCGGACGCTGCCTCGCTGGCTGCCGGGACGCCCCGGCTGCGCGCGCCGGCCGCCTGAACCGCGCCGACAACAGCCTCGAACCGGAGCCGCATCCCGGCCTCCTCCGCGCCCTCCGCGTCGGCCCCGGGGCCCGTCGCCCACAGGACGGTGCCAGCCGGCGCGGCCAGTCGCCGCCGGAAGTCGGGCAGCTGCGGCTCCGTCGCAGGGCGCCCACGGACCGCGGCGGCGGTGGCGGGCACCGTGCCGCTGGGCGCCTCGCCACCGTGGCTCGCCGCGCCTGCGCCGTGCTCCGAGTCCATGGCGACCACCGTGCACGCCGCCTGCACCGCTCTCACCAGGGGCTTCACCAGGTCTCTGTTGAGTCCGTTGGCGAAGAGCTCGCTTGGCGCTCTGTTCGAGGTGACGACGACGCACACCCCGCGCTCAACGAGCGCGGTGAGGACCTGGCCAAGCAGAGCCGCATCGGCAGCGTCGTAGACCTGCAACTCGTCGATACACAGCAGCCGCACGGGCGACGACAGGCCCGAGCCGTCGACGGCGCGGCCGGCCGCAACGTCCGACGCGACCGCGGCCACGGCTCCAGCCGAGGACCCCGGGCCCTGAAGCCACGCGTGCATGCGCTCGTGCACCTCCATGAGGAAGGCGTGGTGATGCACCCTGCGAACGCCGCCGGCGCCCTGAGGCAGGGCCGTCTGGACCAACACCTTGCCCCGAGCGTCGCTTGCGTCGCCGGACAACCCGGCCCCGCCTGGCTCGGCCGTTGCCACCCCGTCAGCTGCGCAGGCCGCCGCAAAGGCGTCCACGCACATCGTCTTGCCGGTGCCCACCCCGCCGTGAAGGTACACGCCGGCGGGGGTCGCCACCGCGCGGCGCAGCCTCGTCGCACCCCTTGCACCCGCGCCCATGAGCGCGGCGCGGGCCCTCAAGAACGAGACCACGAAGGCCTCAGACGCCGCAGAAGCGGAGAGCTCTGTTCCGGTGCCGCTGTTGACTGTGGCCTGCGCAGCCGCCGACACCATCCCGCGGCGACCCGTGGCGGAGCTTGCCCGCCCGAGGCTGCGTCGGACGGCTGCCAACGCGTCCTTTCGCGCGCCCTCCCGAAGCGCGTCGGCCAGGCCCACCAGCCAGTCCGCTGCCGCCGCGCGTTTGCGGCTATCGGCAACTGCCGTGCGGACCGTCTCGAGCCGCGAAAGCAGCGCCGCCTGGGCGCCCGAGTGCGCGAGCGCGCCCTTTGACACAGACCGCGCGTACCACTCGGGCAGCGTCGCCGCAGGAGCGCGAGAGGTGGCCGCGCCCGGCGCGGACATGTGACGCACGCGGCCAGCGGTCGCCAGCTGCTCCGCAGCCCGTCGTGCTGCGCGGGCGGCAGGCCACGAGCGCATCATGGCCGGTCCGCGTGGACTCGTGGCGCGTCGGCAGCACCAGCAAAGTCGCCTCGCGCCCTCCTCTGGCCGAGGCCGTGGAGCCGACAGTTCCTGCGAACCGCCTGAGCAGAGCCACTCGGCGGAGCCACCAAATCTGTTCTGCAGCTGCGGCGCGCCCCGCGGGGCGCGCGCGCACCCCCAAATCGTCGAGCAGGCATGGCAGCCGTCACCAGCACCGCTGCACCCGGCGCAACCCCCGCCCCCGAGCCCGAGAAGATCACGTGGACGCGTGCGGACGGCTCCGAGGTTCCGGGCCTGGCCTACGGCACCAGTGAGCCAGCGGCCACGTCGGCGCCGCGGATCCCGACTCTCGAGAGGTTCCCCGCGCGGCTTTCAAGCGCGTTACCCCCCTCTCCCCGCTTTCTCCCTGCGTGTGCGCGTGTGGGCCGCTCGCAGAGGGGAAGCCTGGCGCCATCTGGATTCAGGAGTGGTGAGGCCCGCCCGGCTCGATTCGCGCGAATCGCCGTGCGGTTTGCCGGCGCGGGACGCGCCCTCAGCGTTGTCGGCCGCCCTGGTGCGCCCAAGCTTTTCGCGCGCAGGTGGGGAATCACCGAGGACGCCAAGGCGCAGGCCCACTTTGTGGCGAGCAAGGGCTACCGGGTGATCATCCCCGACCTGTACCGTGGCAAGCTCACGCTCGATGCCGCCGAGGCGAAGCACACCATGGACGGCCTCGACTTCCCGGGTGCCGTGGAGGACATCCGCGGCGCGGCCAAGCTCCTCCGCGAGGAGGGGTCCGCCGGAGTGGGCGTGGCCGGAACGTGCATGGGGGGCGCGCTCGCGCTTGCCGCCGGCGGCAACTGCCCCGAAGTCGTCACCTGCGTGTCCGCCTTCTACGGCGTCCCGCCCAAGGCCCTGTCGGACATGACCAAGATGACCGTGCCCACCATCGCGCATTTCGGTGAGCCTGGCGCCCGAGACCAGGGCAAGAGTGTGCTGCCGTCCCGCGAGCGGCACCGTGGCCCTCTGACCGCGTCCCGCACCGCGCCTGGAGGGGGCAGTCGCGCCCGGCACCCGCGACGAGTGGCTCCGTCGTTGCTTTCGCTGCAAGCGCTCCTCTGCCCGCCCTGGCCGCAGGCGCCAACGACAGCCACACCGGCTTCTCGGACCCCGCCACGGCGGACCAGCTCGAGGCCGACCTCAAGACGGCCGGCGTGGAGCACACGGTCTTCCGCTACGAAGGTGAGGCAGCTGCCCTCAGCGGTGCCGCGCGTGTGCGGGCCCCGCGCCAGCTCTCCAGCTCGCACCCTTGTCGCTCTCGACCCGCGATGTCTGTGTTGTCGCAGGCGTTGGCCACGCGTTCCTCAACAGCCTTCCGGAGGGCGTGGAGCGCAAGAAGGCGCTTGGCATGGGCGAGCACAAGCCGGACGCTGTGCAGGCGGCGTTCGACCGCATGTTCGCCCTCTTTGAGAAGCACATTGCCGGCGCCACCGCGTGAGCGAGCGAACCCAATGTGGCCGACCTCCGCGCGAGCACTCGCGGCCCGTGCGTGCGCGCAACAGAGAGAGAGAGAGAGCAAGCGAATGCCCTCGCGCACAGAGATGGCGCGCCGACGCGTGGCCACGGGCTTGTGCTCGCTGCATCGGCTACCCAAACCCCGGAGCGCGTGGCCGGGTCGCGTCGGTGCGAAATCACAAAATGGTGGGGGTTGTTCGGGCTTGCGCCGCGCCATACGCAAACGTGCACACTCTGGCAGACCGCAACACGCAACGGCGCCCCGGCATCCCCCTCTACGGCGCCTTCCACATCACAGGTGCGGCGCCCCCCGCCGACTCGGCCTTCCACTGCTCGGCCGCCCGCGCAAGCTCGGCGCGGGCGCGAACGTCGAAGGACACCACGGAAGACGAGGTGAAGAGCATCGCACCGTCCCGCTCCTTGGCCTCGAGCAGCGAGCGGACCAGCATGGGCACGGCCCTCGGGACGCAGGCGTGGTGGATGCCGCCCTTGCCGTCCTCCAGGAGGTAGCGCGCCACGTCCCGCTCGATCGCCTCCGTGCACTCCGTGGCGTCCGCGTGCTCGGGGCGGGCCATGACGCGCTGCACTGCCCGGTGCAGGTTGCAGTGCGCGCTGGCGGGCTTGGCTGCCGCAAACGTCTCGTCGCCCGTCAGGTCTGCCAGCTCCACAAGCGCGCTCTCCGCGGCGGCCAGGCCGGACGCGCCGGACCCTGACGAGGAAGCGCCTTCAGCCGCTGCCGCTGCGGTGGACCACCCCGCCTCCGCAGCCTCCGACGCCGCGTTGAGCACCTCCCGCTCGGCGGGGCCGGACTGGGCCGCGATGCGGTGCCCGCGCGGCAGCACGGCAGTCGGGTAGCCGTTGGGGTCCTGGGTGTGGTACTCGGCGCGCAGCGCGGCGGCCCGGATCGCCTTGGCCTTGGCGATCCACTCGTCAGACCCCGCGTCCTCGCTGGTGGGGTCGATGAGCCACGGCCCGTCGTCGCCGTTCCACCGGAACACGCTCGGTCCCAGCGTGGTCGCGAAGCCGGGAACCGGGCCCGATTCGGCCTCCTCGGCCTCGGTCAAGAAGACCAGCCCCGCGAGCTCCGCGGCGCTGCGCCAGTCCGCGGGGGAGTTGTTCCACACGTGCTTGCCCGCCCGCGTGCTGACCAGCTGCACCAGCGCCGTCTCCGCGCCGGCCGCCCAGCTGCGGGTGCGGAAGCGTGCCCACACGCTCAGCGCGGTCGCCTGCGAGTCGCTCAGGAGAGGGGCGCCGCCAAGGGCCGCGGCGAGCCGCTCGGCCGCGCGGAGCGTGGGCTCCACCGCTGGCGCCGGGAGGGCCACGCGGGCCAGCTGCTCCATCGTGACGGCGCGCTCGGAGCCGCGAGTGGCGATGCCGTGCCAGATCTTGCTGTACAGCAGGCCGTCGAGGGCCTCGTTGAGCGCCTCGGGGGACGCCTTGCCCAGCTGCAGCAGCCCGGCGTGCAGGCTGCGGACGAGGGCCCGCCGGCACGCGGTCCGGAGCACCACGGCGCCCTCGCCGCCGCCCAGGCGAGCCATGGTGAGGGCTGCGGCCGCCGTGAAGGAGAAGGTCTTGCGCTGCTCCTCCGCGCTGGTGGAGACGAGGTAGTATGCCATTGCGTCGCGCAGGGCCATGTACGGGCCGGTGTCGCCGAAGGTGGCGCGGGTGGTGATGTGCTCCTCGATCTGCGCCGAGAAGAAGGCGAAGACGCCCTTGTGGTCCGACCCCGCCAGCACGCGCTGCTGGCACGCGGCGTAGAAGAGCATAAACGCGGTGTTGGGCATGCGCGCGCCGCCCAGCAGGCCGTGGCAGAGCAGCTCCCCGACGAGCTTGCGGTTGACGTCCGTGGAGAGGGACACCGCAGGCACCGCCAGCTGCAGCGGCTGCCGGGTGAAGGGGTTGGACCCGCTCTCCACCAGCGCGCGCGCCGTGGACACGCTGTACACCTGGGGCAGCACAAAGGGGGCGGCCGCCTCGCCGCTCCCCAGGGCGTTGTCCAGCACGATGTCGGAGGTGAGGAGGGTGGGGTCGGGCATGGGAGCGAGCGCGATGGCCGCGAGGCCGCGCTCGAAGGTCACGTCGCACTCGGCTTCGAAGCCGCCCGCCTCCGCCATGGTGGGCACCGCATCCTCCTCGGCCCCCTCGGCCTCTGCGCCCGCGCCCTCCTCGGCGCCCGAGCCGCCCAGGTCCGTGGCGAGCATTGCTGCGATGTTGGTCACGAACCTGGCCGAACCCGCGCCGTCCCAGCTGCAGAAGAGCCTCGTGAAGGCGCCGTCCGCCACGACGGGGCCGGCCCCGCCCTCGGGGTCCCGCCGCGCCGTCACCGCGAGGCCCCTCCCGCTCTCTCGCAGGAGCGTCTTGAAGCCGCAGTGCTCGAGGTCGTCGTCGTCGAACGTTGCCACGGTGATGCCCTCATACAGCCGGACCACGCCGGTGGTCGCAAGGTCCCCCCTGGCCAGCCGCTCGGCGTCGAGGCCCCGCGAGGGCGCGGCTGCCACGGCCGCCTCGTCGAGCACCTTGGCGTGCTTGTCGCCGTGCTGGTTGCCGGACATGGTGGGCAGCTGGAGGCGGGCCAGGAGGGCGTTGGCGTCGACGTAGAAGGGCGCGTTGTCGCCCATCGCGTAGAGGCCCAGCCCGGCCCGCCAGTGGCGCTCGATGACGGCCAGGTGGCCCTCGGTGAGGTGCGCCCGCATGTCCGAGATGACCCACACCTGCGAGGCCGTGCCCAGCAGCTCGTCGAGCTCCTCGGGGGACGGCATCACGCGGGCGCGCGGGGAGCTGCCACTGGTGAGCTCGCACCCGGCGGGGGCGAAGTGGTCCACCACGAGCCCCTTGCGCTTCAGGGCGGTGATGGGCAGCGAGCAGTCGAAGCTCTGTGTGTAGAGCTGCAGGATGACGACGCGGGTGCCGGTGCCCTCGAAGGCGCCGTCCGCAACCAGGTCGCCGACGTCGTCCAGGGCGTTCCCGTGCCGGTCGACGGCCGCCCCCGGGATGGAGTTGAGCCCGGCATGGCTGGACAGCACCGTGCTTGCCTTGGCCGCGCGCTTGGACCGGTTGGAGCGGCCGGACCCGAGCGCGCCGACGAGGTCCGACACCGCGCGGTTGACTTCGCCGGCAGCAGTCAGAAAGGCCATGTGCCCGGGCGACTCGGTTGCCTCCTTGAGCCTGGCCGCGAGGGCAGCGCCGGCGCCTGCGTCAGCGGGCGGCTCTGCCGGCATCCAGGAGAAAAATCGGCCGGCTGCCCGCTTGCGGGCATTGGTCCAACCCTCGTACAGGCGGCGGCGCTCCGCGATGCTGCGCTCGCCCACCCGAAGGGCGCGCAGGTACTCGCGGACGGCCTCGACAGCGGGCGCGAGCTCCTCTCGCCAGGTCGCGAGGCTGGCCTGGGCAGCTCCGCACTTGGCGTCATCGTTCACTGCCGCCTCGGCAAAGGCCAGCAGGGTGTTGATTGGGTCGGCCCCGGCAGCGGCCGAGGACGCAGCCGAAGAGGCGGATGCCATCTTCCAACGATGAATCGGAGTGTGCTGGCTTGGCAAAAATTTCTGTTTGCCCGGCTCTGCAAGGGCGCGAACCTAAGCGCTGCAGAGTCGTTCCGGGGCCGCTGCACATTGCAAGCGCGTCACGCAGGCTCCAGGGGGGTTGCGCTGGCTGCTGCCGGAGCGGCAGCCGCCCCGTCAAAGGGCTTGGCCGCCGAGCGGGCGCTCGGGCGGTTGCTCTGCCCGCCGTAGTGTGGGTCAGCGCCCAGCACGCCGTTGCGCAGGAGCGTGACCAGCGCCCAGGCGACCGCGTGCACGACGATCACCCCGATGGTCGTCAGGACTGCCATGGTCACGGCCCCTGAGAAGTCGGTTGTCCACTTGAGCACTGGGTACACGTTGTACCCCGCCACGACCACCCAGACGGCGTTGAAGATGGAGTAGCCGATTCCGATGACGAGGGGCAGCCACAGGTGCTGCCAAAGAACGGGCAGCCTTCCTAGCACCGCCTCAATCACTGCAAACGCCAGACTGCGATCAAGCGCGGCGCGGGAAAAGGGCGGAAGCGGTCAGGCTCCGGAGGACCGGACGATCGCGCCTCGGCAGCCGGCAGCCGCGCCGCGGCGCGCAGGAGCCGGCGCACCAAGGCTTGCGGGGCTGCGCCGACCGGCAGGCCCCGGGGCGGGTACCCGCGGGCGCGGCGCGAGCCGGCGCGGCAGCGCGGACGGTGGGAGACAGATTTCGCCCGTTGCGCTGCCTTTCAAGGTGCAACTGGCTCACTAGAGGCCGTGGGCGGACGCGTTCGCGAACTGGTCGTACGCCGTCCCGGGCTCGCTGAGGCCGCTGAGGAGCACCCAGTACAGCGCGACGATGATCACTTGCAGAGGGAGCACGGTCTCGAAGGTGATCACCGCCCAGCGGCGCAGATCGAGCGAAGCCCAGTCCTCGTCCGCGTCGGCCGTTGCTGCGGCTGCGCCCGCTGCAGCGGGCGCAGCAGGCGCCAGGGCTGTGCTCTCGTGCACCGAGGTGAGCTCCACACCCCCCGCCGCTCCGTGGGCTGCCGTGGGGTCGCGCTGGAGCGCGAGCTGCGCCTTCCTGCGGCGGCACCAGTCAACCAGCCCGATCGTGCCGGACAGAACGCCGTGCTGCAACACCAAAAACGCGCCCCACAGCGTGAGGTAGGAAGCCACCCGATCCCAGTCGTTGTCCAGCGACGCGGACGTGGCTCGCTCGACGAGGACGAACAGGGCCGAGGCCAGCCGCAGCAGCGGGAGCGCAAGGTCCATGCACGACGGGTAGCAAGCTCCCGCGCGGAAGGCTTCCGTGCGCCGCACCGTGGACCACCCGCAATCAGGCGAGGAGCAGCCGCACACGGAGCGGCCCTCCATGGTCGGGTCGTCTTCTGGGGCCCTCATCGCCGCCCTGAGCTCAGCGCCGGCGCGATGCGGTGGCCGGCGGTGCTTGGCCGCCGTGCGTCAGCGTTGCCTGGCGTGCAGTTTGTGGCTCTGCATCGCCGGGGCGCCGCGACTGCGGCGCACCGCTCCCCAGCGCAAGACGCGTGGCGCTGCTTTTGCCCCCGAGCTCAGCCGAACGTGCTGGCTGGCGCTCGAGTCGCGCGGGATGGCGGCGCGGCGGCTCGCCTGGCTGGTGGCCGCGGCGTTGGCGTGCGCCGGCGCGTCGGCGCAGCCGGGCTGGCTGGGCGCAGACCACGAGCAGGGGGCTCTGGACGCCCTCCGGAGCTCGACTGGGCACGGCTCGGCGACGCATGCGTTCATGAGCGACGCCCAGCTTTCTGGGCTGCGCGCGGCGGCCGAGTCCGGGCAGGCAATGAAGCTGTACCAGCTCTCGCTGCTGTACCTGTACGGCCACGAGGGCGGCGTGAGCGTGTCCCGGGCCCCCGCGACAGCTGCCTCGCTCATGCGGCGGGCGGCCGAGGCGGGCTATGCCCCTGCGCAGACCGCGCTTGGGTCGATGCTGCTGGACGGCGTTGGCGTGAAGCAGGACCGGCGGGCCGGGCGGCGCTGGCTGGAAACCGCGGCGGAGGGCGGCGCGCGCTCCGGCGACCCGAACGCCATGTGGCTGCGCGGGGCCGAGAGCCTGCGGTCCGGCGACGCTGCCGACGGCGAGAAGTGGCTTCGCCGCGCGCTCGACGCGCGCGCGGGCCACGAAGGCGCCATGTTCGCGCTTGGCCTGTTGTACGAGTACGGCCGCTCCGCGGGGGGGCTCTCCAAGGAGGCCCAGGCTGCGGAGGCCGTGTCGCTGTACCGCCGCGCGGCGGCGGCCGGCCACGCTGACGCCGCCTACCACCTGGCGCTGTGCCTGCTGTACGGGCGGGGCGTCCAGCAGAGCATGCCGGAGGCGGCGGGGCTGCTGCAGCGAGCTGCTGGCGAGGGCCACGGCGCCGCGGCCTTTTGGCTGGGCACAGTGCTGATGCAGGGGCGAGGAGGGGTCGAAGTGGACTACGATCGAAGCAGAGCCCTCTTTGAGCAGGCGGCCGCGTCGGGCGACAAGCGCGTTGTCGAGCAGGCGAGGCGAGCAGCGGCGGACCTAAAGGACCTGCTCGAGAGGGCACGGTCGCGGCGGCAGGAGGTCATCGGCTGGGTGCGGGCGGGAGGGGTGGGGCGGGAGACGCGATCGCAGGAGGAGGCGGAAGAGGCTGCCGGCCTCAGGCCCATGGCCGCGCCCGCGACCGCAGACGGGCAGGCTGAGGCGTCAGCCGCTGGCGAGCTCGAGTGGCACCTCGGCCCCGATGCCGCGGCGGAACGGAGCCGGAGGCGGGAGGCCTCCGCGGCGAAACGCCGGAAGCTGGGGGACGCGCTCGCCCGCGCCAGGGCGGAGGAGAGGGGTCGCTTGGGCATCCCGCCGCAGCCGCACGGCAGGAACCGGGCTGGCGAGCTGTTCCCCTCGACGAGCGAGCGCGATTGAGGGTGTCGTCGCGGGAGTGACTCTGAACCGCCTTCCCCGCGCGCGGCGGCTGCTCGAACCGCGGCAGCTCCGAGCGCACTCTGTTAGAGCGGCAGGCGCCCAACACACACGCACCACGGCCCCTGAGCACGCCTCACCACACCTCAGCCCCGCTCCCTCACACCCCCAGCCCGCGGCTGCCTGCGCGCTGCCAGCTGCGCGCGCCGTCGTGCGCAATTGGGGCAAGCGAGCGCACCCCCTCTCAAGGCCATGCCGCCCGCTCACCGGTCCGACGAGGACAGCCTCGCTAGGCGCGTGGCCTCCCGCTGCCGCAGCTCGGCCTGCTCCTGCCGAAGCAGCTCCAGCCGCCGCCCGGCCATGGCAAGCTCGGCTCCCAGGGTGGTCCCTGCCTTCCTCGCGCGCTCCGACTGCTCCCGCTGGTCCGCGAGCTCTGCGCGGAGACGGCGCCGCTTCGACTCCCAGGCCGCCGCCTCGGCGGCCGCCTCCTCCTCGGCCTCCCGAAGGGCCGCCTGCGCCTCGTCCCTCCGCGCCTCGGCCTGACGAACCATGGCCAACGCCTGGTCCACAGTGAGCGGGTCCTTGCCGGGCGTCGCAGCCGCGCCCGCCCTCGTCCTCACCGCGTCCACCAGCTCTGCCAGCCTCTCTGCCTCTGCGGCAGGGGCTCGGCCCGCGGCCTCCCACGCGGCCACGTCTGCCGCCACCAGCTTGCAGGCCGCCTTCAGGTCCACCAGCCGTGCCCGCAGCGCGGTCTCGGACCGACACTCGGCGTAGTCGGGAGGCGCCGGGACGTCCTCGGCAGAGAGCCAGCGGGGCACGGGGGGCAAGTGCTGGCTTCCGTGAGATTCGTCGCGCGTCGCAGGCCTGTCCCGCGGCGCCTCGTCGCCGGCACTTCGGCAAAGCCGGTGGGCGTCGGGTGGCGTGTCCCGGGGTCGTGCTCCTGCCAGCGCAAGCGCGGGCGCAAACACGGCGAGAGAGGCCACCGTCGCCTCGTTGGCAGCCACCGCCGCCACCAGGGCCCTCCGCTTCGCGGCGGTGTCGAGCTCCGTCTGCCTGGTGCGCCTCAGCAGAGCCAGGCCCGTGTCCCGGGATTCCGTGTCGTCGGGACAGCCGCTCAGCTCCGCCCGCCTGCGCTCCCGCTCCGCTGCCTCCTCCTCCTGCCGCTCGGCGGCGGCGATGGCGTCTGCCCACTCGGCGTCGGCGTTCGACTGCCGCGTCACGGCCTGACGGTCCTGGGCGCTCCGCCCCTCTCTCTCCTGCCTGGCCCTCCGGTGCAGCCGGCGCCTGGCGGCCTCTGTGCCCCAGCCTGGCGGGTGCAGCTCCAGCCTGCGGGCCCGCCACGGCTCCGGCGCCACGTACTCCATCGCCGCTCGAGGGTTCCAGCTTGGGGGCCTGTACGGGTCACCCGGGGGGCGAAGCCCGAGGCGGCGCCGTCGCTCCTCCTCCCGCGCTCTGGAGGCCGTGGCGACGTCGACGTCATCACCCCAGCTCTGCCGCGCGCCCTCGCCACCAGCACCAGCACCGGCCACGGCGCGAGCACCAGCAGGGGCAGGCGAGCCGGGACCAGCCAGCCGGGAGCGGGCCCCCGACGGGCCCCTGCCCCCCCTGGCCAGCTCTGCGGCCTCCCTGTCCTCCTCGTCCGACGATGCCCCAGCCAGCGCCTCCACCCCACCTTCCCCCTCTGGACCGGCCCGGGCGTCACTGCGGGCGGCGGCCAGCTGCACCTCCTGCCGCGTCTCTCGGAGGAACGAGTCGTCGCTCGAGCTGGCGTCTGCCGCGAGCTCCCAGGCGGGTCCCGCGTCCGACCCGGCGGAGCGCCGACCGGGGGACGCGCGCCGGGCCCCGCTCGCTGCCACAGGCTCGCGACCCGGGGAGGACCCTTCGCTGCGAGCGGGGGAGAGAGGCGATCGCTGCGGGGGACGGCTGTCCGCGCGGGGATCGGCGCCTGCTCGGCGAGGCAGCGAAGCAGCGAGGGGCAGAGCGGCGTCGCCGGCCGTGGGGGAAGAGGCTCCTGAGCCAGGCGGGGGCGGGGGCAGCTCGGGCTCTGCCGACTGTGTTCTGTGGAGCTGCGGGGAGGGCTCTGGCCCGAGGGCGATGCCGCAGCGGGCAGCGGGGCAGCCCGGCTCGCAGCGGGGCCCCACGTCGTCGGGGAGCATGATCCAGGCCCCGCGGCCCACGTCCACAACGAGAGCCTCGCCCTCCGATGAGAGGCACAGGGCAGCCGGCCTGACCATGGCCTCGGCCTCCGTGTCCCCGGCGCGCTCGATGATCCACAGCACAGCGGAGGCCGGCCCGCAGAGCGGCCAGGCCTGCAGCCTCGCATTCCCGGCGTCGCACGCCACCAGCACGGCGTCCTCGGCTCGGCAGGGCTCCCGTAGGCGTGACTTGGCCCCCTCGGCCTGTTGGTCGGGAGCAAAGGCGCCCGGCTGCCACACGGCCACCCCCAGCGGGTGCACCATTTCGCCGTCGCCGCGGCCGGGCCTGCCCACCCGCCACGCCTCTCCCAGCCTCACGGGCTCTCGCCCAGGCACCAGCAGACTGTCCCCGATGACAAAGACGGCCACGCTGTGCGCGCCCGTGTCTGCCACGGCCGCGAGGAGCAGGGGGGCGTGGCCGGGGTCCGCCGCCTGCGCCCTCACCAGGGCCACGGCGCTAGGGTCCTCCAGCCCCACCAGCTCCGCCACCACGGTCATGGCGCCCAACCCCGAGTGCACTGCCTCTGCGTGCACCGCCGCTGCCACGTGGGCTCCCCCCTCTGTGGTCGCCCCGATCCTCAGCGCCTCGACGAGCTGCGGCACCGTCGGCAGCAGCACCAGGCAGCTGTGGCGCCCTGCATCGGCCACAATCACGGCGCCCGATGCGTAATCGACTGCGAGCCCTCTGGGGGAGCGCAGGCCGATCCCCGGGTGCCCGTCGGCGCCCGCTGCGCCTGCCTCCGCAAGCAGCACCATCGGCTCCGCCAGCGTGGGGTCTGGGCAGTGCATCACGCACACGCGCGCATTGGCCGCATCGCTCAGCACAGCGATCGAGTCGTCGGTGCCGCAAAAGGTGATGCCTGTCCATTGCGGCGGCCGGCCCTTGTGCGGCTCGCCGTCCGCCGTTGCGTGCAGCTCAACAGCCGCAAGGATGCCGCCGTCCGCGTCGTACGCGCGCACCACTGCGGTCCCGTCCACCACCACGACAACGTCGTCATTTGCGCACGCCGCCCCGACAGGGCTCGGGCCCTCGTCCCACACGAGCTGCGACATGGCGCTCTTGACGCCTCGTCAGTGCCGGCCCCGCGCTGCTCCAGGGATGGCGACAGCCGGGCGCCAGCTTGGAGCCACGAACGCTCTTCGGTGCGGTTTGAGCACTGGGGCCGAGGGGGGGTGCAGCCCAGTGGCCGTGCTTGGGCTGTTTTCGTCGTGCCCTCCGTCGACAACTCGATGTCGCTGCCGTTGGCAGTTGCCGCTCTGCACCGCGCGTGCTTTGCTCGTGAGCAGTTGACGGTCTGCGGGATTGCCCACGAATGATATTGCAACGCTGGTTGCTGAGCTTTTTCGCGGGGCTGGCAGAACTCTGGGCCGGGCAGCCGGTGTCGGCAGGAGCGCAAGGCTGCGCCGACGCCAGCTGGGGCTTGGGTCGCTGGACAGAGCCAACACGGCGTCCAGCCCGCGGTCTGGTTGTAACCGGGCGCACTCTGGCGCTGCAGCAACCTTGATGGCATCAGCTGCGGTGGACATTGCGCACGGGTGAGCGCTGCGCTCGCTACCCACACCGCATACACGCACACCCCGAGCGAGCGCGCGTTTTGTGCATGGAATGCGACCGGAATCCGGCAGCGCTCGCGATGGCCTCTCCTCGGCCACACTGGTCTCGCAGAGGCACCGCGGCAGCCATGCGCGAAGGAAGCTTGCCCTCTGAGGTTATCTCCATCCAGCAAATTCAGGCGCTCGGCGTTAATGCCGCGGACATCAAAAAGCTGACCGACACGTGAGTCGGGCAACTGCCCGCGCCAGGACGCCGGAGCAAAGCAGTCTCTGCCATCGATTGCTTTGGCTCCCGGCAAGGCCCGCAGTCGGGGTGCCGTCTTTTTCCCACCCATTACTGCTGCCAACCTGCCGACGCCCACTCAGCTGTGCCTTTGCCTGTGGCCGTGTCCGCTGACAAACTGGCGCAGTGGCATCCACACGATTGGCCAGCTGCTCCAAATGCCAGTCCGCAAGCTGCTCCTGGTCAAGGGATTGAGCGAAGCAAAGGTAGAAAAGATCCGGGAGGCTGCCAAGAAGCTGGGGGGCGAGAAGGGTTCCTTCCGCTCCGCGATTGACGTGCTGCGGGCGGACGAGTCGCGAATCCGCATCACGACCGGCTCCAAGGAGCTCGACGCAGTCCTTGGCGGCGGCATTGAGACAGGGAGCCTCACTGAGGTCTTTGGCGAGTTCCGTACCGGCAAAACGCAGCTGTGCCACACGCTCTCCGTGACCTCCCAGCTTGACGCGGAGCAGGGCGGCGGAATGGGTCGCGTCATCGTCATTGACACCGAGGGGTCCTAGTGAGCTTGAGTGGCCAGGCCGCCTGCTTTGCCCGCCCCGCCTGCGCTTGCAGCACAGGCGCACTTGCCTGATAGTTTGGACACTCGCCCGGATGCCCCGACGCCCCTCGCAGCCGTCCAGAGCGCGTGGCAAAAATCGCCGAAGCGAGGTTCGGGCTTGACCCAACCTCCGTTCTGGACAACATTCGCGTGGCACGCATCTACAATGTGGACGACCAGATCGACAGCAACTTTGCCATCGCCGCGATGCTTGCGGAGGAAGAAGGTGCGTCTTGAACTGCCAAGATGTTAGAGTAACAACAGAGCCGCGTGCATTGAGAGCGCACACTTCACCCCCCCGCTCTACGCTGCTGCGTCGGCCTGACGCGCTGGTACGCAGAACCGACCCGCCTCATAATCGTGGACTCGGTAATGAACCTGTTCCGTACTGACTACTGCGGCCGCGGAGAGCTGGCGGAGCGGCAGCAGCGTCTCAACCAGTACCTGGGGGGGCTGAAGAAGATCGCAGAGGAGTTTGCAGTCGCAGTTGTGCTGGTGAACCAAGTCACGGCGAACCCTGACTCCACGTTCGCTGGTGCCGACGCTAAGAAACCCATCGGGGGGCACGTGCTCGCCCACGCATCGACTGTCCGGGTGTATCTGCGCAAGGGGAAGGGGGAGCAGCGCATCGCCAAGATTTACGACAGCCCCACGATGCCGGAGGCGGACGCCGTTTTCGCGCTGGCCGAGGGCGGCGTTGTCGACGCGGAGTGATGCCCAGCTGTGCGTGGCTGCTGCTGTTGCCCTGGCGCTGGCCGCCTTGCACCGACCTTCGTGTCTGAAGCTCTGCAGTGTCCTGCGCGCTCTGTCTTGTGGAGCCTCTGGGCCTTGTTTGCACACACATCGTCGAATCACATCAGGCACAAGCCTGGGGCGCGCGGCACCGGGATGGCCTCGCGGATGTTCTTGATGCCCGTCACGAACTGCACGAGCCGCTCGAAGCCGATGCCGTAGCCGGCGTGCGGCGTGGAGCCATAGCGCCGCAGGTCCACGTACCACTCGAGCGGACCAGCCTTGCCCTCGGCATCGATGAGGCCATGTGTCTCCATCGCGGCGATGAGGTTCGAGAGCCGGTGCTCACGCGCGCTTCCGCCAGCAAGCTCGCCCACTCCGGGCACAAGCAGGTCAAAAGCCTCAACCACCGGGCCGCTCTCGTCTTCCAGCGGGTCGGCTTGAAGCATGTAGAACGGCTTCAAGCTCCTGGGGAACCTGGTGACGAAGACAGGCCGGTCTGCGTGCTGTGCGCAAATCCACTTTTCCTGCTCCGAGCTGAGGTCGTCGCCCCATTGGACGGCGTCGACGGCCTCCCCATCCTTGCCGGCAGGTGCCTCGCCCCGCGCGTGCGCCTCCTGCAGCATCTCAACCACACGCGAGTACGACACACGAGCGTACGGCGCAGGGTCTGCGGCGGCGCTCCTGCGCGCCGCTGCTTCCCCGAAGGCCTGGTCAAGGACGGCCAGGTCTCCGGCGTTGCGCTCCTCCGCCGCCGCCACCGCCGCGCGCACCACTGCCTCCGCGGAGTCCATCGCCTCCGCAGCACCGGCGAAGCTCAGCTCGGGCTCAATCATCCAGAACTCGGCCAAGTGCCTGGCAGTGTTGCTGTTCTCCGCGCGAAAGGTCGGGCCGAACGTGTACACGCGGCCCAGCGCCGCCGCGAACGCCTCCGCCTGAAGCTGCCCTGACACCGTTAGGTGAGCCTCGGTGCCGAAGAAGCCAGCACCGGTGGCGCCGGCGGCGGCAGAGCCGTCTGCGGCCTCGGCCGCGATGCCGCCGCCGCCGCCGCCGCCGCCGCCGCTCGAGGCCCGGAGCTCAGCCGCCGGGAGTACGCGGAACGTCTCACCCGCACCCTCGCAGTCGGACCCGGTGATGATCGGGGTGTGCACCTGCGTGCAGCCCTGCGAGTCCAGCGACGCGGACACCGCACCAGACAGGGTGTGGCGCACTCGGAGCGCCGAGCCCATGGTCGCAGTGCGGCCGCGTAGGTGCACCACGTCGCGCAGGAACTCGAACGAGTGCTCCTTCTTCTGCAGCGGGTACGTCTCCGCGTCGGCGCCCCCCAGCAGCTCGATGGCAGAGGCGCTGTCCTCCGCACAGTGCAACTCCTTCTCTGGGAGGCGCATGTGCTGCTGCAGGGAGCCAGTGACGGCCACTGCAGACCCCGTTGTCACGGACGAGTCCACGCGGCCTGGGAAGACGACCTGCAGCGTCTCGGCGCAGCTGCCGTCGGAGAGCGACAAGAAGGACCATTTCTTCTGCCGGCGCACCGACCGCACCCACCCGCGGACTGTGACCGGCGCATCGGAAGATCCACAGACACGCGCGTCCACGACGCGCATCGTGCTCAGGAGGCGCGCCCTGCTGGCCGCGCCGGGGGCGGCTGCAGCTGCCGGCCGAGGGCGCTGAAGCAGAGCAAGCCCGCGCCGGCCGCTTCGGGCCCGCAGAGAGGCAGCCGCCGCTCGGAGCGCAGCGGCCCTCATGGCTGGCAGCGGTATCGCGGCGGCGGAGGCAGGGAGAGGGGGCGACGGCGGGCCCAGGCCAGGGGTGCCTCTCGCCGGTGGTTGCAAAAGGACTCAGTCGCAAGTGGCGGCAGAGCCCGAGCACGAAGCGGCCACGTCGGGCGCACTCAGGCAGCACAGCTGCCGCATCGAAGGCTTCGCGGCGATGGAACTCGGCGGAGACCTTGTGCTTGGCTTTGGCGCGGCGGAGGCTGGCCACGCGCCTCTGTGGGACCCAGCGACTGGAACGACGATGGCAACCTTTGCTTCTCAGCCGGTGCTGCCTCGTGGTGAGGCCGCCGCCGCGTGCGAGTCCCTTGCCGTCTGGGCCGCGATTTGGGGTGTGCGCGGCCGCCTCGCTCCGCTGGCGCCGGTCCAAGCGCGACCCGCGGAAGCGCGGAGGGCGGGGCGGGGCTGCAACCGAGTGAAGCAGAGGCCGCCGTGGCCAGCCCGCTCAAGGCCACGAGGCATCGAGACCCCTGCGCGCTTGGCGTCGTTGTCCGCCCGCTGTTTGGGATTTCACTCGCTCTGCTCCAGCGCGTCCCTTCGCCCTCGCGTCCTGCCGCAGCCGTGGCCGTCGTGCCCGAGGCGTCCACGGACAAGTGTGTGCTGCGTGCGCCCGCTCACGTCATCGGCAGCTCGTCTCGCAAGCCCCAGCTCATGAGCTGGAAGTGGGGGTCTGACGCCGTGTCCCTGCGCTGCGCTCAGGCGGAGACGATGCTGAGCGTGGCCGTGGACCCCACCGGCGTCTGGGTGGCCGCTGGGGGTGTTTCCGGCAACCTGTACCTGTGGCGCGCAGGCGACGGCGCACTCGTTCGGGTGACCAGGGCCCACCTCAAGCCCATCTCCGCCCTCACCTTTGCGGCCGACGGTGTGCGCGTTCTCACCGGGTCGGAGGACTGCACCGTGCGCTCCTGGTCCGGGGTCAGCCTGCTCGACGCCGACGCCGAGGCCGACTCCGCGTACCGCCCGGAGGCGCAGCACACGTGGCGTGGCCACACCCTGCCCGTCACCAGCCTGCGACGCTGCTGGGGCTCTGGCCCCGACGCCCCCGTGGCCTCCACCTCGCTCGACTGCTCCGTTCGCCTGTTCCGGCCCGTGTCCGGCACCGTCCTCGCCGTGGTCTCGCTCCCCTCGCCTCTCTACTGCTCCTCCGTTGACATGCGCGGACTCAGGCTCGTCCTGGGTGCCGGTGACGGTTCCGTCTTTGTCGTGCCGCTTCGCCGCGAGGCTGCCACCGAAGACGTCGACGTCGCCGGAGCCGAGGCTGGGCTGGAGGTGGCGTCGGGCCTCCTGGCAGCGGTGCCGCCCGCCCATGTGTCGTCGTCGTCCTCCTCCTCCTCCTCTTCCTCGGCCTCCTCGTCGTCGGCTGCCGCCGCCCCCGCCTCTGCGCCGCTCGGCGCAGCCTCCCAGCTGGCTCCCGCGGTCCACGCCGCCCTGGACCCCAGCTGCTCCGGCCTCGAGATCGGCTCGGCCTCCCTACTCGCTGGCCACCGCGCCTGCGTCCACGACGTTGTGGTCACTTCGGACGGCGCCGCTGCCATCACCGCCTCGGCCGACGGCACCGTGCGCGTCTGGGACCTGGCGTCTGGCCAGGAGACCAACGCCCTCACCGGCCTCACCGGGGCAGCAACGGCTCTGGTGCTGGTGCCGCGTGCCTGCGCACCGGTCCAGGGCGCTCGCGTGGAGCCGCTGGCTCCGCTCGCGGCCCTGGCCAAGCACGCCGTCCCTCTCTCACAGCGCCGCGAGGCCCGGCGCGACACCGACGGCATCGACCTCTCGGCCGTGCCGGTGGCCAAGGCGCTCGTGCCGGCCGTCGGAGGAGGCCTGCGTGCCCCTGCAGTGGGCGTTCTGGGGAGCGAGGGCGCCGCCGACGATCGCCTCGAGCGCGCAGCGGCCACGCACCGCCGCGCTGCAGCTGATGCTGCTCGCGCAAACAGCGGGGCTGTCCTCGCCGCTGTTGCAGCGCTGCGTGCTGGCGACCCCGCAACGGCTCTGCGCGCCTGCGGCCTGGATGATGTGGCGACTGCAGTGGGGACCCGTCGCCGGGCGGTCGGGGGCAAGGCCAGCGGGCTCAGCATCGAGATGGGGTCAGACGAGCCGGCGGGCGCTGCCGCAGGCGCAAAGCGTGCGCGCGCGGCGGCAGCGGCCTCAAACGGATCGGCCGCCGCGGCCGCCGCCGTCAGTTCCGGCGCTGCGTCGCCCGACGCGGACGCCGAGAAGGAGGCCCTTCGTGCCCGCGTGGCGGAGCTCGAGAGCGAGGCCGCGCGCTGGAAGCTCGTGAACAGCAAACTCGTCGCGCGGCTGCGGAGCGCCGGATCGCAGCTCTGACCGGCGTGCCGGACAGCAGCCAGGACCCCCCCTGCGCCTCGTCTTCAGCAGCGCCTGCTTCAGTGTGCGTGTGTGGTGGTGGTGCAACGTTCAAGATTGCGCCGATTCCCAGTCCAAGCCTCTGCAACAAGCGACGCCACGCCATCACGCAGCTGACCTGGCGAGAGCAGGGCCGTGCCTGGCCCTGCGCTGGGTCTCGCCAACGCGCTGGCAGGCCGGCACCTTGGAAGCGCCGCTGCTTCCCCCCCGCCTACGCCTTGCGGAAGCGCTTGGTCGATCGCAGGCTCCCGTAGGAGGCGCGAAGGCTTGCAGCGAAGGAGCCGCGCGACCCGGCGGCAGCAGCTGGCGCTCCGGTGCGCCCCCCAGGACGGCGCCGGGCTTGGCGCGACGCGAGGGAGGGGGCTGCCGGGGGGGGCATCCTGGCCGCGGAGTTCGCAGCCGCCGCCTCCCTCGCCACGGCCAGCCTCGCAGCTTCAAGCCGATCCTCCTCGCGCACGGCCGAGCGGGCGCGCCGCGACTGCAGAGCTGCTGCCGCCGCCGTGGGACCGGGCACCCGGAACCGCGAGGAGGAGGCCGCCTGCCGCAGCGCGGCTAGCTCGCGTTGCAGCTCTGCCGTGCGACGTTCTGTGGCCTCAGAGACCTCGCCGGGGCCCCGAGTGGCGGCGCTTCCTGCCCCGGGAGAGCTACCCTGACCCACAGCGGACAGCAGCGCGTCCGCCCTCGCCCTGGCGGCAAGCGCACGCTCCGAAAGGCGCTGCTGCGCCGGCGCTGCCGGGCTGCTGCGCTGCGAAGCGACTGTTCTTGGCATGCCTCGCAGAGGACTTGCGCCTGCATCCGCGCCGGCGGCAAAGGCTGGGGCGGCGCCTGGCGGGAGGGAAAAGCGGGAGACGCTCCGCCTCTCGCTGTCAGACCAGTTGGACGACGCAGGGGACGCAGCGGCCGATCCTGCTGCGGGCCGGGACGCCGACGCCTGCAGTCTCTGCAGTTCTGCCAGCGTCTGCTCCAGAGACGCGATCGGCGCTCCGTCAGGGCCGCGGAGGGGGTCCCCGTCGGGCCCCAGCAGGACTGGGTCGCTCACCAGGATGCCCCAGGTCACGGGCGGGTCAAGAGGCAGCACAACGGCCCCAGGCCGGCGCAGCGCGCCGAGGGGTGCAGCACTGGCAGTGGTCCCGCGGAGGAGGAGGTCCGCTGGGGAGACGGGGGCGTGGCCGCTGGCCGCCACCGGGCCGAGGGCCTCAACGGCAGAGCAGGGCACGCCGCTGCCTCCCACCACAGCCACGGGGAGGGGCGTAAGGGCCGGCATGCGGAGGCGCTCGGGGACGCGCTGGGACCCCCTGCCGGGGGCGGCACCGCGGGAAGTTGCCGAGGGCTGGCCACTCGAGGAGTCCATCTCTGCCAGCGCGTGAAGGTCCGCGCCTGCGGGGAGAAGCCCGACGGGGACCCCGGGGGGCCCGCGGCGACGCTCGGCACGGGCCCCCTTTCGGGCGCTCCCAGCTCCGCCGGAGGGTCCGTCCGCAGCGGCCTCGTCGTCGCTGCCCGCGTCCTCGAAACTCTGCCGTTGGCGCCCCTGCTCCATCAGCGCGGCCTGCAGCGGGTCGCGTAGGGCCTTGGCAGCGGCGGAGGAGGGGTCCAGGCGCGTCGCCCGCTTCTGCAGGACGCGCGGCGGGATCAGCTGGCCGCGGTCGCCCAAGCGGTACGAGGGCTCCACCCACCTCACCAACGCGTCGGCAGCAGGCAGGCCGTCGGCCCCCCCTGCGGCGGTGCGATGGCGGAGCTCTGTGCCTGCCCACGGGACAATGGCGCCGGACGTGCGAGCTGCCGTAGACTGCGATGCTGCCGCGGGGGCGACCGCCGCCGGAGCGGCCAGCTGCATGGAGTGCGCTGTCACAGCGCTGCGAGCCGACGAGGACGCCGCCGAGGACGCGGCCGGCGCTGTCAGGGCGGCCCCGCTGCCACCGTTGCCTCCGCCCCTGGCAGCGCTGCTGTGCGCTGGTGCGTTCGCGAGAAGGAGGGCGTCGGTGGTCGTGGAGCTTCCTTGCCTCGCGAGCGACACCGCGTCCCTCGTGGAGCCTGTGGCTAGCGTGAGAGCCGCTAGCAATCCCGCGGACGGCCGCAGCGCCCCCGAGGACACGTTGCAAACGTCGTTCGACACGCTGAGCTCCGGCTGGAAGAAGAGCTGGTTGCGGGGCCGGTGCGTGGACGCCGCGCCCAGGAGCAGCGGCGGAGGCGCCGAGCGAGGCAGCGGCCCCTCGCCTGACGCCGCGCGGTGCCCTGCAGGCGTGCGGGCACCCCCTGCGGCGTCGACTGTGTCGGCCGGGGCACGGTCCCACCCCGCGGACACGCCCTCCACATGCGCTAGGTTCAGCTTGCCAACCCCGGCGTCGCGAAGCCGCTGCTGCTCCTGCCGCTGGTCCAGCAGCGCTCGAAGGGCGCCGCGGTGGGCCGGATTGGCCGACTGCATCAGCCGCGCCGCAGAGTCGTGCCTCTCATAGACCCACCAGAGGCGCTCCCGCCGCTCGGCGGCCCGTCTCTCCTCCGTCCGGCGGAAGGAGGCGTCCGCCTCGCTCTCGAACTCCGCCAGGAAACGGCTAAGGGACACCGTCGGGTCCGACGCCATCTGCAGCGCCCTTGCAGCGCCTGCCGCCTTGGCAGAGGGCGCGGCCCGCTTCGGCCGGGGCGGGGCTGAGTCGCCTTGCGCCGCACGCGGCCGTTTCTGTCGCCGAGTTCCCGCCCCTCCTCCGTGCTGAGGGCTGCCTGAGAACGCGGCTGCAGCCCCTCTGGCGCCACGACCACCACCTCCGTCCTGGCCGTCGCCGTGGCTGTTGCTGCTGCTGCCTCTTGCCGGGTCATCCGCCCTGGGGCGCGGAGAGCCGCGCTCTGACTCAGGTGCCACGTCATCCAGCAGCCGTGAGGCGGGATCCAGGCCTGCATGGCCCGAGTCAAGCGTGTGACCGTCTGGGAGCGCTGAGCGGCCCTCAGCACCCTCTGCCTGTGCGGTGAGTGCCGCTGTCGGACCGTCGCGCTGGCCAGACTGCAACGTCGGGGAGCGGAGGCGGCGGCTCCTGCTGCGCCCCGCAGACGACGACGACGACGACGACGACGATGCGACCGTCAGCGGGGCCACTTGCGGCGCTTCCTCAGGCGCTGGCGTGGCGATCGCGTCTGTTCGGCGGTACCGCGGTTCGACCCAGCGCTCGGCGTCTGCCAGCTGCCGCGCATCTCCGCTCTCAAGCGCCTCCACCCAAGCCAGCTGCTGCTCCAGCTGCGGCAGGTCCGGGAAGTACTCCCGCTGAATGATAACTGACAAGGACCGCTCGAAAACGTCCTCGTCCAGGGCCGTCCGGGCGCCAATGCCTGGCCTGCGCCGCGCGGCTTGACGGAGTGCGTACACGGCGGCAGGTGCCAGGGTGGGCCCAGCGGCCTGGGCCTCCCGCTCGCGCCTGCGGCTGTCTCTGGACGGCATCACGTGCCATGGCGCCGGGTTTGCAAGCCGCTCAAGCGCTGATGCGTCCAGGCTGGCATCGTTCCGCCCGGGCTGAGCTGCCATTCAGGCGGAGCGCTCGTTCCAGCGGCCCAGATTCCGCCCGGGCAAGGCGTAACTCCCCTCCGGGCTTGATGCTCGCCTTTTGGCCCCAGTTGTCACACGCAGGGAAGACCGGAGTGTCAAGGGCGGCCAGCGGGGGTGCGCGGTCGCCGCTTGCAGCAAGCCATGGCCGCCCGGCAGAGCCTGCAGAGCCGCAAGAGTGAGGAGCAGCGAGAGCGCGTTCGGCGGCCACCTGGCGCCCGCCCTCTCGGCCACCCGCAGTGACAATCCGTGCGAGGGAGCCTCGAGTTCCAGCGCATCCCGCGTAGCAGGCACCCGTCCCGAACGCCTCGCGCCTCGGCCGCTATCGGTTCGCCTGGACTTCCGTGCGAACAAAAAACAATGTCGTCGTCCTCGTCCTCCTCCTCCGCCGCGCGCGGTGCTGACGCCGCCGCGGCAGCTGACGGTGGCGCCGACGGCGCCCCTGTCGTGAAGAACCACAACAAGTACCGGCGGGACAAGCCTTGGGACCACGACGGCATCGACCACTGGGCCATCCCAGAGTGGGACCCGGCCATGATGAAGCACAGCCTCGTTGAGGAGTCCAGCTTCGCGACCCTCTTTCCCCAGTACCGCGAAAAGTACCTGCGGGAAATCTGGCCTGCGGTCACCAAGGCCCTCGAGGTGAGCCGCGCGAGCCCCAAGAGTGTGTCCCCGCTGCCCAAGCTGCAACCTCGTGCTCGGCAGCAAACGTGCAGCTGGCCTCACAAGCGCGCCGAGCTGTGGCACTGCAGCTGGTTTGGCGGGGGTGGGCGTGGTGCTGGTCGCGCCACAGGGAGGCGTCCTCGTCCGTCGCCCCGCCCGACGGTCCTCCGGCCGGCCATCCGCGAGGCATCGGAGTTGTCAACGCTGCACCGCAAGTCCACCCTTCTCCCCAGCGTTTCGCCCCCTCCCCCAATCCCGCTCCGACCTTCGCAGGCCCAAGGCATTGCATGCGAGCTGAACCTGGTCGAGGGCTCGATGACGGTGAAGACGACGCGGAAGACTCGCGACCCGTTCATCATCCTCAAGGCCCGAGACCTCATCCGGCTGCTCTCCCGCTCCGTGCCCCTGGCCCAGGCCCTCCGCATCCTCGACGACGACATGCAGTGCGACATCGTCAAGATCGGCGGCATGGTCCGGAACAAGGAGCGCTTCGTGAAGCGCCGGCAGCGGCTGGTGGGACCCGAGGGCGCGACGCTCAAGGCTCTCGAGCTGCTGACCGAGACCTATATCCTGGTGCAGGGAAACACCGTGGCCCTCATGGGGCCCTGGAAGGGCCTCAAGGTTGTCCGCCGCGTGATCGAGGACTGCATGGACAACATCCACCCCGTCTACCACGTGAAGGCGCTGATGATCAGGCGGGAGCTCGAGAAGGACCCGAAGCTCAAGGAGGCGTCGTGGGACCGCTTCCTGCCAAAGTTCAAGACGAAGAACGCCCGCAGGAAGCGCCCCTCGGCCCCCGACGCCGCCAAGGCAGAGGCCAAGGCCGCCGCCGGCTACACACCCTTTCCGCCCGCCAACCACATTGTGCCCTCCAAGCTGGACAAGGCCATCGAGAGCGGTGAGTACTTCCTCTCCGAGCGCCAGCGCAAGCAGCGCAAGGAGGCCGAGCGCCGCGCGAAGGGCGCCACCGCCCGCGCGGAGAAGAAGCGCGAGCACGCCAAGGTGTTCGAGAACCCGGATGCCGCCGGGGCCGACGCCGACGACGGCGGTGAGGCGGCGCGCGAGCGCTCCCACGCTGACTCCAAGAGCGAGGCTGCCGCCGGGGCGGAGGAGGAGCTCAGCAGGCTGACGCGCAAGCTCAAGGGCGCAAAGGGCGCCGCTGCGGCCCCTGCGCCGTCCAAGGGAGGCGCCGAGGCGTACCTTCTCGGCGGCGCCCCGGCCCGCGCGCCGAAGCGCGGCCGCGAAGACGATGCCGGCTCTGCGGACGCCAAGAAGGCCCGTAAGGAGAAGAAGGCCAAGAAGGAGAAGAAGAGCAAGAAGGACGCGTGAGCGGCGCGGCAGCCCGAGGGGGTGAGCAGCGCGCAGGCGTCTGCGGCCAAGCGCGCCTCCCGCGCGGGAGCAGTCAGTCCCTCTGCTTGAGGGCACCGGAGTTGCCAGTGCGGCTCCCTGCACGCGTTGGTGTGCTCCTGCTTGTGTTTCTCTCTCTCTCTCTCTCTCTCTCTCTCTCTCTCTCTCTCTCTCTCTCTCTCTCTCTCTCTCTCTCTCTCTGTGTCCGTGTGTGGGTTTGGGCGAGGGTGCGAGCGTTTGGCGGCCGCGGCCGAGCCGCTAGCTCCAGCAGCGCATCGGCTGAGCCCAGGGGCGCTTGCGGCCCGACCCGAAGCAAGACTTGCGTTTCATCAACAGCGCGTCGACTGACAGTCTCGCTCAATCCACTCTGTTCAGCGCCGGTTGGGTTGGAGCTCCGCATCGCTAGCCGTGGGTTGCCGGCTCAGTGGCGCTGTGGTACGAAACCGCGGACTTGAGCGCCGTGCGGATGTCGTTGTGCCAGAAGCGGAAACCGCTGGCCAGCAGTGCGGTTGGCACGGCCCGCTGCGACACGAGCAGGGTCTCGTCGCCCATTTCGCCAAACACCCCCTTCACGACCGGCGTCGGCAGCGGAATCAGCGCAGGCCGTCCGAGCGCCCCCCCAAATGCTGACGCAAACTCGGCCGACGTGCAGGGATTCGGCGCGCACGCGTTGACCGGGCCCTCGAGCTCCTCACGCTGCGGCGCGGAGGCGGGGCATTCGGGACAGAGGGGCGCAAATGCTTCAAGGAAGCCTGCGTCGAGAGCGCGGTCACGGCGCTTGCAGCCGTAGCAAGGGGCGGGGGTCCCGCTGCCCGACCTCCCCGGCGCCGCCCGCGCACACGGTGGGCTTCGCTGTGCACTGAGCCGCTCAAGCGGCGCCGCCAGCAGGCAGCCTCTCTCACCTGGACGGAGTGCTCGATGGCGCGAACGGCGTCGCCAAGCGTGATCCAGCTCATGTACTGCGATCCGGGCCCCACCGGCCCGCCGAGGCCGAAGAGGTAGGGCATGTAGAGCTTCTGAACGACGCCCCCCCGGCTGGACAGCACCACGCCAAAGCGCAGGTTCACGACCCGCACGCCGCAGTCGGCCGCCGGCTGGGTCTCGCGCTCCCACACCTCCGCAACGTCGGATAGGAAGCCAGCGCCCTTGCTGGCATCGTCGTCGAGCACGGTGTCCCCACGCGAACCGTAGTACCCCACACCCGAGGCAGACACCATCACCGAGGGAGGGGCCTTCAGCGACGCCAGGGCCTTGGACAGGAGCTTGGTGCCTGCGACTCAAGGCGCGCAGGACGGGAGGGGGCACCCGTGCAATACTGCATGTTGATGACGGCCCGGCAGTTGGCGTCGGGCACCCCACGGCGCCCTTGGGGTCGATCCGGGGACTCCAGCTCACCTCGCCGCCGGCTCTCCATGATGCGATGGCGCTTCCTGTCCGACCAGCGGCCGACCAGGCCGCCAAGAGTGGAATCACCGTCCCCAATATTCTCGCCTGCGGGAGACCGGGGCGGGAGACGGGGCCGCGGGTCGGGCACGCGTTCCGCGGGGCCGCAGCGGCGACACTCACCGTCGGCAACGTCACCGGGCAGCATCGGCTCACCTGCAAGGTGCACCACGGCATCGAACCCCTCAACCCTGTCAATATCGATGCGCATCTCGTACGGGTCCCAGAAAACCTCGTCTGGGCCCCTGGGGTCGTGCCTGACGAGCCTGGAGATGTGTGGCGTCAGGCCGGTCGAAGGCTTCCGCAGGCTGTCGATCAGCGCCGTTCCGACCATACCGCTGGCCCCTGACACCAAAATGCGCGCGCGCTTCGCTGCCCCGGCGACGGCCATGCTGGGCTCGCCTCCCGCTTGGGTGCGATGAGCGGACGAGATGTTTGTGTGCGGCGGCGGTGCTGCTCTGCCAGCATCACCACGTGTGCGCCGGCCAGATTCCAAGCACAATATGGGGAAGCAAAACGCACAACACCGGCGCGCACCAGCCGCCCGTGGACCGCGGCTCGTCACTGCCACGTAGTCCGTCGCTCCCTCCTCCAAACGACCACCCCCTTTACGTGGCTCTCGGCGGGGGATGCGGCTGGCGGCGCCGCCCTCAGCGGCCTCCCCGGTTCGCGGCGAACGGTGCTGGTGATGCCCCCGCGCAGCTCTGGGCCCGGGGCTGCGCCGGGATCGGCCGGCGCCGCATCCTCCTCCGCGGTTGCTCCCTTGCCTGCTTCGAGCCCAGTCGACTCTCGCGGCCGCTTCGAGGCTCGCGCCGCACCGCCGCCACCACCACCCAGGGCGTACCGCTTCGTCCAGTCCGTGGCAGTCCGCGTGAACTCGGCGCGGTTCCGCCTGCGCAAGCGATGGGCAGCGCGCTCGTGCAGCCGCGTCCTCAGCGCCCTCGGACGCGTCGCCGGACACCTTGGCATGCCTCTCCGCCCCCGACCCGGGAGCGCGCGCGGCAGGTGTGGTCACCGTCGGCTCGGCCCTCATCCCGGCGCTCGCCAGCCGCTGCCGCCATCCGTCTGGGCGCTCACCTGTACAGGCTTGTGGCCTCGGCGTCCAGCCCGTCTGCCGCGTTGGGGGCGCTCAGCAGGCTCCTCAAGCTCACCAGCAAAGGACCGACCCCCATGGACGGTTGCCAGTCGCCCTGCGCGTCCGGGGAGTCCAGGCTTGAGGCTCGGAGCCAGCTCGTGAGGCCACCGAGGCCGCAGCAGGGGAGCGCGCTCCGTCGCGCCGCCAAGGCAGCCGGCTCACCTTGGGGGGCATCTTCAGCACGCTGGCGCAGATGGTCCCCGAGCGCTTATCAATGTTGGGGTGATACACCGGCGTGAGGAACCTTGCTATGGGGGGCTCGAAGGGGTAGCGCGGGGGAATTCGAACCTCCATTCGAAACTGTCCGCCTGCGTAGGGGGTGTCCCCCGGCCCTTCCAAAGCTGCGACGGCGAACAGAGCGAGGGACGCGACGAGGGCGCGCTGCCCTGGGGGTGGACGACAAGGGCGCGTCGCAAGCGCGTGAGCGGGCAAGCGAGGCGCAGCCAGCTGTGTGACCGACGCACTTGCCTCGACGAGCGAAGGGTCGTCGGCCGAGCCCCAGCACGCAATTCCCTCCAGCGGCTCAGTGCCGAGCGCGCCGAGCTCGCGCAGGAGCCGGCGCTGGGCAGCCATCTGGGACGACGCGTCGGGAGTGGAGTTTGCAGTTTGGCAGCAAACGCAATTGCTCGTCATTGTTTGCAGATTGCGCTCGATTCCGACGCACTCTCAATCGCACACCGGGCGGCGCACGGCAGCAGCGCGCCACCACCGAGCTGGATCACTCGTGAAGCGCGCAGAATAGTGGGCAGCGGGCTTGTCCTCCTGTCCCCTCCCCCCCCCCCCCTTGTCTTGCCCATGCCGGCTACTCGTCCAGCGCCTGTGACGCGTTTTGGCCTCCCAGCAGCAGTTCCTCTTGCAGCTTGAGAGCGCGCATCCGCTCATCCTCCTCCGCATGCTTCTTCTGCAGGGCCTCCAGCTCCCTGACCTGCTTGCTGCTGTAGCGCCGGGACGTCTGGCCAAGCTCAAACGCAAGGCTCAGGGCCTCGGTGTGCGCCACGCCCGCAAGCCACTTGGCCAGCGCGTTGGCCGACAGGGGCGGCGAGTCCGGGTTGAGACCGAACGACCCCGCGCGCCGGACCCACCCCAGCGCCGTCGAGAGCGCCGTGGCCTCCTCTTGCACGGTTTCGTGGTTTTTGAGGAGCGCTTGGGCGGCCGCGTCGCTCTTCTCCTTCTCGGCGGTTGAGGACAGAGCCACCACTGTCGGGGTGGACCGAATGCCCATGGCGCGCAGCAGAGGGTGGGCGCGCGCCTCCGTCGAGTCCAGGGCCGCCAGGGCGACGCCCCAGTGCCGCAGGTAAGCTAAGTAGCCAGCCGCCTTCCCGCCGATCAGGGCCCCAGCGCGCCCCGCCCCGGCGCCCACGGTCGGGGGGCTCGCCTGGCCGTCGGCGTCGACTGTCGCCGTGGCGTCCCCGGCCGCGCCAGGAGCAGCGACGGGCCCCGCGATGGCCTCGGCCAAGGCCCGCCACTCCGCCGCGGCGGCGCGGCAGGGCCCCGAGAGGCGGTCGCAGACCAGCACCGCCCACAGCCCCAGCGAGCCCTTGGCCCCGGACTTGGCCCGCGTGGGGAGGATGGGGGCGGCGGGCTCGGCCGCGACCTCGCTGACGCCGCACGACATGCTGGCCACGTGCGCAGTCAGGAAGTGGGAGGCTAGGGACGCCGCGCCATGGGCGCGCCCCGTCGACCACATCTGCATGAGCGACGCGGGTTGGAGCGACTCTCCGGGCTCGTATTCCGGGGAGAGCGTTCCGTTGAGGGCCAGCGAGACGTTCAGTCCATCCTTCCTGGCCCGGGCGGAGGCGCGGTCGGCTCCGAGGAGGGCGTCCTCCCGACGGAAGAGGGTGAGGACGGGGGCGGTGGCCGTCATCGCGGCCAGCACGTGCGTGGCGGTGGAGAACGCGATGCCCGTGGCGGGCGGCGGGGCGGCAGCAGCGGCCTCCAGCGGCCGCGTGTCGGCCTGCGATGCGGCAGAGGCTGCCGCAGCCGCGGCGCGGGAGGCGGCCTGGTGGGTGGACGCGACCGCCGCTCTTGCAGTGGCTGCCAGCGAGTTGACGTCCTTCGACGCCCACCACACGAGCTGGGCAGGAAGGCCCCGAACGCCGTCGGAGGGAGAGTAGGCCGCCCCGGCGGCCGCGGCGGCCGCCGCGGCCGCCGCGTCGGCGACGTCGCTGGCATCCTGGCCGGGGAGCGCAAAGGGGTTCTGCATCACCGCGAGCACGCCGGGGGGGTCGGCTGGCGCGGCAGCGTTTCCGGCCTCCGCCGAGGTGTCGGGGGGCGGGGGTGGGGCCGCGTTGGCTAGACCCATTGCCCTCAGAGTGTCCCGGGCGGAGGAGCGCACGGCCGTGCTTGCGACGGACTTGAAGCTCTGGGCAGCGCCCAGCGGCGCGGAGGCCACGGCGACCTTGAAAGGGGCGTTGCGGTTGCCAGCCAGCAAGGCCGCCGCAGCGTCGGCAGAGGCAAGGGCGCTCTCTGCGGCTGCCGTGTGCAGCGGCACCAGCAGGATGCGCGCGGGTTCCGGCGAAGTTCCGTTGAGGACGGAGGGATCCAGGGGCCACGCGCGGGCGTCGCCGCCGGGGCCGCCACGCAGCCAGTCTCCTGCTGCCGGCGACGGGGCCCCGACGTTGGTCCATCGCGGAAAGAATCCGCAGTGGGAGGAGGCGAGAGCGATGACCGCCAGAGCGGAGGGCTGCTGCGTGTGCGCCACGTACCAGTGGCTCAGGTCCGGCGAGCTCTCGGACAGCGCGGCGGGGGCGGATCCTGCCTTGGCGGCTTTGCCGGGGCGGCACATGACCACGGGCGAGGTGGCTCGCAGCTCCTCGGGCTTGTCGGCCCGCTTGGTCAGCATGGACACGCCCACGGACACGGTCTCCGAGTAGTCCGCCACAGCCGCTGCCTGCCGAGCGAGCGCGGGGCTGGAGCTCTCGATCCCGGCGCCGTGGATGGCCATCCGGGGCACGCCCCGCGAGGCGCGAAGCAGCGAGGCGGCCGCTGCGCCGGCATGCCAGAAACGGCTGCACAGGCCGCACACGCCGCCCTGGCCCGCGGCCTTGGCGTCCACGCCCGGGGGAATGACGAGAACAAGCGTTGGCGCGCCGGGAGAGCCCTTTGCGACCGCCTTGGCGAACGGCGGGGGCCTGCAGCACTCGTCGTGAGAGACTGGATCAGCCTCGGTTGCTGGCGCGGCCGCGACGGCAAGGGCCAACCCCAGGAGCAGCAGAGCGCCCGCGCGCCGGCCCGCAAGTCCCGAGCCCTTCGTCCAAGTCATGCCAGCCTCACTTGCTCCCCTGCGCCCCTTGCGCAGGTGGGTGGCGAGGCGCTACGTGGCGGAGCGCTCGAGCAACGACGAGCATGTTTGCGCAGGCAAACATGCGCTCCACGAGCGCGGCTCGGCTGTGCCCCAAGCGAGGCTGCGAGGCTTGCGCGCATCCGTGGCCTGCGTGGCTCGTCACCGACCGGTGGACCCTGGGGAAGCGCCATGCTCGTGGCTCGCGTGGAGCGCCGGCTCGAACGAGGGAGGGCCTCGAAGTCAGCGAGCAAGGCACCCACAACTAAGGCTTGCAATTGGCCGTAGTTCTGCAAGACCGCGCCGACGCCTCCCCCCTGCCCCCCAAAATGACACGGGCTCACTCAAGGCCGCTGCCCCTCTGCGCTGCTCCTTCCCGCGCCCCTGAGCCCCTGACCTGCCCGGGCCAGCACCGCGAGCTGCGCGGATTTACCTTGCAGCCTCTTGGGACCGGCGAGGCGGCTGAATTTTGTTGAGCGAGCCTGCTTCCGCTTCGGCAGCGATGCCAGCGAGGAAGGATGGCGACCGAGCCCGGATCTCCCGGGCCTGCGACCACTGCAAGCGCTCCAGGCGCAAGTGAGTCCCCGACTGCCCGCCGCAGTCGCCACAGTCGCCGGGGCAGAGGGGAGGGCTCGGGGAAACCCTGCCGAGGGTGGATAAATTCGGCGCGTGGCGATGACGCCTTCGCGGGCCTCGAGCGCAGTCGGGCCCGCCAGCTCGCGCCTCCATCTCGCCCGTGGTGCCATGCTTCCTTGGTGCAGGTGTGACGGGGACGACCCGTGCTCCGAGTGCCAGCGCCGCGGAGTGAGCTGCACGTTCAGCATCGTCAACAAGCCCCGAGGACCCAAGCCCGTGAGTTCGCCGCAGCCAGCGGCCGCAGCCTGCCGGTGGCGGTCGCCCCGCGAAGCAAGGCGCACGCTCGCGTGCTTCTGGAGCCTGGCCGCCCCGCGGCATTTCTACGGCCCGCACGCCTCCCGTCGCGGATGCGGAGGAACTTGCGAAGTCAACCGCGGAAAAAAAGCTGCGCAACGAGACTTGTCGAGGTCACTCCATCGAACTTGGCGCCGCATCCGCCCGCGGCCCGGTTACCCCATCTGTCCCTGCATCTCGCGTGCCTTGTGACATCGGCCTCCGCAGGGGAGCATCAGCGAAACCCGCGCCGAGAACGAACGCCTGCAGGCCGAGGTCAAGCAGCTTCGCTCCCAGCTCAACTCCGCCAACGCCAGGGTTGCGGCGCTTGAACGCAGCCTTGCCGCTGCGCAGGCGGCTTCCACTCGGCAAGAAGGAGCACCGGGCGCGCACCAGAGCGCGCTCCACCCCTCCGTGGCTGCGTTGGCTGCGGACGGAGGACTTGCGCCCGGGCAAGACTGGCCCCGTCAGGCATCGCCCGCACGAGGCACTCCTCTGGGCCCGCCGCCAGCCCGGCCGCCTGCGGCACCCTCCTCGTCCTCGTCCTCGTCCTCCGCGGGCGCGGCAGCTGCTGCGGCAGCTTCCGCTGGGTTCCCCCAGGGCCCCGGCGCGGTTATGAAGCTGGAGCCGCTGCGGCCGAGCGCGGATGAGCACAAGTACCTGTCCAATTTCATGAGGTTTATCGTGCGGCACTTTCCAGTTATCAACCGGCAGGCGTTCCTCACCGACCTAGCGCGCCACCAGGACCCCGGCGCCGCAACAACTACTGTGGCGGTGGACGCCGAGTCGGTCAAGAAGCGCCTGTGAGCAGGCACGTGGAACACCACACGATCGAATGCTCGGCAGCAGTTTTTCCGCTGCCCCGCTGTTTGCCCCTCCCCCCGCTCCACGATGCATCGCACCGCTTGCCCGACTCGCCGCAGGGAGGACTTGTCGTTCCGGGTGTGCTACTACACGGCGCTTACTTTCGGCGCCAAGCTCAGCGGCAAGCGGCGGCTCGCCCGCCGCTACTACGAGCTCGCACGCTTTCACATCGGGCCTTGCTTCGCCATGCCTTGCCAGCACTTGGTTTCGGCCCTGCTGATCATGACGATTCTCACCCGCGTCATCTTGGCAGACATCAAGCAGGCCATCCTGTACGCATCGCTCGCGGCGCGCATGGTGGACCTCTGCGACGTTGCGCCGGAAATCCGCATCTGTGCCTTGACCATCCACGCCATTATCAACCCAGCCATCAGCCGAAACTGGCCGCCCGCGGAGTGCCCAGAGGGTATGTCCCACGAAGTGCGGCTGGCCTCCCTCTGGGCATTCATCCACGGCCAGGTCATGCACGGGCTCATGCTCGTGCGCACGCGGTCCGACGCGGAGCGGTTCGAGAGCCTCATGGACGAGTGCACCACGATGCAGCGGACGCACGGAATTGGCGTGCAAATGGCAATCAGCACCTTCACTATGGCCTTCAAGTCCTTCCTCCAGCTGCGGCTTGGCAACACAGACGCCGCCTGCGTTTACGCTCGCGAGTGCGTGCGGCTGACGCTCGCAGACGAGTACACTCGCTTCTTCGTGCCGCTTCTCTACACTGCGCGCAAGGCCATCGCCATCCTGGCTGAGTTTGGCACCCCTCGCGACGCCGAGGACCTCATCCCCAAGGCCATGGATCTGTTTCGACGGGCGGCCGACACGATCGGCGCCACCCCAATGGCCCGTCGACTTCGCAAGGGGCTTGGCTCCGCGGAGGCGGAGCTCAAGGAGCAGACTGGAGAAGGTTCGCTGCTCGTGTCCACAATGGCCCGTGAAGCGGCTGGCGCGATCAAGAACTCTGGCTACGACATGGGTGCGGCGGAGCCGGCGGACCTGAGCCAGGCGTTTGAGCGCAAAGACGCGGCAGAGGCTGTGGCGGGATCTGCCCAGGCAAGGGCTGCAGCCAATTTGGTCCTGTCCGCAGGAGAGGGGGCAGGCGCAAAGGAGGCCGCGGCGTGGGCGCGCTCGCCCTGGCTCGGGATCAACTCTCTGCCTGTGACCGGCAAACCGAGCGAATCAGCGCCTGGGCCAGACGGCAAGCCCGGCGCACCCCCTGCCGGGTCTGAGCGCCAGTACTGGGAAGAGGACCACAGCGACGGCGAAGGGGACGCGGCGGCGGCAGTCGCCAGAGGCGCGTCGCAGCGTTCCGCTGCTGGCGGGGCTGAAGCCGCCCCGATGGCCGCCCCGCCGTCGACGGCCTCTCAGGCATCGCCTCACGCAGCTGTGTCGATGGGAACCGCGCCATCCATCCCCTGGACGCCTGGCATGTCGGCAGCGCATGTGACCGACGCCGAGCTTGCTGCCCAGGCAGCGCAGCGGGGGCAGCACGCCGGGGACGATCTGGTCGGCCTCCCTGCCGTGGTGGTCAGCGGCTCGATCTCGCACCCGGGCGAGCTGCACATGGCCTCCATCATCGAGGAGATTCGTCAGCGCCGGCTCACCGGGCAGTTTCACGGGCCCGTGCTGTCGCCCGCCCAGCAGGCCATTCTTGACCACCACCGCAAGCGGATGCTGGGCTCTGCAAGCGCGGCCACGCGGCGGAAGCGCCCTCGCGAGCGGGAGTCCAAGGCTTCCGACGACCCGAACGGGGCCGAGCCCGAAGACGACGAGGAGGAGGATGACGAAGACGCCGACGAGGACGCGCGCGGCTGCGACGGTCACCACAGGATGTCAGGGGACCTCTCGGACCCGCAGTCTCGCGCACGCCAGATGGTTCGCATGATGGCCAACTCCATGCCAGGCGGCGAGTCACCGGCCAAGCGCAGCAAGCGGGATGCCGAGGCTGCGGCCGCCGCGGCCAAGGCCATCGCCGAGGCCCCACTTGCCGCTGACCCGAATGCGGCCGTGCTGGCTGCCACCATGGCCGCCGAGGAAGCCCTTCGCCGCCCGGAGCCGCCCCTGACCTCGTCGCGGCGGGCCAGCCACCCGGCGGCGGCTGCCGGGGACGACCTGGTCGTCACCGAGGAGGCGATGCGCAGCATTCCCCCCGAGAAGATGGCCCGCGTCCGCCGCGTCGCAGCCACCATGCGGCAGTTCTCGGAGAACCTGCGCTCAGGGGACGGGGGCGAGGCAGGGGCGATGCTGGCTCGCCCGGTCGGGTCCCTGCCCGTGGAGTCTCGCTTCCAGCACCACGTCGGGCCTTCTGGCGCAGCGTTTCGTCAGCCGCAGGTCCCTAGCGGCGCTGACGAGTCCGCCATGCCTGCGGCCCAGGCAGCGGCGTTCGCCGCCGCGGCCGCTGGGCGGTTTGCGCCCCCGCCCCAGTCGGACAGTTTCGTGTCGCCCTCGCCCCTCACCCACGAGCGCTCCGGTCCGTTGCCCGATCACCCGGCGCCCCGCGGCCTGAGTATCCAAGCCCCAAGCCTTCCGACCTATGCTGCCCGCCCTCACCAGCAAGGCCTCATGCCCAGCACTGCCTCCTCGTCCTCCTCCTCGTCCTCGTCGTCTGCGGCTGCGACTGCGGCTGCGACTGCGGCTGCGGCTGCGACTGCGGCTGCCAATGCCTTCTCGTATCCCGCGCCAGTGTCGCACAGGCCGAGTTCGGCTCACTCGGACGCGGCGGCCGCCCTGGCGACGCTCGCGCACGTCGCAGGCAGCGCGGGGAGGCGCTCGCCAGCGCCGCAACCAGCCGGCGGACGCGGTCGCACGGCCTCCGTCGCGTCCGTCTCAAGCCCTGCGCTCGCCATCCCCCGGCTCACGTCCACCGGCGCAACTCCGCTGCCTGATGACGTGTTGGGACAGCCAGGCGGCCGCCTCTCGCGCCTGTCGAACGGGCAGTACAGCCCCGGTGGGCTCTCGCTTGGCTCCAGCATGGGCCTCACGCCGCTGGGGGATATGGCGTCTCTCCTCTCGGACCGGCCTGGGTCGCAGAGGTCGCTTGTCGGGCAGTGGCGAAACCTCACAGCGACGCCGGCTGGGCTCGCGGGGAGCGTGACCTCGTCGGGGTCCGACCACACCGCCTCGCGAGACCCCGAGAGCCGAGACGGAGCACCGGGCGCGTCCACGCCTGCGGAGCCGCCAGGACCTGCGGGAGCGCAGCGCCAACCCTCCAGCCGCGCGAGCGGCGGCAGGCTCTCTGTGGGATCGACGGACATCTTCTCCGGCATGATCCCCGGAGGAGACTCGTCCTTCTTCGACCCGCCCATGCAGGTCAGCAGCGGGCTGCCAGTGGCAGAGAAGCCCTCCATCATCAAGCCGGCTGCCGGGCCGCCCCGGAGGTAACCTGACTGCAACGACATGCTGCGAGTGTCTCCCCGAACCCGCAATGTGTGGCCAGGGCTATCTATAACGAACCTGCGAGTTCGCTCAGCCGCGGCCGCAAGGCGCTGCTGGGCTTGAAGCCGCGCGCAGCCACGCCCGAACAAAGCGCATGAATTCAGCGAGGCGCGACTGCCAAGCGGGCCAGCTGACACACAACCGCGAAATATCGCGCAGCCAGCCAAGAGAACGGCGCAAGGGAGCCTGGTCACGCCTTGATCCTGTCCAGTAGCGCCACGGGCTTGAGCACAGAGAGCTTGTTGGTGTCCACGATGCAGCCATTCATCACCATTTCGTCCACGATGAAGTGGGCGCGCTCCAGGTTGAACATGATGTCCAGCTCGCACTGAGAAGGCAAAGAGGAGGGACGCGGCGGAAAAGGGCGGGGCGGCGGCATCGAATCGAGGTAGATTTTGCACGCCGCTGTGAGCCAGGCTCAGGTTGCGCAGCCGCTGCACTCACCACGTTCTCAAAGTACTTGTCGAGCGTCTCCACCAGCGCGTGGATGAACTCCAGCATGCCCAATTCGTTCTCCTCGCCCTCCTCAAAGCCCACGATGAAGTACAGCGACGCGTAGCGCCGGTACACCACCTTGAGGCCGCGGTGCTCCATGAACGAGCACTGCATCTCCGTCCGCGACAGGCACTTGCGGATGATCTCCGCCTCGAGGGCCGAGCGTTCCTCGATGCTCTTGAAGTCAAAGTACTGCGCCAGGCGCGTCTGCCCCTGCTTGTTGACCATGAGCAGGAATTTCATCATGGTTGCCGGAACGCCGAGCCAACAAGCTGCGAAGCAGCAGCCAGAAAGGCGGACTGGAAGCAGGAGTCAGGCCGCGGAAGGAACCAGCTTGTGCGCAACTACGCGTAAATCGGCATGGCGCGAGGCGCGGCTCGCGCCTCCGGGCACCACCGCCTCGGCTGCTTCAAGCGCGCGCCCGATCTGGCGCCGCCGCCGCCGCCGCCAGCCCGGGCCGCAGCAAAGCGATTCCCACCCATCGGTCGCGCGAGGGCTATGCGAAAGAAACACCCTCCGGGAATTGGAGGCGCGGCGCGCCGGCACCCTCACCTCTAGGACGCTGTCGGGTGCGTTCCTTGCGGGCGCCCCCAATTCCCTGGCTCCTGGGGCAGAGCCGGCTGGAAGCTGCCTCGCAGTGTCCGCGCCAGCTTTCCCCCCCGCCTCCCCTCAGCACCCGCGGATGAACCGGGGCCTCGCAGCGGCGTCTCGGCTGCGTGTGCACGCAATGGCAGCAGCCGTGGCTACCCGGCGCTCCACGCGCAGCATGGTCGCTCACTCCGCGGGTCTCGACGCCGCTGGCGTGATCGGCCGGGCCCTTCCTCGCGCACCGTCGTCGCGAAAGCGGAGGCGAAGCAGCACTGCGGCGGCGTTCGAGTCCCCCGCTGCCGCGGCCGCTGCTGCCGGGGCTGTCGGAGCAGCGCCCGGGGTGGGGGACTCCCCGCCGGCAGCCTCGCGCCCGCGGCGAACGCTGCAGCACACTCCACCGAGAGCCACGCCGGCATCGCAAGCTTCGCAGGTGCTCGGTGCCTCGGCTGTGGGAAGGTCCTCTCGCAGGCGGGCGACGGTACCGTCGGCTGCGGCCGAGCCCGGGCCCGCAAGCGGGTCCGTGCCCAAGTCGACCTCCAAGACCAAGGCGAGCGCACGGCCCAAGCCGAAGGCCAAGGCCAAGGCGAGCGCACGGCCCAAGGCCAAGGCCAAGCCGAAGCCTCCTGCGCCCCTCGAGGCCGTGTGCCCCGCTGTCGTTGTGGGCCGCTCCGGCCTCCGCGCTGCGCCGCGCCTGGCCGGAAGCTCCGCGGCGGACCTGGAGGGGTCCGAGCCGGCGATGGCCTGGCTCGCCTCCGCCCACAGCGCAGCCGCTGCTGCTTCCGGCGCGGAGGCTGCGTCGCTGATGGGGATGGCGCTTGAGGACGCCGCACGGGCAGCCGGGTGGCGCCACGTCATCGGCGTGGACGAGGCGGGAAGGGGGCCCCTGTGCGGGCCCGTGGTGTCCGCAGCCGTAATGGTACTTCCCGCGCGCTCGGGGGAAGGGGGCCCAGGCGACGACACCTCGGCAGAGCCGGTGCCGGGTGTCATGGACTCGAAAACGCTGGCAGAGCCAGAGCGGGAGCGGCTGGCAGAGGCGCTCATGGCGCACGAGCGGGTGGTGTGGGCCGTGGCAGCGGCGGGGCCACGGGCGATCGAGGAGCACAACATCCTGCGGGCCGCCCTGGACGGCATGACGGTTGCGGCCGACGCTGTGCTGCTGGCTTCGGAGGGCCGCTCGAGCGGCGGCCGCAGCAGCGCCGCCTCCGCAGCTGCTCGAGGGGCGGACGCCGGGCCTGTGTGGCGCGGCAGCGGCGCGAAAGTGTTTGTGGACGGGAACAGGATGCCGCCGGCCTTCAAGGGCCGGATGGAGCAGAGCCTCGCGGCAGAGCAGGGCCAGAACGAGGGCGAGGGCCAGGGCGAGGACAAGGGCCGCTGCGACGCCTTTGAGGCGGAGACGCTGGTCAAGGGGGACAGCAGGTGCTACTCCATCGCGGCCGCCAGCGTGCTTGCCAAGGTGACTCGTGACCGTATCATGAAGGAGCTGGACGGCAAGTACCCCGGCTACGACATGGCTGGCCACAAAGGATACCCCACGCCAGCGCACATGGCCATCGTCCGGGAAAAGGGCGCAACGGACTCGCACCGCCTCACCTTTGCGCCCCTCAAGGGCCACTGGACTCGCGACGAGAGCGGCAAGGCCGTGCCCGTGGGCAGCGACTCGGACGGCAGCGCCTCGGAGTGAGCAGCGCACATGAAGCTGCGGCCCCGCCCCTGCCTTTTGTTTGACCCCCGCGGCCTGCGTGAGCGATTTGCGTTGCAAGTTTGCGACGAGACTCTGTTAGTGATGCGCCCCTAGCAGCCTGCAAGCGCACCGGCGCCCGCACGGGAAAAACACCGGCAATCGCGGCCGCAGAGCCCAGATGCAACCACAACTGCGCGAGCCGCCAACGCGCGACGACTGGAGACTGCACCAGCCACCGGCGGCACGGCCGAGGGCCAGCATGTCGCTGACGCGCGTGCTGGTGTCGGAAAGCCTGGTGGGGTCGCTCATGACCCAGGCGATGGTGTCGCCGAGCCACGAGTCCATGGCGCTCTTGCTTGGTCGGTACGAGCCGTCGCCCGGCGCCGAGGAGGGAGCCATCGAGAGAGTGAGGGAGCCCGCGGCCACGCCGCGAGCGGATGAGGCTGGGCCACCACCCTGCTTGGTCCGGCGGCCGCGCCGCGCGGGATGCCTTGCGGACGCGCACGGCACGGTTGGCAATCGGGACCCCTTGCACGCGCTCGCCCACTGCCGCTCCCCCGCCTCCGCCCCTTGTGCAGGACCCGCCCGCGGTGCGCATCGTTACCACCGCTCTGTTTCCGAGGCACGATCGCACGGCGACCCGCGTGGAGTTCAGCGCCGAGGCGCTGGCGGCAGGCGTTGCCGAAGCGGAGGCACTGGCTGCTGCCAGCGGCGATCGCTCGCTGCGCGTGGTTGGCTGGTTCCACACGCACCCCAGCATCACGATCCACCCCAGTCACGTTGACCTGCGCACCCAAGGCGAGTGCCAAGGCATGGGGCGCGGCTTCGTGGGCCTCATTGCGTCCGTGTTCACGGCCTCCGCAGCGCCGTGCGGCAGGCAAGCCTTGCTGACGGCGTTTCAGAGCACAAAGGTGGGCGGCACTTGGGAACGGCGAGAAGTGCCCCTCGTCGTCACGCGGGCAGGGGACCAGCCCCCGGCCGTGGCCCCGCAGTCGTCGTGGGCGGCGTCCCAGCTTCGTCCGGCGGGCGCGGACGCCCCCGCGCGCTGCGTGGCGAGGGCAGCAGGGGGAGGAGGGGAACCTGCAGCCGGCAAAGACGGTGGCAGCACGGGGCAGGCGGAGCCGCGGGTCGGCGCGGGGGCTGCCAGTGGCGGGGGAGGGGCCGATTGCTCGGCCACTGCCGGCCGCCGGGACAGGTTTCTCGATTCAGCCACTTCCCACTTCCGTGGCTCTGCCGTATCGGAGGCGAGGTGTCGGGAGCTGCAGCTGGTCGACGTTGCGCTGCGGGAGTGCATGCCGGACTGGGTGGGCCGCGCCGGCGGCGACGGGGCGGTGTCCGGCTCGAACCGCGGGTCGCAGGGCTGGGCCCGGGTGGCCGCGGCTGGGGACGCGCTGCGAGCGCTGGCAGGATCGGGGGCGCAGCTTCGCGTCCTGGGAACAGCGGTGAGCGCGCAGGCGAGCCGTGCCCGTGCGTTCGCCGCGGCCAAGGCCCGCTGCTCTGCTGAGAGCGACGCTGGTGAGCCGGCAGAGCCCGAGCGCAAGCCGGCCCCCCAGCTGCGGCTGGTGATGGCCCCAGGCCGTCCCGCTGACAGCGACAGCTGGGTGCCTGCCAGCTCTCTGCGCCCCCCGGCGGCGCGGGGATCCGCCGCTGCGGGCGGCAACGACCTCGTCAGAGGCACTAGCGGCAGGGGCAGCGGCGGCGGCAGCCCGCGGCCAGGCAGCGACGTACCTCTGGGCACCGCCACTGCGCCGGGCAGCGGCCTGGTCGACGGCGCCACGCGGGTCGCCCCGCCTCCGGGAATGGAGGGACGGGGCCTGGCGCCCAGCCGCCCGAGCGCCGCAGCGCCCGGCTGGAGCTCTGCCGCCCCTCCCTCTGCGCCGAGCAGCACTCCCGTAAGGCTGCCGGACGGCGCCCGGGCTGCGATGCCGCTACTGCCCGAGGTGGCCAGGCAGGCTGTGCAGCTGGCTGCGGAGGATATGGAGGCGGCGACGCGCTCCCCCGGCAGCGTCGATGCCTTCATGTCCCAGGCGCACTGGGGCGTGCTGGTGCTGCGGGCGTTCCTCGGGCTTTCCACCGACGTCGTCCCTGCCCTGTTGCGCCTCGAGCGGGTGGCGGGGTCGGGGTGGCACCTCCTGTACCGGAGGGTGGCCCTGCCGGCCCTGCCGCCCGCTGTGCCTGCGCAGCTGGGGTGGGAGGCCATGACGACGTCTTTCGCGACCGAGGAGGCGGATGCCTCACGCACCGGTGCGGGCTGGGCCTCCGGCGGCCTGGTCACCGAGCTGGCCGACGCGTCAGCTGACATCCTGCGCAAGAGGCGGCTGCCTCGGGCGCCCTCCGCCGCGCCGTGGTTGCTCCGCCGCGAAGAGCCGCTCTTCGTCAGCTTCAGCGCGGCCGGCCTGCCCGGTGGCTCTGCCGTGGCGCAGGTGTCAGCGCACGACTACGTCCGCTTCCTCGCCTGGGGCGCCCCCACCGTGGCCGCGGACCTCGAAACGGGCCCGTGAAATCGCGTGGGCGAGGGCGGGCGCGTGTTGGGTGGGCGTGCGGGGACGATTGCGTGGCGGCGCTCGCCTGCCGGGGGCTGTGATCGAGAGCGCCAGCGCGGTCGGTGCGTGTGCGGAGTGCAGATGCGCTGCAGGGGGCAGTGCGAACGGGGCGCGACGCGATTCTTCCGCACCGTGCTGCGATCGCGATTGGCTCGCCAGCTCTGTGTGCGCTGGGGAAGTCGCCGGCCACGATGTGCTTCGCTCGCCCCTCGCCCACCCCCTCAACGCACACGCACACTTCCCCCGTCACTCCACCTCTCGCTGCGGCAGCGCCGGGCGCAGCCAGCTGCGGCAGCTCAGTCACTCAGCCGTCGCCACGCCTGCGTCGGCAGCGCCCTCCGCCTTGGCACGCTTCGCCGTGCTGTCAAGATCTGCCACCGCGTCAGAGGCACCGGGTGCTGCTGCAGCGGCGCCTGGGGCTGCCGCTGTGGGGGAGGGGGAGCGAGCAGCTCCGCGACCCCGCTTCGCGCGGCGGACGGCGCCACCGAAGGCGCCGTGACGCTCCCGCGAGCCAGCCTCCGTCGCCGCCGCAGGCTGGTCCTCCTCGGGGCTCGCTGCTTGGGCGGTCGCGGGGCTGCCGGCGCGGGCGGCCGCTTGCGCCGGCTTGCGCTTGACGAAGGAGAGGGGGCCCGGGGGCAGCAGGCTTGCCGGCGACACCGCCACGGCGACGGACGGCTGTGACAGGGAGTGCAGAGCAGGGGCAGGCCCAGCCCCAGCGGCCCCGTGGAGAACCACGTGGCGGCGGGCCCCGCCGTCGGCCAGGCCCGCGGTGCGGTCCTGCACGCGCGGGTCCAGCTCCAGCAGCTTGTCGAGCGCTCGCTGCTGCGCCCGCTCCTGCGCGCGCAGCATCCGCGCCTCCCGGTTTGCCTGCGCCTCCTTCCGCCGGATGTTCTCGCCCAGCAGGCCGTGCGTGCGCGCCCCCGCCGTTGAAACCGCCTTACTCTCGACGTCGTCGGCCGTCGCCGGGCGCAGCCACACGCGTGTGGTCGCACCCTTGCGCGCCCACTTGTCGCTCTTGCCCTTGACCAGGGGACGCTCGGCCTCGCGCCACACCGCAGGCACGCTGGGCACGCCGGGCGCGGAGGGGATGGGCCTCCCGATGGCATTCAGGGCCCTGGCGGCGTCGTCGGCCGTCTCGAACACCACGTTGAGCGTCTCCGAGTTGAGCCACTCTGCGGCGCGTCGGCCTCAGCGCGGGGCGGTGGGAGCGGGCGCGTCGGCCTCAGCGCGGGGCGGTGGGAGCGCCAGGCGCTGCGCTGGCCAGGCCGGCGGCCGTCAGCGGGACCTCGGCCGCGCGGTGCGATACCCAGTCGCGCCTGCCGGTCAAGCAGCCGGGCCTGTCGTGCGATTGAATCGCTCCCCCCGCGCCCATTCCGCTTCGCAAGCGCAGGCGGTGGGGGAAAGGGCGGGGGCGGCGGGGGTGATCGGGGGACGCTGCAAGTGTCTCTCACCCACGAAGCTTGGCCGATACCCGTCAAACAGCTTGAACACGTCGCGGTCGCCTGCTCGGATATAGCCGTTGGCCACGACGTGCACCGCCTCGGGGCGGTCTCCGCCGCCGCCCAGCATCGCCGCGCCCTCCATCACCTGCTCCTCGGTCCATCGCGCGCGCACCGCCTCGAGGTCCCGGCTCCCAGCGGCCTCCCCCGGCAGGCGCAGCAGCGCCTCCGCCGCCGCCTCGGCCTTCTCCTTGTCCTCCGGCAGAGCGGTGTTGAACCGCGCGGCCCGGCGGCGCCGCTCCTCCTCCCTCCTCGGGTCCTGCGCCGCCTCCTCGGCCGCCTTGGCGGCGAACTCCACGGCCGACACCGTGGCCATGGCCGAGCCGCCCAGGCGCTTCGCCTCGGCCTCGCGCACAGCCTCGGCCGCGCGGCGCATCGAGGCTGGGTCGCGCGGGTCTACAGGCTGCCCTGTGAGCGTGGCGGCCCGTGCCGACGGGGCTGCCGCCCCAAACACTGCCGCGCGCTTTGCCCTTCGCTCAGCCTCCTCCTCAGAGGCCATGTCGATGCCTGCGCGCGCGCGTGGGCAGCGGGCGCAGTCCGCTCGCGGGGCGTTGGGAGAGCCGGCGCGCAGCTGCCCGATTCCCTCTCCCGCCCCCCACCACCGACCCCACTCCACCTTTGCGCTACTTACTGCTGCATTGTGCGCGATAGTCAGCGCTGCCAAGCGCGCGTGCCCTGGCGCAGCCAGCTCACCGCTCTCGTGGACCTGCCGTTGCTGCCGCACAAGGCGGAGCAGCTCCTTCTTCGTGAGAAAGCTCTCCCAGCGCGGCTCCGTGTACGGCTCGCCATACCGAGCCGCTCGCGCCCGTGCGCTTGCCCGTGAGTCTTGGATTTTCGCCACAATCTCCCGAATGGCCGCGCTAGACATGTCAGCCTTGGCCAGGATTTTGTCCGCCTTGGTCATCGGCTTCTTCGCCCCCTCGTGCACTTCCTCGGCCGCGTCTGCGGCAGGGGTAGGGGCCGTGGCCGCTGCCGACGGCGCGCCGTACAGCACTCCGACTGCGTCCGCGAGGCTGTCCAGGGCGGCTCCAGTGAGGGCAAGCGACGGCGACGAGAGCTCCTCGTCGTGCTCGCCGTCCGAGTGGTGCGCTGCGTCCGCCATGGGATCAGTCCCGGTGGCTCCGAGAGGGAGACGAGCGTACCTCGGTGGCTGTCTCGGTGGCCCTGCGCTCGCGGCCGCGGGAATCCGGCCACTGCCGGCGCGGCGCTCGTTTGGCCACGGCTCTGCAACCGTGGCGTTTGTGGTGGGCCGCTTGGCGGAAGCGTTGGTGCGCGCGTTTCGCTGGCGGACTGCAACCGCGGGCCGGCACGGGCATGCGTGAGCTTCTGTGCGAGCCCACGACCACCCAGGCCTCGTGAGGAGGGCTGCGCGATGCCCCCAACCCGCGCCCCGTCAGGAGAGGGTGTGCAGCTCTCGCATATATTTGCAGGCACGCAGCCGAAATCAACGCTGGCCGCCGGCCTGCACTGCGCCTGAGCGCGGCTGGACGGCGGCAGACCGGAAGGCTGGGCGCGCAACGCTGCGGCCTTGACACCACGTCATCGCAGCATGGGCGGCGGTGGCCGCTGCGGGGGCACGCGCTCCCCATCGGCCGCCAGGCGGAGGGAGAACTCGCGTGCGACCTGGGCGGCGATTCTTGCGCTCGCCGCGTGCTCGGCACTATCCGCAAAGCAGGCAAGGGCACCGTGCAGCGCCGTGACCGGTGGCCACCGCATCGAGGCCGACCGCAACCCGTTCGCCGCCCTCCGGCTGGCCGAAGCAGAGGGCCACCCGATGGAGTTTGACGTGGTGCTGCCGCCGCCGGGAGCCGAGGGCGACGAGGGCGAGGGAATCGGGCTGTCCCTCAGCCCAACACTCACCATCGTGGGGTTTGTGCGGGCGGGCGACGGCTCCATGCTCGCCGCAGAGCGCAGCGGGATGATCAAGGTTGGCGACCGGCTTCGCGCAGTCAACGGCAAGCGCATGGACCAAACGGTGCGGGTCCTGCGCGGCGCTGGGGGAATGCACGCGCACATTCGCGCCCTTTGCAGCGCCGCCGGCATTCCGGCGGAGGAGGTGGAGGCCGATGACGTGGAGGGAGTCCGTGCGGTGCAGGCGGTGCTGCGCGCGGCCGCCACAGGGACGCTCCCCATCGTGCTCACCCTCCTGGACCCTTCGACCACGTCGCACCCCGCCTTGCGCGTCACGGGCGACTACAGCGTTGCGCTGGACGGCAACAAGCCCCTGGGAGCGCTGTTCGACCCGCTGCTGGTGGTGCGCGAGGTGATGGACGGGCGGCCGTGGGCCGGGGCGGACGGCAGGTCGCAGTGGGCAGCGCCCCCGGTGGCCTCGGAAGCCGGCCCTGTCGCCGCGCCGGCCGTCCCGGAGCACGGCTCCGCCCCAGCAGGGGATCCAGGCGCTGCCGCCGGACTGGCCAGCCCGTCCGGCCTCGACCCCGCCGCCGCCGCCGCCGCCGCCGCCGCCGCTCCGCCGTCTGGCCAGGACCAGGTTTGTGGGGCGGAGTTCGGGCCTGGGTGCGCCGGGGGCGCGCACCCCGTGCCGGTGCCGGTGCGTGCGTCGGCGCACGCCCTCTTCTCCAGGATGGGACACGCCGCTCTGGGCCAGCTGGCGAGGGCAGGTCCGGTCCTGCCAGGGGACCGGGTGGTTGCAGTTGGGGGCACAAGCACGCTCGGCATGTCGCTGCAGGAGGCGGCGGCGCTGCTCCGCTCGCACTTCAACGCCTCCCAGCAGCCGTCCGTGGAGCTTCGGTGCGACGGGCCTGGCGACGGCAGCGGGGGCGGAGCCGCTGGCGCAGGCACTTTCTGCTCGGAGCGACCCATCGCCCGGCCGACGCGGCGGGTGCTCCTCACGCTGCGGCCGCCCAAGTCGTCGCCCGTCAGCCGCCGGTGGATGCGGCAGGCCGCTGCGGACGAGCCGAGCGACGCGGAGGACGGGGCCGCCGAGCGGGACTCGTTCCAACGCGGGCCTGCTGCGGCCGGCTCTGCCTCGGGGCTCACGTTTCGGCCGGTGCCACGGGCCAAGCTGCGGTGCGGCGTGCGCGGCTGCAGCTTCGGAGCACCCGAGGGCGTGCTGCGACTGCTGCGGCGGCACGAGGCGGCCGAGTGGCGGGTGGAGCGCGCTGCCGCGTGGCGGGCGGCCGGTGGCGGCCCCGCAGCCAGCGCCAGTGGCGGCCAAATCGGCGACCGGAGTCGCGAGGCGGACGAGGGGGGGCTGCTTGGCGAGGGAGCCGCGCGTGGAGATGACGACGGTGCCCTTGGTGGGAACCTCGCTGGTGGCGAGGGCGGCCGCGGAGTCGCGGCCGCGGAGGGGCCGCAGTCGCTCGCGGAGTTGCGGGCGCGGCGCGCGAGCGGGCGCTCGCTGTCGCCACTGCCGCCGCTGCCGCCTGCCGGGCTGCGAGCGGTGCCGTTCAAGGCGGCGCTGTTTGGGGGGCTGTTCAGTTGCAGGGCCCGCCCGCTGGTGGCCGCGCTGCCGCTGCACGGGTGCCAGCCGCTGCTCAACGCGGGACGGGCGGCGGGCGCCGTGGTGCTGGTGCGCAGGGGTCATTGCATGTTCGCGGCCAAGGCAGAGCACGCCGCCGCTGCGGGCGCCTCCGCCGTGGTCATGATGGACTCCGCCCCTGGGAGGCTCCTCGCCATGCCGGCACCAGCCCCCGGGGCTGGCCCGTCCGTGGAAGCCTCCGGCGCCATAGGGGTGGGGATGGTCTCCTTCGCCGACGGGGATGCCATGCTCAGTGCCCTCTCCGCAGAGTCGAGCGGCACCTTGGTGGCGCAGTTCGGAACCTCGCCCCTCCCTGCCGAAGACCAGTGCCGCCCAGACGTGCAGCTGCGCATGGCCAGGCCGCCCGGGGCGGCAAGGGGGGCGGGGGCCGCGCGCTGGCCGCGGCCGCTGTCTGTGCTGGAGCCGAGGCTGCCACCCGCCCCGCTGCCCCCGCCTGCCGCCACCGTAGAGATTGGCAGAGCCGCAGGCCGAGAAGTCGGACCGGCAGAGCCTGCCCTGGCTCGGGTTGAGCTGGGCGCGGGCGGCGACGCTGAGGAGGCAGCCTGGGGCGGGGCGGCTGAGGACCATGCTGCGGCAGCGGATGCCTACGCGCGCCTGTGGACGCGCTCGCAGATGGAGGACGCGCCGCTTGAGTGACGGTGCTTCGACGCCGGCGTTGCTGGGCACTGGCCCTTGTTATCGGGTGCTGACGGGTGTGGAAACGATTCTTGTCGTTGCGCCGCGAGGTGGCCCTCTCAGGGCAACCCAACGATTTCGCTTGCCACCTGCCCAATGGCGTACCGCGTGCCGTCGCGCCGCCAACCAGCAGTTCGCTGGGGCATGTCCCTTCACTGCTGCAGTGCTGGGCGCCGCCGACCAGAGTCTGCCACAGCTCCTCTCGGGAGATTCCTCACGCTCCTCTTGTCGGCTTTTAGCTAGTTGATGCTTGTCATTGGTCCCAGCGGGTTGCTGTGGTGTGCGCGCGTGCATTCGTGAGTGCGCACATGTGGGGAAGAGGAAGGAGGGGGGGCGGTGCAGCAACGAGCACGATGCAGACAGAGCTTTACCGTCCGGTTGCAGTTTTTTTTGAAAAAGTACTGACCGAGTCCCTTGGCTCCCCCGTAAGCGTCACCAAGTCGCGTCCCGTCGCATTTCGGGCGCGTAGCCGCACGGGCTGTCAGATTGAGTGCGGTCCCCGCCAGCTACGACGGGAAATGCAAAATGCCCTGGCAGAGCACGTGACCAAATGGTTACAGTTGCATTTCTCGCGCCCAGCTCAAGGCCCCGGTCGGTTCTTTTGGCACCCACGGGTGCCCTTTGTAGTGTAGGTGGCGGCAAGGCTCGAGCGCACGGCCGGGGCAGCGTCCAACGGATGCGGCAATCCGTTTCCGACGCGCTACTCCGAGGCAGGTTGAAAAGTCTCCCGCCGCTGCGCGTGAGACCCTCCCCTTGGTCCAGCTAGGCAGCGGACGTCTGGAGCGAGTATAATTTGCGTGGGATTGCGGTGCCAGCCGGGCCGTCAAGCCTTCGGTTGGCGAGTACCGGCCAGGAACAACAGCGCTATTGTCAAGCACAAAACCCTCAACAACATGTCAGAGACGCATTCGTGCGGCCAGTGCCCGTGCTGACTGGCTTTTGGCTCGCTCACTCGCCCTACCAGTGGGCGGGGGGAAGGAGACGGCGCGCTGGCGGCTTGTGGGCTTTGCGCGCGCGTTTCCGCCGGTGCAGGCGCCCCACCTGGTGAAGGAGGGGCAGGAGCGAGCGCTCCTGACACGGAGGCAACCTGAAGACCCACGAACACCAGCTGCTTGGCGAGACGGAGTTTGTCCATCACCAGGCTCGCCGCTGGAGAGTCGAGATGCAAGTCTCGTTTCAACGCCGCCTTGGTCGGCGTGGCCTGGTTGTGAAGCACCGAATCGATCGTCGCCAGGGACGTGGATCCCTGCTGGGCCACATCCGTGCCAGAAATCGTCTTCAAAGTGGTTCGAGCCTTCGCGTTGGCCCGCTTGGCCTGCTCCTGCAACCCCCTGAGCGACTTCAGGACATGGTCAGCATGGGCCTGGGCCTCGATCTGATTGACATGCGCGTCGGTGACGTCGAGCTGTCTCTGGTGGCGCTCGTAGCGCTCGTTGCCCGTCAAAAAGCTGTCTGTCGTCCGGGCGACTAGTTGGCGATTATCAAGGTCCAAAGCCATGCGTCTGGCTCGATTTGGCCCGTCGACGTCGTCGGCGAAACCGTAGTTCGTCGCCTCCCGAATGATGTCCAGCTCCTTCTTCATGCGACTGGTGAACTCGGGAGTCAAAACAGACTTGTCCGAGGTCAACTGCACTGCCCGCTCTACCACCGCAGCTGCGATGGCTTCGCGGTCATGGCCGCCACGGTGGGCCTCCATGCGTTGGGGGATCTTTTCAGGGTCGCAGGTGGGCTGTGAGTCGGGCGTGAAGCCCTTGACGAAAGTCCCAGTTCGAACAAAGCCGCCTGCAAGCACAGCTGGAGTCGCCGCCGCGGCCCAGGCGTGGTACCCTGCACACAGCGTGTCAGAGGGGTGCACTTTCGTCTTGCGAGCGTCCGTGAGTCGAACAACAATGCCGCTTGTTTTGCCCTCGCCCGAATCGATCTCCAGCTCGGCGAACACTTTGGGGCTTGTAGCGCCCGTGCGGAGCCCAACAATGGTCGCAGGGCAAGGCACAACACCCGTAAGAGTAGCAGCCGCGGCCCCCAAGCGGATTCGCGCGAACTCCTTGCGAAAGACGCCCATCGGCCCGTTGTCAAAAACTTGCCACATGTGCGAGGAGGCGCCAGGAGGCGCGGCACAACGCATGCCTACGTCCTGAAGATGCTTGATAGACGCAACGTCGGTGTGTGCCGCGTGGCTGTCCACCAGCAAGAGCTTGGGACGTTTCTCCCAGTCCGGGTCTTGCAGCTGCTCCTACGCCTTCCAGCGATGCATGGCCTCCCTGAAGATGGGCCGAGTCACCCAGCCGTTGCCGGAGGCGAAGAACACGTGTAGGGTGCCATCCGTGTGCATTTGGGAGACGGCAGCCAGACTGGGCATGTGCTTCACCGACATGACAGCGGCACTGCGCTGCGGCTCGACCGATTTCCGGCACCTCGTTCCTGTCAAGCTACGCGAGCACCGCGCCGGAGTCGCCCCTGCCACAGCGGCAGATGCTGCTGCTGTTGCTGCCATTGCGGGCGGGGGAGGCGCTCCGTCGCCGTTGTCATCATCAATCGTGTCGTCAGCGGCGCTGGAGTCAGCGTCACAGTCGTCGTCGTCACCGTCGTCGACATGATCAGCCGGCTCTTCAATGACCTCGGCATGGTATTCGGCTGTGAGATGAGTCTCTGACGTCTGTTCAAAGGTGCCCGGGGGACCTGAGGGGCTGCCTGGCGGGGGTACGGGCGAGTCCGTGCCGGCAGAGAGCACGCGAACGGAGTCCTTCGATGCTCTGCTGAGGCCCTCCGCTGCTTCGACCGTCGGTGCCAGCAGTGTCCCAGCGGCTAGTTGCCTGCGTGCATCGTCCGCGGCCTTGGTGCTCTTGGCAACCCAAATGACGCAGCGGGTGGACTCGC